>JBBDGP010004280.1:0-45000 GCA_037952835.1 Lithobates septentrionalis
GGCCGTGCTGAGACTTGTAGTGCCCCGGCAAGTAAACAGATGTGTTTGTAATCATCAGATGTGTATTTATACAATGATCACCTCTACCAGCAAGAACAGCTCCATCCTGGAGGGGATGCTAAGACTTGTAGTGCCCCAATCAGTACACAGAATACAATGTATCCGTAGTATGAAGCCGTACACACAATGTGGTTTCCCATACTCTATCAAAGGACCATGCTGAGACTTGTAGTGCCCCCAGCCAATACATAGGACAGTATATACAACGTATTTAATCATCATCTTTACACAGCAAGAACAGGGGGGGGGGGCTCCCATTGCAGTAAGTAGGGGGAAGGGTCAATTATGGGACTTGTAGTCCCCCCCAAATCAAAGTGTTGTGAGGGGTTCCCTGATATGTACCTGGGAGGGGATGCTGGGACTTGAAGCCGCCCCCCTTCCCCCATCAGTGATCAGCTTCCATTGCAGTAAGTAGGGGTGAATTATGGGACTTGTAGTCCCTTCAAATCAAGGTGATATGTGAGGGGGAGGGGTCACCTGATGTTTACCTGGGACTTGTAGTCCCCCATCAGTGTTATGAGAGGGGAGTCACCTGTCAGTTCCCCATTCTCCTGTACCCCCTCCCTCTGTACCCCTTCCCCTCTCTACTCTCTCTTCTCCCTCTGTACCCCTTCCCCTCTCTGTCCCTTCCCTCTGTACTCTCTCTTCTCCCCCTGTACCCCTTCTCTCCCCCCATTCTCCTGTACCCCCCTATTCTCTCTGTCCCTCCCCCCTGTACCCCTTCTATCTCCCCTCCCCCATTCTCCTGTACCCCCCTATTCTCTCTCCCCTCCCCTATACTCCCGTACCCCTTCTCTCCTGTACCCCCCTACTCTCTCTCCCCTCCCCCTGTACCCTCCTACTCTCTCTGTCCCTCCCCCCTGTACCCCTTCTCTCTCCCCTCCCCCATACTCCCGTACCCCTTCTCTCCCCCATTCTCCTGTACCCCCTATTCTCTCTCCCCTCCCCCATACCTTCTCTCCCCCTATTCTCCTGTACCCCCTATTCTCTCTCCCCTCCCCCTGTACCCCTCCCCCATTCTCCTGTACCCCCCATTCTCTCTCCCCTCCCCCATTCTCTCTCCACTCCCCCATTCTCCTGTACCCCCTCTTCTCTCTCCCCCCTTCTCTCTCTCCCCCCCTTCTCTTGTACCCCCTCTTCTCTCTCCCCCCCTTCTCTCTCTCCCCCCCTTCTCTCTCCCCCCCATTCTCCTGTACCCCCTCTTCTCTCTCCCCCCCCATTCTCCTGTACCCCCTCTTCTCTCCCCCCCCATTCTCCTGTACCCCCTCTTCTCTCTCCCCCCCATTCTCCTGTACCCCCTCTTCTCTCTCCCCCCCCCCATTCTCCTGTACCCCCTCTTCTCTCTCCCCCCCCATTCTCCTGTACCCCCTCTTCTCTCTCCCCCCCATTCTCCTGTACCCCCTCTTCTCTCTCCCCCATTCTCCTGTACCCCCTCTTCTCTCTCCCCCATTCTCCTGTACCCCCCTATTCTCTCTCCCCCCCCCCTTCTCCTGTACCCCCTCTTCTCTCTCCCCCCCCCCCATTCTCCTGTACCCCCTCTTCTCTCTCCCCCCCCCCATTCTCCTGTACCCCCTCTTCTCTCTCCCCCCCCCCATTCTCCTGTACCCCCTCTTCTCTCTCCCCCCCATTCTCCTGTACCCCCTCTTCTCTCTCCCCCATTCTCCTGTACCCCCTCTTCTCTCTCCCCCATTCTCCTGTACCCCCTCTTCTCTCTCCCCCCCTCTCTCTCTCCCCCCCCCTTCTCCTGTACCCCCCTCTTCTCTCTCCCCCCCTATTCTCTCTCCCCTCCCCCATTCTCCTGTACCCCCCTCTTCTCTCTCCCCCCCATTCTCCTGTACCCCCTATTCTCTCTCCCCTCCCCCATTCTCCTGTACCCCCCTATTCTCTCTCCCCTCCATACACTGGGAGCCCCCCATTCCCCTCTAAGTTCTATGTGGTGGGGGGGAGGGGGGGTGTTGTTGATCTCCGGAGGTATTCCGGTGTAGATCCCCCCCCGGTGCCCCCCGTTCTCCCCTCCCCCCCGGAGGCCTCTCCCTCCTCCTCGGTGTGGATTTTTTCCCTCCTCGGGGACGGATCGGTACCTGCGGTGTCCCGGCGATGTCCGGGGTGGGTGTCGGAGGGCCGGCGGTGCCTGGCCGAGCTCCTCTCCGTCCTCCCGGGGTCGGTGTCCTCCGTCTCTCCGGCCCGAGGCGGCTAAATCCCGACCGCCATTTCCCGCCGACCGACACAGCGCAGGACCCGGATACAGCGCACTGCGCAGGCGCAGCAACACACATACACATACACACACATGGGGGAGGAGGGAGGGAGGAGGGGGCGGGACCAGGGGGAGGAGAAAGGGAGAGTGGGCGGGGCTCTGCATTCAGTACTGCCGAGCATCATCCTTCTCCCCGCTCATCAACATCACTCCGAGTGTTTTCCTCTATACAAAAATACATATATAAAAAAAACACACACACAAAAATTGGGGTGACAGTGAAAGGTGAAAAAAAAAACGATTTTGCAGCGAAAACATCAAAAAAACAAACACAAAAAAAAAAATTGGTTTGGAGGTGAAAGGGTTAAAAAATAAAAAAATATGGTTTTGCAGCGAAACATATATAAAAAAAAAACCCACAAAAAATATGGTTTTGCAGCGAAAACATTTAAAAAAAACAATTGGTTTGTCAGTGAAAGGGTTAAAAAAATGAAAAAAAATATATGGTTTTACAACGAAACATTAAAAAAAAACAAACACTAAAAAAAAAAAAAAAGGTTTGAAATTGAAAGGGTTAATATGGTTTTGCAGCCAATCATTAAAAAACAAAACAAAAAATTTGGTTTGGAAATGAAAGGGTTAAAAAATAAAAAAAATATGGTTTTGCAGTGAAACATAAAAAAAAAACAAACAAACACAAAAAATTTGGTTTGGCGGTGAAAGGGTTAAAAAATGAAAAAATATATGGTTTTTCAGTGAAAACATTAAAAAACAAAAAAAAAATTTAAAAATTGGGTTGGCAGCGAAAGGGTTAAATTTTTTTTTTATAAAAAATAGAAAACATTAAAAAACAAACACTAAAAAAAAAAAAAATAGGTTCGGAATTGAAAGGGTTAAAAAATAAACAAGTATGGTTTTGCATCGAAACATTAAAAACCAAACAAAATAAAAAATGGTTTGGCAGTGAAAGGGTTAAAAAAGGGAAAAAATATATGGTTTGGCAGCAAAACATTAAAAAACAAAGCTTTGGAAGTGAAAAGGTTAAAAAATAAAAAGGAAAAAAAATTATGCTTCTGCAGCAAAAACATTAAAAAGACAAACACAACCAAATTGGTTTGGCAGTGAAAGGGTTGAAAAATGAAAAAATTATGGTTTGGCAGCGAAACATAAAAAAAACAATGGTTTGTAAGTGAAAAGGTTTAAAAAAAAAGAAAAAAAAATATGGTTCTGCAGTAAAAACATTAAAAAGACAAACAGAAAAAAATAGTTTTGGCAGTGAAAGGGTTAAAAAAATTTAAAAAATGGTTTTGTGGCAAAAATTTTCAATAAACAAACAAAAAAAAACTGGTTTGGCAGTAAAAGGGTTAAAAAAATTAAAACTAAATTATGGTTTTACAACGAAACATTCAAAAACAAACAAAAAACAAAAAGGATTGGAAGTGAAAGGTTTAAAAAATGAAAAAGAAAAATATGGTTTTGCAACGACACACAAAAAAAATTGATTTGGCAGTAAAAGGGTTAAAAAAATGAAAAAAATGGTTTTGCAGCGAAAACATTAAAAAAAACCCATTTGGTTTGGCAGTGAAAGGGTTAAAAAAAACGAGAAAAAAAAAAACAGGGTTTTGCAGCGAAAACATTAAAAAACACACACACCAAAAAAAAAACTGGTTCGGCAGTGAAAGGGTTCAAAAAATGAAAACTAAATTATGGTTTTACAACGAAACAAAAAAAACACAAAAACTAGAAGAAAAAAAATCATTTGGAAGTGAAAGGGTTAAAAAAATAAATAAATTTGGTTTTGCAGTGAAACATTAAAAAAAAAAAACAAAAAAAAAACTGTTTTGGCAGTGAAAGGGTTGAAAAATGAAAAACAATTATGGTTTGGCAGCGAAACACAAAGAAATAAAAAAAAAAAACGGTCTGGCATTAAAAGAGTTGAAAAATTAAAAACAATTATCGTTTCACAGCCAAACATTAAAAAAAAAAAAAATATGGTTTGGCAGTGAAAGGGTTAAAAATAGAAAAATCATTGGTTTGTAATAATGATGTGATTTCAGCCATGGGACTGTAGGGGTTAAATCTCAATCAGAATAACATGTTATTACAGGAGCCGTATTCCCTATTAGATCCGTATACTGAGCCTACAGGCTGAATTCATAAACAAGGCCGTGGCCCCTTTAAGAAAAATGGTCAGTTAGTTGTTTACCCGAAGACCAGATTAAAAAAAAAAAAAAAACTGAAGTGCTGCACTGTGATGTCACCCTGCATACTGACACACTGCAGAAGATGGAACCTGGCTGGCATATAACTGTGACCCTAAGGAGAGATCAGGCTTAGAAGTGGTGGTATAATGGCCCTTGTATCAGTAATAGCAGTAGTGTCCCCGTTGCAGATCCGTAGGTCTTCGCCGTCACGAAGGAGCTCATTAACTGTAATCCAATAAGGCAGGGGTGCCCAACTGCTGGCCCGCGGGCCACATGTGGCCCACGGCACGCTCCAATGTGGCCCGCCATGTCTTGCTCTGAGATGGCGGATCGGCAAGCCCATATCGCGGGTTCCCGACCCGCCATCTCCAAGCATTAGTGCGAAAAGGAAGAGGAAGCAGAGTGGATGCTTCCTGTATAGCGCCGGCTCCTTCAAAGGCGGAGTGATACCAAATGTACTCCGCCTGTGACAGGAAGCATCAGCTCTGCTCTCTACTGCAGCTGCATGCTTCTGTCACAATTATGCTCGGGGGTGGCGGGTCAGGACACAGGAAACCGCGATCTGGGACAGCAGCCACCAGTATCAGTACCAGCCAGCATTACCAGTACCAACCAACAGTACCAGTACCAACCAGCAGTACCAGTACCAGCCAGCGGTACCAGTAACAACCAACAGTACCAGTACCAACCAGCAGTACCAGTACCAATCAGCAGTACCAGTACCAACAGTACAGTACCAACCAGCAGTATCAGTACCAGTACCCGCAAGAAGTACCTGCCAGCTGTACCAGTACCCACCATCCATACCAGCCAGCAGTATAAACCAGCAGTACCAGTACCAGTACCAGCCAGAAGTACCCGCCAGCAGTACCAGTACCCACCATCCATACCAGTCATCAGTACCAGCCAGCAGTATAAACCAGCAGTACCAGTACCAGCCAGAAGTACCCGCCAGCAGTACCAGTACCAGCCAGAAGTACCCGTCAGCAGTATCAGTACCCACCATCCGTACCAGTCAGTACCAGCCAGCAATACCAGCCAGCAGTACCCGACAGCAGTATCAGTACCAGCCAGCAGTACCCGCCAGCAGTACTAGTACCCACCAGCAGTACCAGTCATCAATACCAGCCAGCAGTACCAGTACCCACCAGCAGTACCAGTCACCAGTACCCACCAGTAGTAGCAGTACCCGCCAGCAGTACTAGCCAGAAGTACCAGTCAGCAGTACCAGTACCAACCAGAAGTACCAGTACCAGCCAACGGTACCCGCCAGCAGTAACAGCCAGCAGTACCAGCACATGTCAGCAATACCCACTGGCAGTACCAGCCAGCTGTAGGAATCCTGAGGAAGAAATGAAGATTGAGGTCAGTTGAGGAGCAGGTAAACTGCTGTGCATCAGTGTGAAAGCAGCCTTAGGCCCCTTTCACATGATCGGCCCGATCTGGTACGCCTGTCTGTTTTTCAGGTGGACTCAAACGGACTCTCCATTCAGCTCTATAGTGCGGCAGATGTAAACAGACTCGTGCCCGTTTACACCCGCCTATCTGCAATCCGATCTCCTTAAAAAAAACAGAAGGGGATCTGTTCCTATCTGTCTGGGCAGATCGGAGGGCCCTTGGGGTAGAGCGGGTTGCATCCATATCTGCTCTACATATGCAGAGTGGACAGAGACCTGCCACCCCCCCCTTTATGCTCATTGTGGCCCGCGACCCATAACCAAGTCGATAAAGTGGCCCTCGCTCCTCAAAAGGTTGGGCACCCCTGCAATAAGGTGTAGTGGGAAGCAATAGGTTCCTTATAATGAAGAAGACTAAAGATGTCTAAGCACAGTGTTCAAAACAGGTTCAGTAAAGTATTCCTAAGGTAAAGATGTCTGTGCAAAGTGTCCCAGTAAAACCGTGACAAAGAGTGGATAAAGGTTGGGCGATTTCCCTCTCACCAACGACCAGATCGATGTCTTCCAAACAGTATCTCGTGTAGCGACACTCGTGCAGCGGATTCGTCGTCTCGATCTCGCGATGTGAAGCTTGGCACACCAACTGACAGGCGAGTGGTGCTGGAGGGATGTCAGATGACAAGCAACGGAGCTAGGCCCCTCTCATCCGGGCTGGAATGTGTTACGCTGCGCAGTAGGCCGCGACCCCTCTCACTAGCACGGAGAGGTCCGTTTCACGTCAGGCCCAAGAGGAAGGGAGTTCCGCGCTGGCTTTTTCTTCTTTTATAGCTACTCCCAGCAATCTTCCTGATGATAGCAAAGATCCCTGGGATATGTAGTCCAGGCGCATGATCATGTGAAGAAATCATCAGTCTGAGGAACTACTTCTCCCCACAATCCCTTTTGTTTGGCTCACAAATATGAGGTCACTTGATAACACTGAGCACTAGAGGGACATTCGATGCATGGAAATACCGGAGGATCACTGTAATTTACAGTTGTAATCCATATTGCTACATGGTCCCTAAAGACAGAACACAACCTGTGGAATCACTTTATTGCATCATGAGAACTGAAGCATCCAACAAACTACAAGTTGTAACAGCTAATAACTGACCTAACGAAGGATCTTCTAATAAAAAAATTATATACATCATCCGGAGAAGTTATATTAATTTTGTGACAGGCCAATAACAAGTTAGTGGCTTACCCAGTAGTGTCAGAAGGTGGATCAAAGTCATCCTTTACTAGAGGTTCCGTAAAGGAGGCAAGTGCTTGACTGGAATGTTGAGCAGTGGGTATAAGTTCATCAGAATTTTCTCCAAGGGTGCCATATGTCAGTCTTTTTGGAGGGCATATCCTCTGTCTCAGCATGGAGTGGATGTCTTCCAGTGACTCTGGTTTCTGTTCTGTTTCCCAAAAACTGTACCCAGCTTCAGCCTTTACTTCAGTCTCAGGCTCTACTTCAGGCTCAGGTTCTACTTCAGGCTCTACTCCCAGTTTGGAGACTGTCTCTCTCCATGCGATGCTAGTAGGAGGAATGGGAGCATCAGCCACACTAGACACTTCTCGAGGTTTCAGTTTGACCTCCTCATCTCCCCTGGGTGGGTAAGAATCTAATGCCTCAGTGTCAAGCAAATGGGATCCTGTCCTTTGACAGTCTTCTTCCCTAGTATCAGGGAGGATGGGATCTTCTTCCAAAGGAGGAACCCACAACCAATCAAGAGTTAATTCCTTATCATCACTTTCTTACTCAAGGAGTGTGGGTGGACAAGTTTTCCCGACCCTAGGCCTCAGCATTGGAGACTGATATGCCTCTAAACAAGAAGTTGAGGGTACTCGAACAGCCTCTGATATGGGCAGCAGATGGTTTCGATGCCAAGTCTTGGAAGGGCCAGTCTTCCCTTCAGGCTGGATCTGATACACAGGGAGCCCAGGTAGTCGTTGACATACAATGTAGGGTTGGGGACGCCATCGATCAGCCAGCCTATGCTTTCCAGGCACCCTTAGATTGCGCAACAACACTCGATCTCCAGGTTGCAAATCCTGAACCCTCACTCTAAGATAAAAGATTTTCTTGTTCCTTTGTTCTCTGATGGTAGTGGCCTCCTTGGCTTTTTCATAAGCCACCTTTAAATTCTTTCGGAGTCTGTCAATGTATCCCCTATAAGAAGCTTGGGAGGTGTGATCTAGTGATGTTCCGAAGGTCAGATCCACAGGTAGGCGAACTTCTCTCACGAAAATTAATCTGTAGGGGAAGTATCCAGTAGAATCATTTGAGATGCTATTGTAAGCATAAACTACTGCAGCGATACAATCCCCCAATGCTGTTTCTTCTCTAATGGGAGGGTTCCCAGCATGTTCAACAGGGTACGGTTGAAATGCTCAGGTTGTGGATCCCCTTGGGGATGGTAAGGAGTAGTCCTGGATTTCTTTATGTTCAAGAGTTCACATAGTCTTCTGATCAAGTTTACTCTAAAAGTCCCGACCTTGGTCCGAATGCAGGCTCTGAGGCATCCAGTAATGAACAAAGAACTTCTCCACTAGTTCTTGTTGATTCCTAGTGGGAAAAGCTTGAGTATATCGGGTGAAATGATCTGTCACAACCAGGACATTACTCCTTCCACTCAGATCGGGTTCCAGGCACAAGAAATCAATGCACACCAACTCCATTGGTCCTTGACTCTGTAGATGGCCCATTGGGGCCGCCCTGTCTGGTAAAGTTTTTCTCTGGATACATCTGACACAAGAGCGGCAGTAACTTTTCAATTCCGTTCTCATGCACGGCCAGTAAACTTAATCCCTGACCAGCTTGAAAGTTCTATCTGGGCCTAAGTGATCATGATTATCATGGATAGCGGTTAGCACTGTAAGACGATGTTTCTCAGGGAGGAACAGCTGGCTCACACCTTCTGCTTCTCCAGAGGAACCTCTTTGATATATGATCCCCTCTTCCAGCTTCATTTGATCCCATTCTCTATGAGTCACCTTGGCCCCCTCGATGGGGCTATTCACCAATATCTGAAGGTCTTGGGAGGACAACGATTTTCTTATCAAACTCCCTAATGGATCTTCCCATTGATCCTGTCACATGTCCTCTTTAGTCAGCTGAGGCAGTTCTTCACTGTGTACTTGGGTCAAATTACAGTAGTACTTTGGAGCACCCGCAGGGGTGACCCCCACAGCTTCGGCCCCTATGGCTCCTCTGTGTTTGTATTCTACTCCCTGACACACAGCCTGTACTCCTTCGAGAGGTAAATTAATCCAACTCTTCTGACCAGCCTGGATGGAGTGAGGCCTATGGGAAAGAGCGTCAGCGTCTCTGTTTTCCACTCCCGGTCGATATTTCAAGCTGAACTGAAACTCTGACAGGGCTGCCAACCACCGGTGTCCAACTTTGCAGTGGATAGTAAATAAGTCAAGAGGTTGTTGTCGGTCTTCACCACAAAGGTAGCCCCGTACAGATAGTCACGTAGCTTATCTACCACAGCCCACTTGAGAGCCAAGAACTCCAACTTATGTACAAGATAGTTCTTCTCAGGGGGAGTGAGGCTGCAACTCACATAGGCCACTGGGCGAAGTTTCCCTCCCGACTCTTGGTACAACACCCCCCTATACCATCTCTGCTGGCATCCACATGTAATTCATATGGTTTTGATGGACCAGCGAAGACCACCACCAGTGCTTCAACCAGGCTCTCCTTCAGCCGTTCGAAAGAGCTTGCACAGTTCATTGTCCATTTTTCCTGTATAGATTTGTGAGGCTTCCGTGGACCTCCCCTCTGAGTTTTCTGCTGTTCCCCTTCCATTTGCTTCTGTAACAGCTCGTTCAACGGCCAGGCAATCTGCGAGAAGTTCTTCACAAATCTTCTATAGTAAAAGCAGAAGCCCAAGAACGACCTCAACTCCGTGATAGTATTTGGGCGAGGCCAGGAAGTGACAGCCTCCAGCTTTTGAGGGTCAGTGGCTATCCCTTCGGCAGACACCACGTGCCCTAGGTACGTGACTGAAGTCTGATAGAACTGGCACTTCTCTAATGACAGCTTCAACCCCTCATCATGTAGTCGTTGGAAAACTTTCTCCAACCGTGCTTCATGCTCCTCCGGTCGGTCAAACACAATGATGTCATTGAGATAAACCAGCGAATCCACCAAGTTCATATCACCCACAGTGTTCTCCATCAGCCGCTGGAAAGTGGCAGGGGCCCATGTTAGTCCCTGTGGCATTCGATCAAAGTCGAAAAACCCCAGAGGGCTGATGAAAGCAGTCTTCTGTCAGTCATCTGGGTGCATAAGGGATCTGGTAGTATCCAACACACTGAGCCATTTGGCCCCTGATAAGCATTGTAGGACTTGCGAAGGGTCATGTATTCATCTGGGATAGTCCTTCGGTTCAAGGTTCAGTAATCAATACACATCCAAAGGGACCCATTATTTTTTCTTACTACCACAATCAGGAAGGCATAGGGGCTCCTGGACTCTTTAATGACCCCTGATCTCTTTAACTCAGCCAGTTGCTCTCGAAGATCCTCCAGATCACACAAGGGGATTCGCCTCACCCTTTCTCAAAATGGCTTATCTTCGGTCAGTCGAATTCGATGTTGAGCACTCTTGGCACAGCACAGCCCACATCAAAGTTATTTTTAAGGAACATTTTCTCCCATCAAGCTATCTGAGCTTTAATCCTCTCCTCCCATGAAGGTGTAAATTTGGGCAGTGGTCAGCAGTTCTTCTTCCATCTACCTTCTGAGTTACCTCATCTCCCACTACCGGGGTGGCAGAACTCACTTTTCCGATCACCATCCGAGGCTTTAAGTTGATTGGGTGGCTAGTGACATCCCTCACGCTGACAGGAATTCGCCCCCCACTTCTTAGTAAGGCTCGAGTGGGGACAATCTATGGAACCAGTTCTATTCCAACCTCTTCTGCTGAATCAGCTTCTACCACCACGTACGGACCCAGTTGGTCCCATACCGGGTTGACTGTGGCTTTCAGGCAGGCCCTCTCCCCTGCAGCACCTTCTCATGGGTATCCACAATCTTCCCACTCCTTCAGCAGGTGACTTCTTCTCTCGCAACACTCTCTGAAACGCCTGCCTCAGCTGAGGATGAATCTTCCCTACTGGAGCGCCATCCAAAGCAAGAGGGGTGAGGAGTCTCCTCAAGAGCTTGGTGTTGTGCCTATCAATAGGGAATTTCGGCCTCCTGCAGGAGGTCCGGGGCAAATGACAGCCACTGTGTCAAAGGTCTCTGGTTTTCCTGCTAGAGCAGAGTCTAATGTTATCTTGATGTGTATGTATCCATCGTATGGGCACTTCTGGGTCCCGATGCCCCAAATCTCTAGCTCCTCGAGTTTGCACAAAGGAATACGCTTTAAGTACTTGTGGTA
Organism: Lithobates septentrionalis; assembly: GCA_037952835.1. NCBI lineage: Eukaryota > Metazoa > Chordata > Amphibia > Anura > Ranidae > Lithobates > Lithobates septentrionalis. Next base: position 11,284 of record JBBDGP010004280.1, read on the forward strand.
AAAGTCTCTATATAGCAATGTCACCTGGCCTCCAGCATTCAGTACGGCTTGTGTATAGATGCCCTCCACCTGTATCGATAATTCTGTGGCTTGTTTAAATACTGAAGGATAAGAGGGGAATAGTAACGTATGCCCCCCCCCCCCCCTTCCATTTCTGCATGAACAGTTAGAGCCACCACTTTCTCTTTGTTCCCAGCAATAGAGTTCAATTCGGGTTGGCGGTAGTTTCAACCCTTCCAAATACAGCATACAGGGCATCTATGTCGTCCATGGCAATGCAAGTCTTCTTGCTCATCCTCAGATTACGGATCACACAAGCCGCTGGGCCTCGAAGGCTCTCACAAAGCCGTTGTGAATTCACAGCCTCTGGAACACTCCAAGCTTCCATGGCCTGCAGAGCCTGACTGATCCATGTCTCAAACTCATCTTCTCCCACAGGGGTCAGCAATTGCTCTGAGAAAAACTTAAGTCTTTGATAGCTCTGATTGGCATTTCCAGATCCATTCTTTACCAAGCTATCGACTAATATCCATGTAGAAAGAGGGCAGCACTGGCCCCTTGTGAGTCGGCTCCCACAGGTATAGGACCCTTCTCCTGAATTTTGGTCGAGGGCTGCTTCTCGGTCTGTTCTCTTTCCATCTTGAGTGGGAACACTCTTGCAGTCACTCCATCAGTCAGATGTACCTCTTCCTCCTGAAAGCACACAGGCACCTCCTCCTGCCATTCTATTAGTGCCCTGAATTGATCCAACTCCTCTGTGGCTTCTGTTTCCACAATGAAGACCTGGTGTCCTGGTGCCAGGGCTCACAGCCACCTTCTGATCTCTCTCTCTCTCTCTCTGTGCTTATTCCCCGAGATCTCCAGAACAGTGCTTTTCTCTGTTGGAGCTCCATGACTTCTGCTCCAAGCAACCACGGCCATTGAGGCGGCCTCCCACGCAGATTGTGGCTCTTGTCTGTATCGGCTACGGCCAGCTGCAGATAGCATCCCGGACGAGCCCCCAAATGTAGCACGACCCCCTAAGGGACTGCTTGGAGTTACCTGCTCATCTCCACTGCCATGACCTGGTGAAAATTCCAACCCACCTGACACTCTGGGTTCAGACATCCTTGTAACACCTTAAAGTAATAAATCGGACAACTCTGTATATTTATGTTCTGATAATATTTACTAGAACAGATTAAAAGGGATGTTGTTGTCGCAAAGAGAAGGTAATAGATCTGCTGAGTTTTAGGCAACAGCGCCAACTCAGCAAAGGAACTCCTCCGACAAGATATTAGCAAATGAAACAGTATGCTATATACACTTCCTCAAATACTGCTAGCTGTGCCTGAGGGAAAGAATACAGCTAAAAGAATATACTGACACACTGCAGAAGATGGAACCTGGGAGGCATATAACTGTTACCCTAAGGAGAGATCAGGCTTAGAAGTGATGGTATAATGTCCCTTGTATCAGTAATAACAGCAGTGTCCCCGTTGCAGATCTGATGGTCTTCACCGGCACGTAGGAGCTCATTAACTGTAATCCAATAAGGTGTAGTGGGAAGCAATAGGTTCCTTATAATGAAGAAGGCTAAAGATGTCTAAGCATAGTGTTCAAAACAGGTTCAGTAAAGTATTTCTAAGGTAAAGATGTCTGTGCAAAGTGTCCCAGTAAAACCGTGACAAAGAGTGGATAAAGGTTGGGCGATTTCCCTCTCACCAACGACCAGATCGATGTCTTCCAAACAGTATCTCGTGTAGCGACACTCGTGCAGCGGATTCGTCGTCTCGATCTCGCGATGTGAAGCTTGGCACACCAACTGACAGGCGAGTGGTGCTTGAGGGATGTCAGATGACAAGCAACGGAGCTAGGCCCCTCTCATCCGGGCTGGAATGTGTTACGCTGCGCAGTAGGCCGCGACCCCTCTCACTAGCACGGAGAGGTCCGTTTCACGTCAGGCCCAAGAGGAAGGGAGTTCCGCGCTGGCTTTTTCTTCTTTTATAGCTACTCCCAGCAATCTTCCTGATAATAGCAAAGATCCCTGGGATATGTAGTCCAGGCGCATGATCATGTGAAGAAATCATCAGTCTGAGGAACTACTTCTCCCCACAATCCCTTTTGTTTGGCTCACAAATATGAGGTCACTTGATAACACTGAGCACTAGAGGGACATTCGATGCATGGAAATACCGGAGGATCACTGTAATTTACAGTTGTAATCCATATTGCTACATGGTCCCTAAAGACAGAACACAACCTGTGGAATCACTTTATTGCATCATGAGAACTGAAGCATCCAACAAACTACAAGTTGTAACAGCTAATAACTGACCTAACGAAGGATCTTCTAATAAAAAAATTATATACATCATCCGGAGAAGTTATATTAACCACTTGAGCCCCGGACCATTATGCTGCCTAAGGACCAGAGGTCTTTTTCCAATTTGGCACTGCGTCGCTTTAACTGCTAATTGCGCGGTCATGCAATGCTGTACCCAAACGAAATTTGCGTCCTTTTCTTCCCACAAATAGAGCTTTCTTTTGATGGTATTTGATCACCTCTGCGGTTTTTATTTTTTGCGCTATAAACGGAAAAAGACCGAAAATTTTGAAAAAAAAGGATATTTTCTACTTTTTGTTATAAAAAAAATCCAATAAACTAAATTTTAGTCATACATTTAGGCCAAAATGTATTCGGCCACATGTCTTTGGTAAAAAAAATGTCAATAAGCGTATATTTATTGGTTTGCGCAAAAGTTATAGCGTCTACAAACTAGGGTACATTTTCTGGAATTTACACAGCTTTTAGTTTATGACTGCCTATGTCATTTCTTGAGGTGCTAAAATGGCAGGGCAGTACAAAACCCCCCCAAATGACCCCATTTTGGAAAGTAGACACCCCAAGGAAATTGCTGAGAGGCATGTTGAACCCATTGAATATTTATTTTTTTTGTCCCAAGTGATTGAAAAATGACAAAAAAAAAAAAAAAAAAAAATATTTACAAAAAGTCGTCACTAAATGATATATTGCTCACACAGGCCATGGGCCTATGTGGAATTGCACCCCAAAATACATTTAGCTGCTTCTCCTGAGTATGGGGATACCACATGTGTGGGACTTTTTGGGAGCCTAGCCGCGTACGGGGCCCCGAAAACCAATCACCGCCTTCAGGATTTCTAAGGGTGTAAATTTTTGCTTTCACTCTTCACTGCCTATCACAGTTTCGGAGGCCATGGAATGCCCAGGTGGCACAAAACCCCCCAAAATGACCCCATTTTGGAAAGTAGACACCCCAAGCTATTTGCTGAGAGGCATATTGAGTCCATGGAATATTTTATATTTTGACACAAGTTGCGGGAAAGTGACACTTTTTTTTTTTTTTTTTTTTCATAAAGTTGTCACTAAATGATATATTGCTCACACAGGCCATGGGCATATGTGGAATTGCACCCCAAAATACATTTAGCTGCTTCTCCTGAGTATGGGGATACCACATGTGTGGGACTTTTTGGGAGCCTAGCCGCGTACTGGACCCCGAAAACCAATCACTGCCTTCAGGATTTCTAAGGGTGAAAATTTTTGATTTCACTCTTTACTGCCTATCACAGTTTCGGAGGCCATGGAATGCCCAGGTGGCACAAAACCCCCCCAAATGACCCCATTTTGGAAAGTAGACACCCCAAGCTATTTGCTGAAAGGCATGGTGAGTATTTTGCAGCTCTCATTTGTTTTTGAAAATGAAGAAAGACAAGAAAAAACATTTTTTTTTTCTTTTTTCAATTTTCAAAACTTTGTGACAAAAAGTGAGGTCTGCAAAATACTCACTATACCTCTCAGCAAATAGCTTGGGGTGTCTACTTTCCAAAATGGGGTCATTTGGGGGGGTTTTGTGCCACCTGGGCATTCCATGGCCTCCGAAACTGTGATAGGCAGTGAAGAGTGAAATCAAAAATTCACGCCCTTAGAAAGCCTGAAGGCGGTGCTTGGTTTTCGGGGTCCCGTACGCGGCTAGGCTCCCAAAAAGTCTCACACATGTGGTATCCCCGTACTCAGGAGAAGCAGCAGAATGTATTTTGGGGTGTAATTTCACATATTTCCATGGCATGTTTGAGCAATATATCATTTAGTGACAACTTTGTGCAAAAAAAAAAAAAAAAAAAAAAAATTTGTCTCTTTCCCGCAACTTGTGTCGCAATATAAAATATTCCATGGACTCGACATGCCTCTCAGCAAATAGCTTGGGGTGTCTACTTTCCAAAATGGGGTCATTTGGGGGGGTTTTGAACTGTCCTGGCATTTTATGCACAACATTTAGAAGCTTATGTCACACATCACCCACTCTTCTAACCACTTGAAGACAAAGCCCTTTCTGACACTTATTGTTTACATGAAAAAGTTTTTTTTTTTTGCAAAAAAATTACTTTGAACCCCCAAACATTATATATTTTTTTAAAGCAAATGCCCTACAGATTAAAATGGTGGGTGTTTCATTTTTTTTTTTCACACAGTAATTGCGCAGCGATTTTTCAAACGCATTTTTTGGGGAAAAAACACACTTTTTTTTAATTTTAATGCACTAAAACACGCTATATTGCCCAAATGTTTGATGAAATAAAAAAGATGATCTTAGGCCGAGTACATGGATACCAAACATGACATGCTTTAAAATTGCGCACAAACGTGCAGTGGCAACAAAATAAATACATGTTTAAAAGCCTTCAAAAGCCTTTACAGGTTACCACTTTAGATTTACAGAGGAGGTCTACTGGAAAAATTACTGCACTCGATCTGGCCTTCGCGGTGATACCTCACATGCATGGTGCAATTGCTGTTTACGTTTGACGACAGACCGCCGCTTGCGTTCGCCTTAGCGCGAGAGCAGGGGGCGACAGGGGTGTTTTTTTTTTTTTTTTTTTTTTTTTTCTTTATTATTTTTTTGCTTTTTTAATCTTACTTTTAAACTGTTCCTTTCATATTTTTTTTTTTTAATCATTTTTATTGTTATCTCGGGGAATGTAAATATCCCCTATGATAGCAATAGGTAGTGACAGGTACTCTTTTTTGAAAAAATTGTGGTCTATTAGACCCTAGATCTCTCCTCTGCCCTCAAAGCATCTGACCACACCAAGATCGGTGTGATAAAATGCTTCCCCAATTTCCCAATGGCGCTATTTACATCCGGCGAAATCTAAGTCATGAAATACTCGTAGCTTCCGGTTTCTTAGGCCATAGAGATGTTTGGAGCCACTCTGGTCTCTGATCAGCTCTATGGTCAGCTGGCTGAATCACCGGCTGCGTTCTCAGGTTCCCTGTTGAGACAGGAGAGCCAGAGAAAAACACGGAAGACGGTGGGGGGGGGGGGCATTCCCTCCCACGGCTTGTAAAAGCAGTCTAGAGGCTAATTAGCCGCTAGGATTGCTTTTACATGAAAGCCGACCGCTGGCTGAAAAGAATGATACCAAGATGATACCTAAACCTGCAGGCATCATTCTGGTATAACCACTCAAAGTCGTGAATGGCGTACCTGAAGACAAAAAAATGGTTAACAATGGTTAACAATAAAGCACAGTAAAGTGTAAATAATTACACACCTGAAAAACAAACATGATAAAACATAATAACAATAACAATAACAATAACAATAAAACATTGCAGAATAGAATACAGTAAAAAAGAGCAGAACAATAGAGAGAGAGAATAGAGAGAGAGAGAACAATAAAACAACAACTATTTTTTTTTATTTCTTATTTTTTTTTTTTTTTACACTTTTTTTGTAACTAACTTTTATAACGGTAACCGGTTCCAGGTTCGGGTCTCTCAAAATGCGATGGCATCTTGGGAGACCCTGTGAAAGTGTGCCTAGTCTGTGCAATGCTGTACCCTACGCTAATACTCAACTAGTGAATGGTAGCGTTCAAAACATTCACCAATGCAAAGACCAGGATTGTCAGGACAGGAGGGACAATAATAGCGGGTGTCACGCCTATATCCGCGCTTGCTGCAGACACGACATCTTTTTTGGGGGGGTTCGCTGGGTAGGGGTCTCGGGAGGACATAAAGAAAATGCCTCTCATGCAGCCGACTGCATTTGGTTGGGGATGTGAATGGGGGAAGTACGGGCGCTGCAGAAGCGGTGGGTTCCCAATTAGGATTGGCGAATGCAGCAGGAAGGGCACTATGGGCACGACGGGCCTGTGTTTGTCTTCTTGGTGGCAGTGGGACACTACTTGTGCTTGCCACCTCACCAGCTTGAACTGCACTTATGGGACTCGCCACGTCACCACGTGTTACTGCAGTGCTGGTTTGACTACGACCGGGGTGTACTAGGCCGCTGGCGCTTGCCAGTTCACCAAAACGCTACCAAAAAACTGTTAGCGATCGCAGGGATCAGGCCTGACTCTGCGAACGCTGCAATTATGCGTTTAGTGTTTTGTAAGTGACAGTGATCGATCGATACTGCACTTGGGTGGGCTGGGCCGGGCCGGGCGGAGGGGCAAAACGCAGGTGCTAGCAGGTATCTGGGCTGATCCCGCTAACACTGCGTTTTTGGGAACCCTAAACTGCTGGTGACGCTAGTATAGATCTGATCGGATCAGATATTGATGCGATCAGATACTATACCACTAAGGGAGGTGTACAGTGCGTGCGTGGGTGTTAGCGGTACTGGCGCTAATCTGACGCTGCCTGGGGCTGGTGCTTGCCAGTTCACCAAAACGCTACAAAAAAAACTGTTAGCGATCGCAGGGATCAGGCCTGACTCTGCGAACGCTGCAGTTATGCGTTTAGTGTTTTGTAAGTGACAGTGATCGATCGATACTGCACTTGGGTGGACTGGGCTGGGCCGGGCGGAGGGGCAAAACGCAGGTGCTAGCAGGTATCTGGGCTGATTCCGCTAACACTGCGTTTTTGGGAACCCTAAACTGCTGGGGACGCTAGTATAGATCTGATCGGATCAGATATTGATCCGTTCAGATACTATACCACTAAGGGAGGTGTATGGTGCGTGCGTGGGTGTTAGCGGTACTGGCGCTAACCTGACGCTGCCTGGGGCTGGCGCTTGCCAGTTCACCAAAATGCTACCAAAAAAACTGTTAGCGATCGCAGGGATCAGGCCTGACTCTGCGAACGCTGCAGTTATGCGTTTAGTGCCTTGTAAGTGACAGTGATCGATCGATACTGCACTTGGGTGGGCTGGGCGGAGGCACAAAACGCAGGTGCTAGCAGGTATCTGGGCTGATCCCGCTAACACTGCGTTTTTGGGAACCCTAAACTGCTGGGGACGCTAGTATAGATCTGATCGGATCAGATATTGATCCGATCAGATACTATACCACTAAGGGAGGCGTATGCTGCGTGCGTGGGTGTTAGCGGTACTGGCGCTAATCTGACGCTGCCTGGGGCGACGCATATCACCGCCGGGCGATCGGGGGGCTAAACCTTTATTCGGTAATAAACGGCGGGTGCCCTGACACTATAAAAAATAAACGAACTAACCAGCGTCAACCGTAACGGTTATACGGTGATCAGTGGTGAAAGGGTTAACTAGGGGGCAATCAAGGGGTTAAAACATTTATTCGGTAGTATATGGGGGTCCCTGACGCTATAAAACGCTGACGGCGAACCTAAATATTTACCTCACTAACTAGCGTCACCAGCGACACTAATACAGCGATCAGAAAAATGATCGCTTAGCGACACTGGTGACAGGGGATGATCAAGGGGTTAAAACTTTATTAGGGGGGGTTAGGGGGGTACCCTAGACCTAAAGGGGGGTAACAGTATCTGTCCCAACACAGTAACTGTCACAAACTGACACTATGCAGTAATCAGAAAAAAAAAAAAAAAAAAAAACTGCTGGTGTCAGTTTGTGACAGGGGGGGGGGGGGTGATTGGGGGGGGATCGGGGGGCGATCGGGGGGGGGGATCGGGGTGTTTTGTGTGCCTGGCATGTTCTACTGTGTGTGTGTAGTGTTGTGCACTCACTCACATGTCGTCTCTCCTCGGGCCGGAACGGAAAATACCGACCCGAGGGGAGATGACATCACTTCCTTTGCTGCTGTTTAGCATACAGCAGCAAAGGAGTGTTCTCATTGGCCGGCGGCGATCGCGAGGGGGGGGCCACGAACGGATGGTCTCCCCCTCATCACCGATCGCCGCTGGACAAAAGACGACCGCCTCGGGCACCGGGGGGGGTCCGATCGGACCCCCCACCCGCGGAAGGCAAATCACGTACCCTGTACGTGATTTTGCCTGTCCGTGCCACTTTGCCGACGTACATCGGCGTGAGGCGGTCGTCAAGTGGTTAATTTTGTGACAGGCCAATAACAAGTTAGTGGCTTACCCAGTAGTGTCAGAAGGTGGATCAAAGTCATCCTTTACTAGAGGTTCCGTAAAGGAGGCAAGTGCTTGACTGGAATGTTGAGCAGTGGGTATAAGTTCATCAGAATTTTCTCCAAGGGTGCCATATGTCAGTCTTTTTGGAGGGCATATCCTCTGTCTCAGCATGGAGTGGATGTCTTCCAGTGACTCTGGTTTCTGTTCTGTTTCCCAAAAACTGTACCCAGCTTCAGCCTTTACTTCAGTCTCAGGCTCTACTTCAGGCTCAGGTTCTACTTCAGGCTCTACTCCCAGTTTGGAGACTGTCTCTCTCAATGCGATGCTAGTAGGAGGAATGGGAGCATCAGCCACACTAGACACTTCTCGAGGTTTCAGTTTGACCTCCTCATCTCCCCTGGGTGGGTAAGAATCTAATGCCTCAGTGTCAAGCAAATGGGATCCTGTCCTTTGACAGTCTTCTTCCCTAGTATCAGGGAGGATGGGATCTTCTTCCAAAGGAGGAACCCACAACCAATCAAGAGTTAATTCCTTATCATCACTTTCTTACTCAAGGAGTGTGGGTGGACAAGTTTTCCCGACCCTAGGCCTCAGCATTGGAGACTGATATGCCTCTAAACAAGAAGTTGAGGGTACTCGAACAGCCTCTGATATGGGCAGCAGATGGTTTCGATGCCAAGTCTTGGAAGGGCCAGTCTTCCCTTCAGGCTGGATCTGATACACAGGGAGCCCAGGTAGTCGTTGACATACAATGTAGGGTTGGGGACGCCATCGATCAGCCAGCCTATGCTTTCCAGGCACCCTTAGATTGCGCAACAACACTCGATCTCCAGGTTGCAAATCCTGAACCCTCACTCTAAGATAAAAGATTTTCTTGTTCCTTTGTTCTCTGATGGTAGTGGCCTCCTTGGCTTTTTCATAAGCCACCTTTAAATTCTTTCGGAGTCTGTCAATGTATCCCCTATAAGAAGCTTGGGAGGTGTGATCTAGTGATGTTCCGAAGGTCAGATCCACAGGTAGGCGAACTTCTCTCACGAAAATTAATCTGTAGGGGAAGTATCCAGTAGAATCATTTGAGATGCTATTGTAAGCATAAACTACTGCAGCGATACAATCCCCCAATGCTGTTTCTTCTCTAATGGGAGGGTTCCCAGCATGTTCAACAGGGTACGGTTGAAATGCTCAGGTTGTGGATCCCCTTGGGGATGGTAAGGAGTAGTCCTGGATTTCTTTATGTTCAAGAGTTCACATAGTCTTCTGATCAAGTTTACTCTAAAAGTCCCGACCTTGGTCCGAATGCAGGCTCTGAGGCATCCAGTAATGAACAAAGAACTTCTCCACTAGTTCTTGTTGATTCCTAGTGGGAAAAGCTTGAGTATATCGGGTGAAATGATCTGTCACAACCAGGACATTACTCCTTCCACTCAGATCGGGTTCCAGGCACAAGAAATCAATGCACACCAACTCCATTGGTCCTTGACTCTGTAGATGGCCCATTGGGGCCGCCCTGTCTGGTAAAGTTTTTCTCTGGATACATCTGACACAAGAGCTGCAGTAACTTTTCAATTCCGTTCTCATGCACGGCCAGTAAACTTAATCCCTGACCAGCTTGAAAGTTCTATCTGGGCCTAAGTGATCATGATTATCATGGATAGCGGTTAGCACTGTAAGACGATGTTTCTCAGGGAGGAACAGCTGGCTCACACCTTCTGCTTCTCCAGAGGAACCTCTTTGATATATGATCCCCTCTTCCAGCTTCATTTGATCCCATTCTCTATGAGTCACCTTGGCCCCCTCGATGGGGCTATTCACCAATATCTGAAGGTCTTGGGAGGACAACGATTTTCTTATCAAACTCCCTAATGGATCTTCCCATTGATCCTGTCACATGTCCTCTTTAGTCAGCTGAGGCAGTTCTTCACTGTGTACTTGGGTCAAATTACAGTAGTACTTTGGAGCACCCGCAGGGGTGACCCCCACAGCTTCGGCCCCTATGGCTCCTCTGTGTTTGTATTCTACTCCCTGACACACAGCCTGTACTCCTTCGAGAGGTAAATTAATCCAACTCTTCTGACCAGCCTGGATGGAGTGAGGCCTATGGGAAAGAGCGTCAGCGTCTCTGTTTTCCACTCCCGGTCGATATTTCAAGCTGAACTGAAACTCTGACAGGGCTGCCAACCACCGGTGTCCAACTTTGCAGTGGATAGTAAATAAGTCAAGAGGTTGTTGTCGGTCTTCACCACAAAGGTAGCCCCGTACAGATAGTCACGTAGCTTATCTACCACAGCCCACTTGAGAGCCAAGAACTCCAACTTATGTACAAGATAGTTCTTCTCAGGGGGAGTGAGGCTGCAACTCACATAGGCCACTGGGCGAAGTTTCCCTCCCGACTCTTGGTACAACACCCCCCTATACCATCTCTGCTGGCATCCACATGTAATTCATATCCCCTAGCGGACTTTAAAGGCACATTTAAGAAAATGTTTAAGGAGGTATATAGAGTAGATAACAATTTATTAATAACAAAAAATAATCAAATACATCACATAATCACATGATTAAAAACAAGGAATGCAGTTTTTTCCCCCCCCAAAACCCCCCCACCCCCCCCCCTCCTACCGTGGGCTCACATATTATGGGACATACAGTCCCTATACTATATACTATGTCACTCTAGGTCATGTATTGAAATGCTGTTTTTTATATCCTGTATACTGTATGATACTTGAGGTTATCGATGTCCAAATGATATGCGTATACATCTGATGTCACTCTACTTGTATAACATGCCCTTGAATTATACTCTCAATATCGTTATGCGATTACTGTACTGTTTTGTTATGGTTTGTTAGGTCTTTCTCCACCAGATTGCCCTCCCAACCTGTATTGCACTGTCCATCGGCCTTGTTTCCCTGTCATAGTAACAAAATTCGGCACTGTATTTTCTATTTTAGCTGCATATTATATATGCTCCTTCTGTATCTGTCCTACTACATGACCTGTGATCCGCCCGGCACGAAAAGAGCCGCCTGAGCTAAGCTTGGACTCATGGTGGCGCTGTGTGAGGTACAGAAGCATCTGTCCTCCATCTTGCGACCCCAGCGGACATGCGCAGTCCGCTGGGGAAGCTAGACGTGCCGGCGGGTGCAGTGGGCGTGGCCACGCCCCCACGTCGTATGCGTCCGCATGCGCTGTGGCTACCTGGCGGCGCGCGCTCCACCCGGGGGGCCAGCCACAGTGTTTCCGCCCCTCCCTCACCACAATCAGCTGTTGATGCTTTTTCATCAGCAGCTGATAGGTGGGGAGGGCTTTATATACCCGGCTTCAGCCCACACCAGGCGTCATCTGCTGCTGACAGGACGCTTTCGGTGTGAGGTGCTGCAACACTTGGTTAGTAACCTACTACATATTACTGACATGGACTCCTTTATTGGAACCATTAACTATAAATCCTGCCTGCTATCTTTCATGTTTCACTTGATGTCTGCTATGTTCTGGGGTTCACCCCTTCCTTTTACAATATATCCAATTATCTAGTGTTCTCTATTGAAACTATTAGCCACTCATGCTATCTGGAGGCCCTACACTTTCCTTTTGTCTTTTCTTCTGTTCCTCTATTCACCACCTCTTTCTCTCTGCTCCCTTCTTTTTTCTCCCCCCCCCCCTCTTGTTCCCCTCTTTCCTCCCTTTTCTTCCCCCCTGTTTCTATCTCCTTTCCCCCCCCCCCTTCCTTTCCCAACCCCTCCTTTCCTCCCCTCTTCTCCCCCCCCCCTCCCCCCCTCTTTCCCCCCCCCCTCTCCCCTCCCCACTTACCCTTCCTCCCCCCCATCCCATCTCCCTTGTTTCCCCCCCCCTCCCCCCCCCTCCTTTTTCCTTTCCCCCCCTCCTTTTTCCTTTCCCCCCCTTCCCCCCCCTCCCTTCCCTCTCCTTCTTCTTTCCCTCCCCTTTCACAAACCCTCCCCCCCCCCCTTCTTTCCCCCCTCCCCTCTTTATTTCCTTTTTCCTCTCCCCCCTTCCCCCTTTTTTGTTTCCCCCCCCTGTTCTTTTACATATCAGGGCTCTAACTTATTTCTCATTCCCATGTTGACCTTCCAGTTATTTGGACCACACTTGATCTATATTCACCATCAGCTACTGTGCTTTACAATTTTAGGCGGACCAGGTAGGACAAACTTTTTGGATTTTCCATGTATTACTTTGGCTATCCATACGCACATACATCCTTACATATATGTATATATCTTCATGACTTACAGGATACACATTTGGCCCCAGTGTGATCTCAGGTCAAAACTGCTATACGCCCGTTTACATTGGGCCCTCCTTCCCATTGGTAGGAAGAATAAAACCACTTTTACACTTCCATCTCGATAGTGGTTCTGCGAATACTGCTGTCACACCTTACTAAGGCTCCACACATTACGACCAGGGAACGCGTCCGATGGGCAGCACGTCAATACCTCTATGTTTCTTTTAAATTCGTCTTGGAATGCATAATCTATACCCATAGATACCAATGTAAGTGTAAATAGAAAAATGTATGTATATACAGATCTTTATAACTATAGAGGTTGTTCTTTATGATCTCTTCACTGTGTATTTACTATGTTTATGTTATACATACTATTTCCCATATAGAAAATTCTTGTTGCGAACCCTACAATCACCCCTGAAGAAGGAGGCATAAGTAACTCCGAAACGCGTCGGGTGCAAATGTATTGGTATCATTTGTCTTTGCATTTATGGAACTGCATTCCTTGTTTTTAATCATGTGATTATGTGATGTATTTGATTATTTTTTGTTATTAATAAATTGTTATCTACTCTATATACCTCCTTAAACATTTTCTTAAATGTGCCTTTAAAGTCCGCTAGGGGAATCTCTTCTGTTTCAAGTTTGATATTTAGGATGTGGCACAACCAGTAGATAATTGATCGATCAAAGTTTTTGCACATGTAATTCATATGGTTTTGATGGACCAGCGAAGACCACCACCAGTGCTTCAACCAGGCTCTCCTTCAGCCGTTCGAAAGAGCTTGCACAGTTCATTGTCCATTTTTCCTGTATAGATTTGTGAGGCTTCCGTGGACCTCCCCTCTGAGTTTTCTGCTGTTCCCCTTCCATTTGCTTCTGTAACAGCTCGTTCAACGGCCAGGCAATCTGCGAGAAGTTCTTCACAAATCTTCTATAGTAAAAGCAGAAGCCCAAGAACGACCTCAACTCCGTGATAGTATTTGGGCGAGGCCAGGAAGTGACAGCCTCCAGCTTTTGAGGGTCAGTGGCTATCCCTTCGGCAGACACCACGTGCCCTAGGTACGTGACTGAAGTCTGATAGAACTGGCACTTCTCTAATGACAGCTTCAACCCCTCATCATGTAGTCGTTGGAAAACTTTCTCCAACCGTGCTTCATGCTCCTCCGGTCGGTCAAACACAATGATGTCATTGAGATAAACCAGCGAATCCACCAAGTTCATATCACCCACAGTGTTCTCCATCAGCCGCTGGAAAGTGGCAGGGGCCCATGTTAGTCCCTGTGGCATTCGATCAAAGTCGAAAAACCCCAGAGGGCTGATGAAAGCAGTCTTCTGTCAGTCATCTGGGTGCATAAGGGATCTGGTAGTATCCAACACACTGAGCCATTTGGCCCCTGATAAGCATTGTAGGACTTGCGAAGGGTCATGTATTCATCTGGGATAGTCCTTCGGTTCAAGGTTCAGTAATCAATACACATCCAAAGGGACCCATTATTTTTTCTTACTACCACAATCAGGAAGGCATAGGGGCTCCTGGACTCTTTAATGACCCCTGATCTCTTTAACTCAGCCAGTTGCTCTCGAAGATCCTCCAGATCACACAAGGGGATTCGCCTCACCCTTTCTCAAAATGGCTTATCTTCGGTCAGTCGAATTCGATGTTGAGCACTCTTGGCACAGCACAGCCCACATCAAAGTTATTTTTAAGGAACATTTTCTCCCATCAAGCTATCTGAGCTTTAATCCTCTCCTCCCATGAAGGTGTAAATTTGGGCAGTGGTCAGCAGTTCTTCTTCCATCTACCTTCTGAGTTACCTCATCTCCCACTACCGGGGTGGCAGAACTCACTTTTCCGATCACCATCCGAGGCTTTAAGTTGATTGGGTGGCTAGTGACATCCCTCACGCTGACAGGAATTCGCCCCCCACTTCTTAGTAAGGCTCGAGTGGGGACAATCTATGGAACCAGTTCTATTCCAACCTCTTCTGCTGAATCAGCTTCTACCACCACGTACGGACCCAGTTGGTCCCATACTGGGTTGACTGTGGCTTTCAGGCAGGCCCTCTCCCCTGCAGCACCTTCTCATGGGTATCCACAATCTTCCCACTCCTTCAGCAGGTGACTTCTTCTCTCGCAACACTCTCTGAAACGCCTGCCTCAGCTGAGGATGAATCTTCCCTACTGGAGCGCCATCCAAAGCAAGAGGAGTGAGGAGTCTCCTCAAGAGCTTGGTGTTGTGCCTATCAATAGGGAATTTCGGCCTCCTGCAGGAGGTCCGGGGCAAATGACAGCCACTGTGTCAAAGGTCTCTGGTTTTCCTGCTAGAGCAGAGTCTAATGTTATCTTGATGTGTATGTATCCATCGTATGGGCACTTCTGGGTCCCGATGCCCCAAATCTCTAGCTCCTCGAGTTTGCACAAAGGAATACGCTTTAAGTACTTGTGGTAAAAGTCTCTATATAGCAATGTCACCTGGCATCCAGCATTCAGTACGGCTTGTGTATAGATGCCCTCCACCTGTATCGATAATTCTGTGGCTTGTTTAAATACTGAAGGATAAGAGGGGAATAGTAACGTATGCCCCCCCCCCTTCCATTTCTGCATGAACAGTTAGAGCCACCACTTTCTCTTTGTTCCCAGCAATAGAGTTCAATTCGGGTTGGCGGTAGTTTCAACCCTTCCAAATACAGCATACAGGGCATCTATGTCGTCCATGGCAATGCAAGTCTTCTTGCTCATCCTCAGATTACGGATCACACAAGCCGCTGGGCCTCGAAGGCTCTCACAAAGCCGTTGTGAATTCACAGCCTCTGGAACACTCCAAGCTTCCATGGCCTGCAGAGCCTGACTGATCCATGTCTCAAACTCATCTTCTCCCACAGGGGTCAGCAATTGCTCTGAGAAAAACTTAAGTCTTTGATAGCTCTGATTGGCATTTCCAGATCCATTCTTTACCAAGCTATCGACTAATATCCATGTAGAAAGAGGGCAGCACTGGCCCCTTGTGAGTCGGCTCCCACAGGTATAGGACCCTTCTCCTGAATTTTGGTCGAGGGCTGCTTCTCGGTCTGTTCTCTTTCCATCTTGAGTGGGAACACTCTTGCAGTCACTCCATCAGTCAGATGTACCTCTTCCTCCTGAAAGCACACAGGCACCTCCTCCTGCCATTCTATTAGTGCCCTGAATTGATCCAACTCCTCTGTGGCTTCTGTTTCCACAATGAAGACCTGGTGTCCTGGTGCCAGGGCTCACAGCCACCTTCTGATCTCTCTCTCTCTCTCTGTGCTTATTCCCCAAGATCTCCAGAACAGTGCTTTTCTCTGTTGGAGCTCCATGACTTCTGCTCCAAGCAACCACGGCCATTGAGGCGGCCTCCCACGCAGATTGTGGCTCTTGTCTGTATCGGCTACGGCCAGCTGCAGATAGCATCCCGGACGAGCCCCCAAATGTAGCACGACCCCCTAAGGGACTGCTTGGAGTTACCTGCTCATCTCCACTGCCATGACCTGGTGAAAATTCCAACCCACCTGACACTCTGGGTTCAGACATCCTTGTAACACCTTAAAGTAATAAATCGGACAACTCTGTATATTTATGTTCTGATAATATTTACTAGAACAGATTAAAAGGGATGTTGTTGTCGCAAAGAGAAGGTAATAGATCTGCTGAGTTTTAGGCAACAGCGCCAACTCAGCAAAGGAACTCCTCCGACAAGATATTAGCAAATGAAACAGTATGCTATATACACTTCCTCAAATACTGCTAGCTGTGCCTGAGGGAAAGAATACAGCTAAAAGAATATACTGACACACTGCAGAAGATGGAACCTGGGAGGCATATAACTGTTACCCTAAGGAGAGATCAGGCTTAGAAGTGATGGTATAATGTCCCTTGTATCAGTAATAACAGCAGTGTCCCCGTTGCAGATCTGATGGTCTTCACCGGCACGTAGGAGCTCATTAACTGTAATCCAATAAGGTGTAGTGGGAAGCAATATGTTCCTTATAATGAAGAAGGCTAAAGATGTCTAAGCATAGTGTTCAAAACAGGTTCAGTAAAGTATTTCTAAGGTAAAGATGTCTGTGCAAAGTGTCCCAGTGAAACCGTGACAAAGGGTGGATAAAGGTTGGGCGATTGCCCTCTCACCAACGACCAGACCGATGTCTTCCGAACGTATTGGCAGTATTTTCTTCAGGTGTGTGTTGGACCGGCTATGAGGGGAGGTTGGAGGCCGGTATTTTTTTCAGGTGTGTGTTGGACCGGCTATGAGGGGAGGTTGGAGGCCGGTATTTTCTTAAGGTGTGTGTTGGGCCGACTATAAGGGGAGGTTGAGGCCGGTATTTTTTTCAGGTGTGTGTTGGGCCAGCTATGAGGGGAGGTTGGAGGCCGGTTTTTCTTCAGGTGTGTGTTGGATTGCCTTAGAGGGGAGGTTGGAGGCCGGTATTTTCTTCAGGTGTGTGTTGGACCGCCTTTGAGGGGAGATTGGAGGCCGATATTTTTTTCAGGTGTATGTTGGACCAGCTATGAGGGGAGATTGGAGGCCGGTATTTTTTTCCTGTTTGTTGGACCAGCTATGGGGGGAGGTTGGAGGCCAGGATTTTTTTCAGGCGTTTGTTGGACTGGCTATGAGGGGAGGTTGGAGGCCAGCATTTCTTTTAGGTGCATGTAGGACTGGCTATGAGGGGAGGTTGGAGGCAGGATCATCTTTTTTCCCCAACAGGTTTGCGTCGGACTGGCTATGAGGAGAGGTTGGAGGCCGGTATTTTCTTCAGGTGTGCGTCAGACTGGCTATGAGTGGAGGTTGAAGGCAGGTATTTTTTCAAGCGTGTGTTGGACTGGCTATGGCGGTAGGATATTTTTTTCCCCACAGGTGTGTGTCGAACCGGCTATGAGGGGAGGTTGAAAGCAGTTATTGTTTTCAGGCGTGCGTTGGGCCAGCTATGAGGGGAGGTTGGAGGCCGGTATTTTTTTGGTGTGTGTTGGACCGGCTATGAGTGGAGGTTGGAGGCCGATATTTTCTTCAGGTATGCGTTGGACCAGCTATGAGGGGAGGTTGGATGTTCTTTTTCCCCCAGTTGTGCGTCGGACCTGCTATGAAGGCAGGTTGGAGGCCGGTATTTTATTCTGGAGTGCATTGGGCCGGCTATGATGAAAGGTTGGAGGCTGGTATTTTCTGCAGATGTGTGTTGGACCGGCTATGATGAGAGGTTGGAAGCCAGTATTTTCTTCAGGTGTGTGTTGGACTGGCTATGAGGGGAGGTTAGAGGCTGGTATTTTTTTTCAGGCGTGTTCGACCAGCTATAAGGGGAGGTTGGAGATAGGATGTTCTTTTTTTCCCCCACAGTTGTGCGTGGGACCCGCTATGAGGGGAGGTTGGAGGCCAGCATTTTTTTCAGGTGTGTTTTGGACCAAGTATGAGGGGAGGATGGAGGCTGGTATTTTCTTTAGGTGTGTTTGACCGGCTATGAGGAGGTTGGAGGCCGGTCTTTCTTTCAGGTGAGGAAATTAACACTGCACATCAGAAGTTCCCCCATCACATGACACTTCCCATGATCACAGAGTCCTCTCATCACATCAGAGGCCTACCTTTTAGATCCAGCAGCATGGCAGAAGGAGGGAGGTGGAGGATGTCTGGAGGTGAACTTTTGTCCTCTCCTCAATGCTGGGGGTGGTTCTGCATGGCACCTGCCCTGGATCAGCATCATGTGTTGCCATGGTGCAGGATGGTCACTAACACCAAAGCAACTTATGGTGGCATGCATCTTGCAATAGACTGTCATTGGTTGTTGTGGTGCTGACAGGCAGCCTGGCCACCCACACCATGGCACATCATGACACTTATCAAGGGAAGGCTGGGTGCTGTTCCTAGGGAACCCAAAGGGCACCCAGGCTGAGAACCACTGTTTCAGACCTGGGAACAATGCAACCTGATAAACACTGCAGAGGAATTAGTCCTCCGCTCTCCGGAGTTTGATATAATCTAGTGTTACATAGTAGGTGAGGTTGAAAAAAAAGACACAATTCCATCAAGTCCAACCCATGTGTGTGATTATAGGTCAGTATTACATTGTATATCCCTGTATGTTGCGGCCGTTCTGGACAGCATACTCCAGGTGCGGCCAGACCAGAGTCTTGTAGAGCGGGAGAATTATCGTTTTATCTCTGGAGCTGATCCCCTTTTTAATGCATGCCAATATTCTGTTTGCGTTGTTAGCAGCAGCTTGGCATTGTATGATATTGCTGAGCCTATCATCTACTAGGACCCCCAGGTCCTTTTCAATCCTAGATTCCCCCAGAGGTTTCCCCCAGTGTATAGATTGCATTCATATTTTTGCCACCCAAATGCGTTATTTTACATTTTTCCACATTGAACCTCATTTGCCATGTAGTTGCCCACTCCATTAATTTGTTCAGATATTTTTGCAAGGTTTCCACATCCTGCGGAGAAGTTATTGCCCTGCTTAGCTTAGTATCGTCCACAAATACAGCGATTGAACGGTTTCTCCCATTCTCCAGGTCGTTTATGAACAAATTAAATAGGATTGGTCCCAGCACAGAACCCTGGGGGACCCCACTACCCACCCCTGACCATTCCGAGTATTCCCCATTTATCACCACCCTCTGAACTCGCCCTTGTAGCCAGTTTTCAATCCATGGACTCACCCTATGGTCCATGCCAACGGACCTTATTTTGTACAGCAAGGATTTATGGGGAACTGTGTCAAATGCTTTTGCAAAATCCAGACACACCACGTCTACGGGCCTTCCTTTATCGAGATACACCACGTCTATGGGCCTTCCTTTATCCAGATACACCACGTCTATGGGCCTTCCTTTATCCAGATACACCACGTCTATGGGCCTTCCTTTATCCAGATACACCATGTCTATGGGCCTTCCTTTATCTAGATGGCTTTTTTGTTATGCCTATACAATAAAAAGTGAAGCCAAATCTCCTTAATGGGCCATAGATGGCAACAAAAAAATAAAAGCTGAGGGGTTATAACCCACCCTTGCCTTTTGTTTTACATTCACCCCTTCAAGACCAGGAACTTTCACCACCTTCCTGCCCAGGCCAATATTCAGCTTTCAGTGCTCTCACACTTTGAATGACAATTGCGCGGTCATACAACACTGTACCCATATGACACTTATAATTTTTTTTCACACAAATAGAGCTTTTTTTTTGGTGGTATTTAATCACCACTGGGGGGGGGGTTTGTTTTTTGCTAAATATGAATATGTCCCTTCAAAATACATAGTTATAGAATGGTTTCTTTATAAAACAAATGATAATATGACTAATATTTTTAAACATCCTAAAGTTAAAAAAATGTTAGTCATTTTATAATTTATTTAAAAATAAATTGTTCCGCTGTGTGGGGCACTAATAGCTGTCTATTAGCTCAGTCATTTTTTTTTTTTTTAAACAAGCATGTGATTAGAGCCCGAAGCCCCAATTGGCTTGTTTAACGTTGTCCTCGGGGAGCAGAGCACTGCGACCCGACCCATCCCATTTTTCATTTCAGCGAATCACAATTCGCCATTGCGTCACTTCCAGTTTCTCATCCTGGAAGATTTGGAACACGGAAGCCGCTGCCTGCCGGGTATCAGGGGCGCCGTGACAGCCCAGGCTGGAGGCTCCCATTTGCAGGTAAGGACCTGGAGGAGTTTGTTTGCGCCCCCTTAAAAAATTTTTGCCACCACTTATAACATTTTGCAAATAAGTGATTTTTCTTGTGCGCTGATAAGGCTGCACTGCCCTGCACTGATGGGCCCTGATTGTTTACACCAGAGGAACGGTTTAAAAAAAAATAAAAAAATTGGATTTTGCCAGCTACATTAACCCCTTCAGATCTGCACTATAGCCGAATGACGGCTACAGCACGGATCTGCTTTGCCGGGAGGCCATTAATAGACACCCTCCCCTTTGCACGCTCCCCTGAAGGGCGCGTGCTGTGATCACCTGAGTCAATGAGACTCGGGTGATCACAGATCGGAGTAAGGGGTCTATCCAGGCCCCTTACCACGTGAGCAGCTGTCAGCCAATGACAGCTGATCACGTGATGTAAACAGAAGATCGGTTATCATTTTTTTTCTTCTCACGCTGACAGCGTGAGAAGAAAAAAAAGCCAATCACCAACTTCTGTTGAAGTGCCATCGGTCCCAAAGAGGAAGAGGCGAAGCCGCCTCATATGTGCCCACTAGTACCGCCTGCAAGTGCCCACCAGTACATAAGTGTCAGCTATCAGTGCCCGAGTGCCACCTATCAATGCCCACCAGTGGTGCCAGTGTCACCTACCAGTGCCCATCAGTGCCATCTATTAGTGCCAACTATCAATGCCCTTCAGTACCACCCATCAGTGCAGCCTATCAGTGCCCATCAGTGTAGCCTCATCAGCATACATCAATGGAGAAAAATGACCTGTTTGCAAAATGTATTAAGTGCCCACCAATGCCACCTCATCAGTGCCCACCAGTGCCACCTCAGTGCCCATCCATGCAGCCTATCAGTGCCCATCAGTGTAGCCTCATCAGCATACATCAATGAAGGAGAAAAATGACCTGTTTGCAAAATGTATTGACAAAATATAAAACTGTTGTGTATTTTTTTTTTTTTTTTATTTCGGTCTTTTTTAGATTTAACAAAGAATAAAAAACACAGAGGTAATCAAATACCACCAAAAGAAAGCTCTATTTGTGGGAAAAAAAATGATAAAAATTAAATTTGGGTACAGTGTTGTATGACCGCGCAATTGTCATTCAAAGAGTGACAGCGCTAAAAGATGAAAATTGGTCTGGGCAGGAAGGGGGTTTAGGTGCCCAGTAAGCAAGTGGTTAGAAAAAAAAAAAAAAGTCAACTTCACGTTCAGTCACTAAAAGGAATCCTTAAATAGTAAATGCTGTAAGTGACTTAAATAATAGTAAGAAACAAATATTGAGTTTTGCACATTCACACCTCAGATCACCTAAAATCCTGCACTATCATTATTATTTATTAAAAAAAAAAAAAAAATCCCATGTACATAAGTATCACAGGCTCCTCCCATGTACATAAGTATCACAGCCTTTGCCATAACACTCAAAATTGAGCTCAGGTACATCCTGTTTCCACTGATCATCCTTGAGATGTTTCTACACATTGATTGGAGCCCACCTGTGGCAAATTCAGTTGATTGGGCATGATTTGGAAAGGCACACACCTGTCTATAGAAGGTCCAACAGGTAACAGTGCATGTCAGAGCACAAACCAAGCCATGAAGTCCAAGGAATTGTCTGTAGACCTCAAAGAGAGGATTGTATGGAGGCACAGATCTGGGGAAGGGTACAGAAACATTTCTGCAGCATTGAAGGTCCCAATGAGCACAGTGGCCTCCATCATCTGTAAATGGAAGAAGTTTGGAACCACCAGGACTCTTCCTAGAGCGGGCCGCCCGGCCAAACTGAGCGATGGGGAGAGAAGGGCCTTAGTCAGGGAGGTGACCAAGAACCCGATGGTCACTCTGACAGAGGTCCAGCATTTCTCTGTGGAGAGAGGAGAACCTTCCAGAAGAACAACCATCTCTGCAGCTCTCCACCAATCAGGCCTGTATGGTAGAGTGGCCAGATGGAAGCCACTCCTCAGTGAAAGGCACATGACAGCCCACCTGGAGTTTGCCAAAAGGCACCTGAAGGACTCTCAGACCATGAGAAACAAAATTCTCTGGTCTGATGAAACAAAGATTGAACTCTTTGGCCTGAATGGCAAGCGTCATGTATGGAGGAAACCAGGCATCGCTCATCACCTGGCCAATATCAACCCTACAGTGAAGCATATGGGTGGCAGAATCATGCTGTGGGCATGTTTTTCAGTGGCAAGAACTGGGAGACTAGTCAGGATGGAGGGAAAGATGAATGCAGCAATGTACAGAGACATCCTTGATGAAAACCTGCTCCAGAGCGCTCTGGACCTTAGACTGGGGGCAAAGGTTCATCTTCCAACAGGACAACAACCCTAAGCACACAGCCAAGATAACAAAGGAGTGGCTACAGGACAACTCTGCAAATGTCCTCGAGTGGCCCAGCCAGAGCCCAGACTTGAACCCGATTGAACATCTCTGGAGAGATCTGAAAATAGCTGTGTACCGACACTCCCCATCCAACCTGATGGAGCTTGAGAGGTCCTGCAAAGAAGAATGGGAGAAACTGCCCAAAAATAGGTGTGCCAAGCTTGTAGCATCATACTCAACAAGACTTGAGGCTGTAATTGGTGCCAAAGGTGCTTCACCAAAGTATTGAGCAAAGCCTGTGATACTTATGTACATGGGAGGAGTCTGTGATACTTATGTACATGGGAGGAACCTGTGATACTTATGTACATGGGAGGAGCCTGTGATACTTATGTACATGGGAGGAGCCTGTGATACTTATGTACATGGGAGGAGCCCGTGATACTTATGTACACGGGACCTTTTCATTTTTAGTAAATTTGCAAAGATTTCAAACAAACTTCTATTACGTTGTCATTATGGGGGATTGTTTGTAGAATTTTGAGGAAAATAATGAATTGAATACATTTTGGAATAAGTAACATAACAAAATGTGAAAAAAGTGAAGCGCTGTGAATACTTTCCGGATGCACTGTACATTATATAAAAACTTGTATCTTTTTTACATTGCTAAAGGAGAAAACTGCAAGGCCTGTGATTGGCTATTACAGTGATATTTTTTTAATTGCTAGAGGAGAAAACTAAGAACTGATTCACATCAGCCTATGCAGTGCAGAAGCTGGTGTGTGGTGCAATCAGACAGTGATGATAGGCTGAGCGTAGTAGATTGCATTCCCCCCCCCTTTTATTTTTCTTCCCAAGAACTTTACGGAGATGTCACATATGGATGTGGATTGCCTCACACTGTCCTGCGCTGCATTGTCCTGTACCAACGATTGACTTCAGCACAACTGGCCTGTCGTTTTTTTTTTTTTGCTCGATCACTGCTGGCGGCTATATCTGCCAGCAGTGATCACTGCATTCTGATGGCTGGGGAACCTCCCTCAGACAGAATACAATAGCACAGCGGGAGATTCCCCCCATCAACGCTGACTACGTTGATGGGGGAAATCGAACAAATTTTATTTCCTTCAGGCTGTGGTTGAAGAAAAGAAAATTGCATAATGTATGGTCTGCCTTATGTAGGAGGATTTCTTTCATCTCTATGTATCACCTGAGGATGGTCACTTCATTGGGTATATAGAGGGTTTACAACCACTTAAACCACTTCAGCCCTGGAAGGTTTTACCTTCTTCATGACCAGACCATTTGTTTGCAATTCAGCACCGTGCTACTTTAACTTGTAATTGTGCGGTCGTGCAACAACATACCCAAATGACATTTATATATCATTTTTTTCCACACAAATGGAGCTTTCTAAAATTTGAGCCCCACTTAGTTTTTTTTTTTTTTGCTATATAAGCGAAAAAAGACGGATACGTTTTATGACCAAAGTAGAAAAACGGAAAATTGTATACTTACCTTCCGTAATTTTCCTTTTCTGACGCATCCCATGGCAGCACACACAATGGGTTGTGACTCCGCCTCCACAACCTGATAGGACTGGTTAGCTATAAGTTTTGAAGAGGAGCCCACCGCTGCATTCTTAGTAACTATCACCTTAGAAGGGTGGGATTCCGTGTGCTGCCATGGGATGCGTCAGAAAAGGAAAATTACGGAAGGTAAGTATACAATTTTCCGTTTTCCTGATGCATCATGGCAGCACACACAATGGGAAATAACTCGCTACATGGGTGGGTGCTTTTTAGAGCATTTTATTTACTCAGGTACAAGGTATAGAGGAGTTAGATTGAATGATTGATCTTCCGAACTCAACCGTAGTTAATTGAGCTGGATCTATTTTGTAGTGTGACATAAACGTGTTTTTAGAAGACCAAGTTGCTGCCTTGCAAATAGTTTCCGCTGACACTCTGCAGTACGCTGCCCAGGAGGTGGCCACTGCTCTGGTCGAGTGGGCTTTTAGACCATCTGGTATTGGGAGTGATTGTATACTGTACGTCCTCTTGATGATTTTAATCAACCAGGTCGCTATTGTTCTAGGGGAAGCTGCTTGCCCTTTTCTAGGGCCATGCGGAATGACTAGGTTTTCGACCTTCCTGAACGGTTCAGTAGCTTCAAGGTAGGAAACAATGGTAGACTTGACATCTAGGGGGTGTGGATGTCCTTCATTAGAGAGAAAAACTGGAAGATTGATTTCCGAGTTAAAGTGGAAGGTAGACGTCACTTTGGGTATAAATCGTTCTGATGGTCTGAGAACAACTCTATCCGGGTAGAGGACTAGATGTGGTTCTTTAATTAATAGAGCGTGCATCTCCGAGACTCTCTTGGCAGACGTTAATGCGATCAGAAATGATAATTTGAGCGTCAGATCCCATAAGGATACTGATTCCAGGGGAAGAAATGTTTTTTTTGATAGAGCTTCTAACACGGTGGACAAATTCCAGGTTGGAAAGACTGGTTTTCTGGGCGGCCTTATCTTCATGCATGCCTTGAGGAACTGAACTATGAGCGGGTCTAACGCCCATCTAGTTCCCATCATTGCGGACAGTGCCGAGACTTGTACTTTAAGAGTGCTCGCACCCAGGCCCTTTTCCAGGCCTAGCTGCAAGAATTCCAAGATATGATAGACTGAAGGAGAGAACAGATCCCAAGAATGTTGCTGGGCAAACGTGGTAAATCTCTCCCAGATCCTGTTGTACGTGCCATTTGTTTATCTTTTCCTGGCCTGTTGCAGTGTGGCCACTACTCTGAGTGAGCATCCCTTATCCAGCAGCCTTTCCCTTTCAACCTCCATGCCGTTAGGTGTAAACGTTCTGGTGCCGGGTGCAGGAATCGACCCTGAGAGAGTAACTCCGGGCTCAACGGGAGCGGAAGCGGCTCCTCTGTGTTCAGCTGTAATACAGTCGCGAACCAAGGTCTCCTTGGCCAGAAGGGCAGTACTGCTATGACCGTGGATGTTGAGTTCCTGAGCCTGGCCAGAAATCTGGCTATTAGGGGAAACGGAGGAAAAATGTATCCCAGGTGGAATTCCCATGGGTGGTGAAGGCAATCGATCCCTGCTGCTGTCGGATAATTGTTCCTCGCTAAGAATCGAATACACTTGTTGTTCTCTGGGGTTGCCGCTAGATCTATGTCGGGAATCCCCCATTTGTGGGTGATGAGAGCAAAGGCTTGGGAACTGAGAGACCACTCGTTGTTCGATACAAACCTCCTGCTCAGGTCGTCCGCTAGTTGGTTTTGCATACCCGGAACATAAATCGCCTTCAAATCCGTCAGGTAGATCTGAGCCCAATCGTGTATGGGTCGCACTTCCTCCATGAGCGTTCTGCTCCTGGTACCTTCTTGTTTGTGGATGTAATTTACCGCTACCGTATTGTCTATACGTAAGAGAACACTTTTCCCTTCTAGGCATGGTCCGAATGCTAGAATAGCCTGCCAGGCGGCTCGGAGTTCCAGGACATTTGAGACTATGCCCTGTGGGCGGAAAGACCAACGTCCTTGTGCTCCGTAATGTTGGTAGTGTGCTCCCCATCCCTGAAGACTGGCATCCGTCGTGACTACTTCTGGTAGTGGAGGAACTATGGGACGACAGCGTGTTAGGTTGCTGACCCATGTCCACCACCATGCTGATCTTTTTACTGCCTGGCTGATGATTATTCTCTGTTTCATTGAAGACCCGTTCCATTGAGCCAGGAATGCATTTTGAAAGACCCTTGAGTTCCACTGGGACCACTGGATCATTAGGAAGGTCGAGGACATGGAGCCCAGGATGCTCAGACACATTCTGGCAGGAAGATGTTCTGCCGCCAAAAGGTTCTTTATTTTGTGAATCAATGGCCCTATCTTCTCTTTAGGCAACCCGATTGGAGCTGGTGTCCAATTCTGCTCCTAAGAAGACCATTCTTTGCGTTGGAACCAGACTGCTCTTTCCCCAATTTATTATCCAGCCGAACTGTTGAAGTGTAGAAATTAGAACTGTTCGATGCTGGAGGGCAACTTGTTGGCTGTCGGCCAGGAGGATGATGTCGTCGAGATAGTGTAACACCCTTAGCCCCTTTTCTCTTAGGAGAGCTATGATCGGGAGTAAGACTTTTGTAAAGGTTCTGGGAGCCGTCGATATGCCAGGTTTGGTGCACCGGAATATGTAGATAGGCGTCAGACAAATCGACCGAGAGCATCCAGTCCCTTTTTCCCTTTTGCTAGTAATATGGACTGGAGGCTCTCCATCTTGAAGGATTCAACTGAAATTGTTTCGTTTAGGTCTTTCAAGTCTAGCACTGGCCTCAACTCTCCCGTCTTTTTTGCTACTAGAAAAAGCGGAGAGTAGAATCCTAAACCTCTCTGTTCCTGAGGAACCTCTATGATTGCTTGTTTCTGCGACAGTTCTTGAATATAACTGGTCAGGATCTTTCGTTTTGGTAGAGAAGATGGTGTTCTGGTCAGTCTGAAGTGGTCTTTTGGAGGTTTGTGTTTGAATGACCATCTGTGACCCTCCTGGATGGTGGAAATTGTCCAGGCGTCTCTTATTTGATTTTACCAAGTCCGAGTAAATCGCCTCAACCTCGCTCCTACTATCGCGGGCTGGGCGTTCACGCCATCAAAATGACTTCTGCTGCTCTCCTGAAATGGGGACTTTAGGTTTTTGCACCCTAGTTACATAGTTACATAGTAGGTGAGGTTGAAAAAAGACACAAGTCCATCAAGTCCAACCTATGTGTGTGATTATGTGTCAATATTTCATTACATATCCCTGTATGTTGCGGTCATTCAGGTGATTATCTAATAGTTTCTTGAAGCCATCAATGCTCCCCGCTGAGACCACCGCCTGTGGAAGGGAATTCCACATCCTTGCCGCTCTTACAGTAAAGAACCCTCTACGTAGTCTAGGGTTAAACCTCTTTTCTTCTAATTGTAATGAGTGGCCACGAGTCTTATTAAACTCTCTTCTGCAAAAAAGTTTTATCCCTATTGTGGGGTCACCAGTACAGTATTTGTAAATTGAAATCATATGCCCTCTCAAGCGTCTCTTCTCTAGAGAGAATAAGTTCAGAGCTCGCAACCTTTCCTCATAACTAAGATCCTCCAGACCCTTTATTAGCTTTGTTGCCCTTCTTTGTACTCGCTCCATTTCCAGTACATCCCTCCTGAGGATTGGTGCCCAGAACTGGACAGCATACTCCAGGTGCGGCCGGACCAGAGTCTTGTAGAGCGGGAGAATTATCGTTTTATCTCTGGAGTTGATCCCCCTTTTAATGCATGCCAATATTCTGTTTGCTTTATTAGCAGCAGCTTGGCATTGCATGCCATTGCTGAGCCTATCATCTACTAGGACCTCCAGGTCCTTTTCCATCCTAGATTCCCCCAGAGGTTCTCCCCCCAGTGTATAGATTGCATTCATATTTTCGTCACCCAAATGCATTATTTTACATTTTTCTACATTGAACCTCATTTGCCATGTAGTCACCCACCCCATTAATTTGTTCAGGTCTTTTTGCAAGATTTCCACATCCTGCGGAGAAGTTATTGCCCTGCTTAGCTTAGTATCGTCTGCAAATACAGAGATTGAACTGTTTATCCCATCCTCCAGATCGTTTATGAACAAATTAAATAGGATTGGTCCCAGCACAGAATCCTGGGGAACCCCACTACCCACCCCTGACCATTCTGAGTACTCCCCATTTATCACCACCCTCTGAACACGCCATTGTAGCCAGTTTTCAATCCATGTACTCACCCTATGGTCCATGCCAACGCACCTTATTTTGTACAGTAAACGTTTATGGGGAACTGTGTCAAATGCTTTTGCAAAATCCAGATACACCACGTCTACGGGCCTTCCTTTATCTAGATGGCAACTCACCTCCTCATAGAAGGTTAATAGATTGGTTTGGCAAGAACGATTCTTCATGAATCCATGGTGATTACTGCTAATGATATCATTCTTATTACTAAAATCTTGTATATAGTCCCTTATCATCCCCTCCAAGAGTTTACATACTATTGATGTTAGGCTAACTGGTCTGTAATTCCCAGGGATGTTTTTTGGGCCCTTTTTAAATATTGGTGCTACATTGGCTTTTCTCCAATCAGCTGGTACCATTCCAGTCAATAGACTGTCTGTAAAAATTAGGAACAGCGGTCTGGCAATCACCTGACTGAGTTCCCCAAGTACCCTCGGATGCAAGCCATCTGATCCCGCTGATTTATTAATGTTAAGTTTCTCAAGTCTAATTTTAATTCCGTCCTTTGTTAACCATGTAGGTGCTTCCTGTGTTGTGTCGTGAGGATAAACACTGCAGTTTTGGTTACCGAAGCCCCCCGATTCACTCGTGAATACTGAGGAGAAGAATAAATTCAATACCTTTGCCATCTCCCCATCCTTTGTAACCAGATGTCCTTATTCATTCTTTAGGGGGCCAATATGGTCTGTCCTCCCTTTTTTACTGTTTACATACTTAAAGAATTTCTTGGGATTTTTTTTGCTCTCCTCCGCTATGTGTCTTTCATGTTCTATCTTAGCCGTCCTAATTGCACCCTTACATTTCTTATTGCATTCTTTATAAAGTCTGAATGCTGAGGATGATCCCTCAACCTTGTATTTTTTTGAAGGCCTTCTCCTTTGCTTTTATACGCATTTTTACATTGGAGTTAAGCCATCCAGGATTTTTGTTCGCTCTTTTAAATTTATTACCCAATGGGATACATTGGCTAATGCCCTTATTTAATATGCTCTTAAAGCAAACCCATCTCTCCTCCGTATTCTTTGTTCCTAATATTTTATCCCAATTTATGCCTTTTAGCAAGGTTTTTAGTTTAGGGAAGTTGGCTCTTTTGAAATTCAGTGTCTTTGTGTTCCCTTCATGTTTCCTATTTGTGTGATTTATACTGAAACTAAATTGACCTGTGATCGCTGTTACCTAAATTGCCCCGTATTTCCACATCTGTGATCAGGTCTGTATTGTTGGTAATCAGTAGATCCAGTAATGTTTTATTTCTAGTTGGTGCGTCTACCATCTGACCCATAAAATTGTCCTGCAAGACATTAAGGAACTGGCGAGCCTTAAATGAATGCGCGGTTCCCTCCGCCCAGTCTATGTCTGGATAATTAAAATCCCCCATTATGATAACACTTCCCCTCCTTGCTGCTAATCCAATTTGTGATAGGAGATCCGTCTCCACTTCCTCCCTCAGGTTAGGGGGCCTATAGCATACTCCCAGTATTATTTTCCCCTTAGCTTCATCCCTTTGGAGCTCTACCCATAAGGATTCCACCTCCTCCCTAGCTCCCTCAGTGATGTCATCTCTCACATTCACTTGTACATTATTCTTGATATATAGGCATACCCCTCCCCCTTTTTTACCCTCTCTATCCTTGCGGTATAGGGTATACCCTTGAATGTTTGCCAGCCAATCATGAGAGCTGTTGAACCAGGTCTCTGAAATTCCCACAAAATCCAAATGCTCCTTGTACAACAGTATCTCTAGTTCACCCATCTTGTCCGCCATGCTCCTGGCATTGGTGAACATGCCACATAGTTTAGACCAGTCGCATATTGTCCTCGTATTGGGTGTTTCAAGATTGCAACTAGGACTTGCTACTATACTCACCTTGTGTTTTTGTGCTTTGGTTAACCTACCACTAATGCCCCCAATACTACCCTCTGGAATATCTTCCGCGCTGGCTATCACTGTCTCTGGACCCTCCCCCCCATCGCCTAGTTTAAAAACCCCTCTAACTTTTTGGCCATCTTCATTCCCAGCAGATCTGCACCCTCCTCATTTATGTGCAGTCCGTCCCTTCTATAGTATCGGTTACCGACTGAGAAGTCGGCCCAGTCCTCCAGGAACCCAAACCCCTCCTTACTACACCAGCTCTTCAGCCACTTGTTTACTTCCCTAATCTCCCTCTGCCTTTCTGGTGTGGCTCGATGTACCGGTAGTATTCCTGAGAACACTACCTTGGAGGTCCTCACAAAGGACGACTGGGGATTTCGCGAGTTTCGCTTGAATTCCCTTCCTGGCTTGTAAGATCTTGCCTCTCGGTATCTCCTTGGCAACTGGCGTCTAAACGGTGGATTTCTTTGGGTCTTCTATCGGAAGGGATGAGGCCAGACTTCCCTCCAGTAACTTTTGAAATTGCGGTATCTAGTTTAGGGCCGAATAAGTTGGTGCCCTCGTAGGGGATCCTACACCAGGTCGACTTAGAAGTCGCATCTGCGACCCATGGTTTTAACCAGAGTGCTCTCCTTGACATTACTGAAGCCAACATCACCCTTGCTGAGGATCTTATGATATCCACGGCCGCTTCAGCCACGAAGTCTCCTGCTAGGCTAAGTTCTTGCATAGCTGATATGATTTTTTCCTGATCTGCTGCCTCTAGCAACAATTTCTCAATGTTGGCTGCCCAAAAGGTAATCGCTCTGCCGACCGCTGCCAGAGTGATCGCTGGTCTGCATGCTCCTCCTGCTGCTGAATAGGCTTTAAGATCGAGGTCTTTTTTTCGATCCATTACATCCCTAAAGGTAACGGCATCCTCGATCGGGAGAGTTACATGTCGCGCCAGACGCATTAGTGAGGAATCTACTACAGGAGCTGAAATTAGAGGGTTCACCATTGGCTCCCTTAATGGGTAGAGTTTTGCTATCCTGTTGTTCAAACTGTTTTTTTTAATCTGGTTTCTGCCACTCATCCTTTAGTAGCTCTTCAATAAAAGGAAAGGTTTCAGGGTCTTTTTTCAGGTTAGGAAAATACTTCCTTAACTTGCGTGGCGCCTCTTTCTCTTCTTCCCAACCGATTGCCACTTTTACAGATTTTGCGAAGGGATCTATAAGCGCAAAATCAAACGAAGTGGGCATTAGAATCTCTTCCTCTTCTGGGGAGTCTTCCTGAAGAGTATGAGAGGCTGACGGGGAGAGATCTTGCGGCGTATAAGAGGTTGAGGCCACTGAAGCCTGTCTGATGGATTCGTGGGCTGCCACTTGCATGATAGACTCTTTCACAGATTCTATTATGTTGGATGCTTCCCTTGCATCCGATTCTTTTTCACGGGTTGCTTCATCAAAACAGACTTGACAGACTAGTTTAGCAGGTAGTGCTACTGCTCCGCAAACCCAGCAGGCGTTTGCCGCAGGATGGGTGCGATGGTCATCGCGAGGTTGACGGGATGAAGTCTCATCTCTATGGTGATGGGAGGAGGTTCTTGACAGACTTCGTCTGGACTGAGAATGTTTTGAAGGTGATCGATCCCTGCGTTTAGAGTGCGTTGATCTTGATGATCTGCCAGAGCTATCAAAATAATATAGCATTAGTGGCAAGGCTCTTTTACTCCTCTTCACTACTTACCTAATGTCTGTCCCCCCTTACCTTGTAGCCCGTGAATGGTCTGCTGGAACAGCGGCCTCCATAAAAGGAGATAGAGTGTATCTGAAAGGAAAAAGTTTGTGTTTTTTTTTTTAAACAGGAGGTGCCAAGAGAAAAGAAATGCAGAGTTCAAGACTTACTAGGGATCAAAAAAGGGCACAAGGCAGCACTGTGGTGAGGTTCTGGAGCTCACAGAGGCAAAATGACAGAATTTCTCTGTTTTTAAATATACCGCCGTCGCGGTGGCTCTGACGTCACGGATGCGCAGTGGCCATTTGCGGCGTCCGGCGCCATCTTGGAATCTGGCATGCCCTAACGCCGCCTAGGCCAGATCCTGTGCGCCCTGGAGCCGGCACTATGCACAGTAAGAAGATGCTGTGGGACTACAGCGCCCAGCGCGCCTGGAGCCAGAATTACACAGATGTGTATAAGGGAATACAGCATGTCAGGAGAGGGAAGAGAGAGAAGAAGAAGAAAAAAAAAGGAAAGACCTCTTTAAGGTTTGTAAGGCAAAGTGTTTTTTTAACCCCTGAGACCACCAGAGTGGGGTTCCCCTGCCTAAAGCTCTTTTAGAGACTGTACAGCCAGGGCTTCCAACTAGGAGAGGCTTGAACCTAGCTGGGGCGAAGCGGTAAGGGGTTTTCAGTTTTTACCGGTCCAACCATCTAGGTGAGGAAACAAAGGAGAATGCAGCGGTGGGCTCCTCTTCAAAACTTATAGCTAACCAGTCCTATCAGGTTGTGGAGGCGGAGTCACAACCCATTGTGTGTGCTGCCATGATGCGTCAGGAAATATAGTTTTGTTTTTTTTTTCAAAATTTTCAAATAAAATCAATTTTCTTCATAAATTTAGGCCAACATGTCTTTCTGCTACACGTCTTTGGTTTAAAAAAATCCCAGTAAGAAGTGCATATTAATTTGTGTGAAATTTATAGAATCTACAATCTATGGGATATACAGTATCTCACAGAAGTGAGTACACCCCCTCCCATTTGTGTAAATGTTTTCTTCTATCTTTTCATGTGACAACACTGAAGAAATGACTTTGCTACAATGTAAAGTAGTGAGTGTACAGCATAGGCGTGCGCAGCCTATTGCATTAGGGTGTGCACCTCAAACCAAAACTCAAACACACTTGCGTAAATATATATGTATAGATATAGATATAATATAATATAGCTATCTCTATCTCAATCAAAACTTCGGGTGGGTTACTGCCTTTTCTTTATCCTGTTTTTTGGCTGGAAGAATGTCAAGGTGGACTCCCTGTCTTCCACCATTATTGATTCAAAGACGACAAAGGGACACGTTCTCCAATTGCAATTACTTTACTGTATCTTCAAATCATAAGGTACTGTCAATTCATGTAAATCAGCAACAGCTACCGTATACAGTTGCGAGCATCCCTGCTCTTCCTTAGGCTGTCTGGCAATATTGCCAGACAGCCTGAGGAAGAGCAGGGATGCTCGCAACTGTATATGGTAGCTGTTTGTCAAAAACCATGAATCAGACCGAGACAGAAGTACAGTTAATCACACTTGTTTAATGATAATAATAATAATAATAAAAGGTAAACAGAGTAAGCATAGTCAGTACATAGCCAGAGTTCAGTAACCAGATCGGGCAGTCAGTCAATGTCAGAGAGCCAGAGATCAATGTAGTAGTACAGCAAACAGGATCAGGAACAAGAAGGGACTTCAGCCAAGCAAGTCTTCAACAGGAAAGCAAGAGGAA
>JBBDGP010004280.1:50000-89278 GCA_037952835.1 Lithobates septentrionalis
ATCTTTTTTTTTTTTTTTTAAACATACTGGCATTAGTGCAGTACAGCATCATCATACAACTGGTGTGGCGGTGATCGTGGACACTGAGTGATGACAGTATGTTTAAAATAAATATAAATTTTTTTTAGATCTATATAATTTTTTCTTTTTTTTTTTAAATGTTTTTACATACTTTTATCAGAGTCGATCAGTGTTCACCATAGTGACAACGTACTACTACTCTGGGGGGGGTGATTGGGATCTTTTTTTTTTTTTTCCACACTTTGTTTGCTGTTATACTGAAGATCATTGTAAGAACATTTTTAACTGGCATGAATGGGTTGTCCCATTAGTCCGAGCAGGTAAAATTAGGTACACTGAGGGGAAAAAAAAGAAAAGTATTTGCTCCCCCTGTTGATTTTGTACATTTGCCCACTAACAAAGAAATGATCAGTCTATAATTTTAATGGTCGGTTTATTTAAACAGTGAGAGACAGAATAACAACAAAAAATATCCAGAAAAACACATTTCAAAAAAGTTATAAAATTGATTTGCATTTTAATGAGTGAAATAAGTATTTGATCCCCCATTAGCAAGGTTTCTGGCTCCCAGGCGTCTTCTATACAGTTATCTTTTAAAGGGAGTGCTCCTAATCTCAGCTTGTTACCTGTATATATAAAAGACACCTGTCTACAGAAGCAATCAGATTCCAATCTCTCCACCATGGCCAAGACCAAAGAGCTGTCCAAGGATGTCGGGGAGAAGATTGTAGACCTACACAAGGCTGGAATGGGCTACAAAGACCATCGCCAAGCAGCTTGGTGAGAGGGTGACAACAGTTGGGGCGATTATTTACAAATGGAAGAAACACAAAATAACTGTCAGTCTCCCTCGGTCTGGGTCCATGGAAGATCTCACCTCGTGGAGTTTCAATGATCAGGAGAACGGTGAGGAATCAGCCCAGAACTACACAGGAGAATCTTGTCAATGATCTCAGCTGGGACCATAGTCACCAAGAAAACAAATCGGTAACACAATACACCGTGAAGGACTGAAATCCTGCAGCATCCGCAAGGTCCCCCCGCACAAGAAAGCTCATGTACAGGTCCATCTGAAGTTTGCTATTGAACATGTGAATAACTCAGAAAAGAACTGGGTGAAAGTGTTGTGGGGTCAGATGAGACCAAAATCGAGCTCTTTGACATCAACTCGCCGTGTTTAGAAGAGGAATGCTGCCTATGACCCCCAAGAACACTGTCAAAACATGGAGGTGGAAACATTATACTTTGGGGGTGTTTTTCTGCTAAGGGGAAAGGACAACTTCACCGCATCCAAGGGACGATGGACGGGACCATGTACCATCAAATCTTGGGTGAGAACCTCCTTCCCTCAGCCAGGGCATTGAAAATGGGTCGGGGATGGGTATTCCAGCATGACAATTTACCCAAAACACACGGCCAAGTCAACAAAGAAGTGGCTCAAGAAGATGCAGATTAAGGTCCTGGAGTGGCCTAGCCGGTCTCCAGACCTTAATCCCATAGAAAATATGTGGAGGAAGCTGAAGGTTCGAGTTACCAAACGTCAGCCTGGAAACCTTAATGACTTGGGAGAGGATCTGCAAAGAGGACAAAATCCCTCCTGAGATGTGTGCAAACCTGGAGGCCAACTCCAAGAAACGTCTGACCTCTGTGATTGCCAACAAGGGTTTTGCCACCAACTACTAAGTCATGTTTTGTGAAGGGGTCAAATACTTATTTCACTCATTAAAATGCAAATCAATTTATAACTTTTTTGAAAATGCGTTTTTTCTGGATATTTTTGTTGTTATTTTGTCTCTCGCTCTTATATATAAACCAACCATTAAAATGATAAACTGATCATTTCTTTGTCAGTGAGCAAACGTACAAAACCAGCAGGGGGAGCAAATACTTTTTTCCCCTCACTGTACATGTACGTGATTTTGGCTGCACATGCCGACCTGGCACAGTATATGTAGTGCGGATGGTCAGCAAGTGGTTAGGCTATGAGAGAACATGTAACAAATATAAAAGAGTAGGTGTTATTCCAATTCAGTTGCAAAACTGGAAATACACTTTTACCCCTTCCCGACCAGCCGCCGCAGTTGTACTACGGCAGGTTGGCTCCCCTGGGTCAGTTCGGCTTTTGACCACTAGGGGGCGACTCTGGAGCCGATGCGCATGTCCGGCGGTCGCAGTGACCGCCGGGCACCCGCGATCGCTCCACACAGAGACAGAAGGGAGATCTGTCAATGTACACAGACAGATCTCTGTGCTGTCAGGGGTGAGGAGAGCGATCTGTTGTTCATACCAAGTATGAACAACGATCAGTCTCCTCACCCAGTCAGTCCCCTCCCCCCACACTTAGACTCACTCCCTAGGGAACAGTTAAATCCTTGATCACCCCCTAGTGTTAACCCCTTCCGTGGCAGTGACATTTACACAATAATCAGTGCATTTTTTTAGCACTGATCGCTGTAGAAACGCCAATGCTCCCAAAAGGGTGTGTCCGCCGTAATGCCGCAGTCCCGATACAAAAAAACAAAAAACAAAAAACAGATCACCGCCATTACTAGTAAAAATAAATAAAAAGGCCATAAATGTTTTCCTTATTTTGTAGACGCTGTAACTTTTGCACAAAACCAATCAATATACGCTAATTGCGATTTTTATCACCAAAATACGTAGAAGAATACATATCGGCCTAAACTGAGGAAAAAATTTGCTTTTTTTAAAAAAATAAAAATAAATTGGGGATATTTATTAGAGCAAAAAGGTTTTTTGTTTTCTTTTCAAAAATTGTCGCTTTTTTTTTTTTTGTTTATAGCGCAAAAAAATTAAAACCGCAGAGATGATCAAATACCACCAAAAGAAAGCTCTATTTGTGGGGGAAAAAAGGACGTCAATTTTGTTTGGGTACAACGTCACACGACCGCGCAATTGTCAGTTAAAGCGACGCAGTGCCAAATCGCATAAAATGGCCTGGTCATTGAGCAGCCAAATCTTCCGGGGCTGAAGTGGTGGTTAAAGTACAGTACAAGAGTATGCTCTAGAATAATAAACACACAGAATTTGCCATTTTTTAGCTATATTTATTAAGGATTGCTAATGTATCCCCCGCCCCCCAACACTGCAGGACACACTTAGATTTGTGGGGTACAGGTGTTCAGTACCGATATGTCATCTCAGCCCCACAGGCGCACACACTCACAGAAAGGTTAAAACCGTTAACTTTAGAAATCTGACTCAGATTAACAAAAAAAAACAAAAAAAAAAAAAACAAATATACAATTAAAACTGCTCTCAGGTTTAATTAAAATCGAAGCAATAAAATGCGACTTCCGATTAGGTGTGATTATCTTAGAAAAAATGTTCTCCTGAACGGATAACGGATTGTGATGCAAGTAATAGATATTTGGGAATCCCAACCTTACTTGCAAAAAAGGTATTTGGATCAATCTTTCCTTTTTTTGAAAAAAAGTTACTGAAGAAAAATAAAGAAAATCCATATGCACAACACCTGATAAAGAGCCAACAATTACCAGTATAAAAGAAAATTGAATGGGTAAAAACACCTGTGTGAAAAGCCAGATGGAAGCTGCCAATCTTTACAACAACAACTGGGCTGCAGACTGGTTCCAGGACAGCATTGTAACTGGCAAGAATCGGACAATAAAGCCCAACTCCATGTTTACTGTCCCTTTTAAATAGTTGGTTTGGGCCAAGCTGGCCATTTACTACACTAACAGGTGCTCCGTATTACCTGTATGTAGCCCCAGCTATATCTAGAAGGGGTGTCCAACCTTTGGACCTTCCTGGGCCACATTGGAAGAAGAGGACCTGTCTTGGGCTGCACATAAAATACATTTACAATAAGGATAGCGGATGAGCAGAAATAGTCAGGCAGATCACAAGCAAACTCACAATCTTTTCACTTTTCTCTGGAGTCAATTGAAGGACACAGCTCAACTCCTCACAGATGGGTTTGAAGATGCCACCTTGAGGAGCAGGACACTAGTGAAACTTAAACACCGATATAGATAAAGTACCTATCTGAGAAGTAATTTTCCTTGGACAATCTTCCTTCATCCACGAGTTTTTTTTTTTTTTTTTTGGGTTCTGTTTTCTTCTGCGATGCGGAAGCCAAAAGATTGGATTTCAACTATATATGTGTTGTGTGGGGAGTAGGGATGGGCTCAGGCATGTTCGAAATCCCACAAGCCCGGTGCCACCAGGAAGCCGACACTTCGCAGCGCTAATCGCAGGCAGGGAGACATTTCCCGATCTGTGCAGCTATGAACCGAGAAATGTCTCCCTGCCTGTGATTAGCATTGTGCAGGCATGTGGGATCTCTAGTTGGGGAGATGGTAGGCAGGGTGGGCCACCCCAGCACCCCCCCTAGACAGCCATGCTGCATTTACTTGCCTGCAGCGAATCGGGAGTCCCTGTTCTGCTGCTGCCGGGGCCTGGCCTCTCATGGTCGGCCACCGTGGCTGCTATGCTTGCACGGCCTCCCCAGCGTCCCTTCATACGTGCATGTGCCTAGCTTGTTTCTGTCTACCACCATGGCTTCTATGCATGCATGGCATCCCGCCAGACAAGTCCAGGCCGCATGCAGCCCACAGGTTGGACACCTCTGGTATGCAGTATAAAGCTCTTCGTTGCGGCAGCGGGATGAGAACTTACCATCCAACTCCTGGAGCAAAACAGAGTTGGGGCTGAGTGCTGCTCAGCCAGCCATTTATGGGATAGGAAGTTTTATATTCTATGAATACAATGCTTCCTCTGCTTGGCTGAGGTGACCACATCTGCCCGCCTCTCCGCTTCAGCCATTCAGAGGAAGCTTTGTATTCATCCATAGAATACAAAGCTTCCTGTGAATGGCTGAGCAGCGACTGTTTTGTTACGGGCGTTAGATAGAAAGTTCTCACCAAGCTTTGGTAACGCGGCACTGCATACTATAGGCTCCAGAGGTCAGTCTGCACCTTGTTATCACAGACAGCCAGGAAGGAGGTGAAAGGGCACCGAATTCAACATTGGCAGCTCAATAGGTAAGCATATAAAATAACCTTAGACAGCACAACTCTCCTCTCGCACGTCTGCTCCAGTCACCACCTTGGGCACGCCCCGGTATAGCTGAGGCTACATACATTTAAATACAGTGCGCGCCCAAGTAAGTGCAGTGAATAGTTTGGTCCGGTTGGCACAAGGTATTTAAAAAGGGACATTACACGTGAAGTTAAGCTTTTGTGTTGGTTTCACCCCCCTCCACCAAAAAATCTTTTTCTCTGAGTTTGTAAAGACATTTTATTAATTATTGGATAGTGGTACTTCTATTTTGCCTATATTTAAGGCTGTAACTTTGAGGCAAACTCACAATCCTTTCACTTTTCTCTGGAGTTGATTGAAGGACACAGCTCAACTCCTCACAGATGGGTTTGAAGCTGCCACCTTGAGGAGCAGGACACTAGTGAACTTTAAACTAGGATCACACATAAGGGGCGACTGCAGTGGTGGCCAAACTTCCCCCATCTGCAACCCAGGACTGTAGCCAGCCAGTATTATAAGCACGACGAACCCAAAACAAGACTGGTTGGGTGATGTATCCTTCAATGAACTCAGAGAAAAGGGTTTTATGGTGAGTACAAAAATCCACATTTTCTTTATCATTCACTGAAGGACACAAGGACGTCCCAAAGCAATGCCAGAAAGACAGAAGAAAAGGGTGGGCCCACAAACAAACAAAATGTGAATGAAAAGGTAAAAAAAAAAAAAAAAAGCCTAAACTCATAAGAAGCTTGGCAAAAACTGAGTCCTGTGTTGCAGATGGGAGGTTTGGCTACCACCAGAAGGCCACCCCTTATGCATCCTTTCGGTTTAAGGCCGCCCCTTTCACACGGACGTTCCAATCGGGTCCCCAAGTCCGCTTTTCAGGTGGCCCTGATCGGAGCCTCCATTCTTCTCCATGGAGCGGCAGGTGTTCGTTTACCCCCACCTACATCCAATTCGATCCAGTCTGCCAAGAAGAGACAGATGGGGATCCGTTCCTCTTCCGTCCAGCGGATTGGATGGCAGTTGGGTGTAAACAGTTGGTCCATTTACATCCAGTCACCCATAGTGGAGAGCAGTCTGTACTCTGCATGAGCGGAGTGGACACAGACCTGTCATCCCGCCTGCTCAGCAGACATATCCTCCACTGAGCAAACGGATCACAGCCGCAGTCCGCCCCGTGAGAAAAAGGGGCCCAAGTTGCACAAGCGTGCTGCTCCTGAGGATGGCACCATCAAGCTAATCTGTGAGAAGTTAAGCTGTGTACTTCAATGAAGGATCGGGAAATAAAGGCTTCCACTACTAGAAGGCAACTCACAGTTTAACAAAGGGACGCATGATTGAGCATAGCTCCTCTGTGCTAGGATAAGAAACTTCTGAAAAAGCAGATTAGAATCACACAATCAAATGACAATTTTCTCTTTTAAATTTAACAATTAGTTGTCTAAGTCAATTGCTATTCATGCACTGGAGCTACTATTATGGCTGTAACCAGCACATCCTCCGAGAGAAGCATCACCAGACTCTTGTGGCTAAAAACACCTAATGCCCCATCTATCAGGAAATATACATACAAAGTATTGTACACGCATCTCACAAGGAGTTCAAAGCAAATGCCACGAGAGCGTTTTAGAATGGATGTGCCACGAGCCTCGGATCCACCTACAGCTGTAAGTACAGGATTCATGGTAACGGAAGTGTATTCTTCATGGCCGACCTCCGACTTCAAAACGGACGCAATTGCTGCTTTACAAACAAATGTAGGTTACGGCTTCTATTTACACAAAATTACATACAAAATAATATATAAATATCCGCAGAGGAATGGGTACTTGGTCGTACTGCTTACACAAGGAAGAACGGACCCCGCTTCAGAAAAAACATTCCAGGACCCTTCACAATGAACAGGGCCCTAACCACATGGTCGGTCGGGTCTACAGCAGGTGGTCTGGTTTTAGTTGGCAACGTCTGCCACATATACCGAGTTCCTCAAGTCCCCAACCTAGAATCATGCTGGCAGAACAGAGCCTGCGTGGCATGGTCAAAAAAAAAAAAAAGAAGAAGAAGAATTCCCATCTCAGTTTAGAAAGTCCAGATAGTTTTGAGCATCATGACTATGGACGTTACAAAGATCAGATCGAGAAGAAACTGAACCAAATTTCCAGCAAAAGGTTCATATCCACAGACCCAAGATAAAGGGATTTAGGAGCCCATCAGTCAGGAAATAAAACTTCTACAGCCACAAAGTGGCCTGAATCCTGTTGCCTACATTCGGTATCTTTTTGAATGGTATTGGGCCTCTCCATCAAACATAAGAAGGGGGCAAGCAGCTGATTGATAGTTCTGACGCTCCCCTAACACCAGTGTATAGAAGACCAGTGGCTGGTCTTAAGGCCCTTTGC
This sequence comes from Lithobates septentrionalis, assembly GCA_037952835.1. Taxonomy (NCBI): domain Eukaryota; kingdom Metazoa; phylum Chordata; class Amphibia; order Anura; family Ranidae; genus Lithobates; species Lithobates septentrionalis. Next base: position 57,449 of record JBBDGP010004280.1, read on the forward strand.
TTACAGTACAAGTAAAGCCCTGGCGCTTGGCACGTTTGATCCGTTTCGTTTTCTGTCCAGGTCACAAGTTACAGGGTCTCACCAAAGTGATCTTTTCTATATTCTGCTGCATCCCCTTGTCCATCATTTTCATCATCTAAAAAAAAAAAAAAAAAAAAAAAGTTACATGTTAGAATTACAGTATTATAATATTACACTTAGTAAATAATATGAGGCGACAATGCACAACGGAAATCTCAAAAAGTTCATTTGCACCAAAAAGCATGATGTGTTCCTATGTGTTTTAGACAGGTTGCATTTTTGAACGACTATTTGCAGATTAAAGCCTCACTCTACGTTTAATGTGCCTTGATATAGTTTGTTTGGGCCATGCTGGACCATTTTAGATCATGCAGCAAGTATTTTCTTCCTGGAAAGGTACAAGCAACTTCCCCTCTGCTGCCAGAAACAGTCGCTTGGTCAGCACCTCAAACAGGAAGGGGTTGTGTTGGAGTGGAGAGCAACTATATGGAATACCCCTGTACAAAAGTCTTAAAGAAGAAGTCAATAAAGAGGGCAGAAACCTGACCATTGATAGTGCTGAAACCAATAAAACGGTCAAAATCCAGCTAAAAAAAATGAAAAAAATGTGTTCCCAAAAAGGAAAAACTCCTTATGTGGCATTGTCAAAGCCTGAATAGGATGACCTTCCAGTAGGATGGTCCTACATTGCAGAGAAAGCCAAATCGCCCAAAGTTCCAGGATGTTGACTGGAACATGAGCCTGTGAATACGTGCTCAGAACTCTTCGCAAGCCTAACAGGCTGGTGTCCATCATAAGGATCCTTCAAAGGATCGGAAGGGAGGACTTTCCAAACTGCAGACCTGAATTTCTAAGCCACCAGGCCAGGGACAACCTGGTACTCAGTGGGTTGATCAGGACCCTTATGCAAAAAACAAAAAAAAAAAAAACAGATGGCTCCAGAACTGGACAATACAAATCTGAGATTGGAGGAGTGTTTTAAGTTTCTCCTGCGGAAGGAATACTCTGGGCTGATCTGTGTAGAGGACTAGTCACCCAGATACTCAAAAAGAAGAAGAGTTGGTTTCCAACAGAGATTTCTGAAGGTTAACTCATTAGCTGATATGCGGGTGGGCCTTGACGCCCACATATATTTGTGTACCAAAATGTAAACAAACCAGTGATGAGAGCACGTGCCCTGCGTGCTCCTGGCACAGTTACCGGCGCCTAACGGAGAGCAAGTAGCGGTTGGGAGCTTTCTGATAATGTCACCGCTGTGACAGCCAATCACTGCGGTCATATGATCATAAATACCACCCCGTCTCCCAGCATCAGAAACCCCTTAAAGGGCAGGGAGGCACCAGCGTTAAGGATCCATCTGAACCCAAATATCGCAGTCTGAAAGAGCCCACGCCAACTGGTCCCTCAATAGATGGTTTCCTAAATACCCCACAAAGACGACGATGAAGCAGGGCTAGTACAGAGGCCAGCACCTTGGTAGAATACCTGAGGTACAGATGAGAAGCGGAAGGACAGGGACCACAACCTGGTAGTGCAGGAGCCCTTGACAAATCGCTAATAAGATGGAAAGGTGGGACATGCAAATAACCATCCATGATGTTCGCAGACGTCAGAAATTCTCCCTGGTGAAGGGAGATGACAGATTTGGTAGATTCCATAAGGAATTTTAAACTTGAATAAAAGACATTCAGCACTCTGAGATCCAGAATGGTGTCAATGCCGTCTTTTGGGCTGAAAAAGGTTGAACAGATTGGAGTAAAACTCCGGGAACCATTCTGCCACAGGAATTGGGGCAACGATGCCTTGATCCAGAAGCACCCAAGAGGACTGGATGGAGATCTGCTAAATCGGCGAGGAGACACATGAAGGTTGCAGGTAAAAAGCCGAGGAGGGGGAAGGAACAATGGGAATGCACTTCTCGTATCCAAGCATACGAGTTCCAAGCTGTCTGAACGTATAGAAAGGTTAAAAAGTGTCTTTGAACCCCAATTATTATAAATGGTCGATATTTGCTACATTACATTGTCTTCAGACTCACTTTTCCACTAGAGCATTTATTTTCTATAGCTTGGAAAAAAAATGGTTAGTCATGCTATTCTCTGCATCCTCCCACTCTGAAAAATGTACAAAGAGTAGGGGGACCCCATGCAGAATGAAGATTTGGCAGAGTGAGTGCCAGACCTTGCAGGTGAACGCTGAGCAAGATTTAGGCTAGGTTCACACCGCAGCACGGAGCAGCTCACAGCAGGGGTCCGGTGCGTTCCCATTCATCGTTTCAGGTCCGATTTCAGCCTAAATTTTTGGCAGAATTCGGACCTGAAAACGGACCAGAACACGCACAGGAGCTGCTCCAGAGATGTGTGAACCGGCTCCATTGAGAGCCTGTCACAATCTCTTGACATGCGAATTGGATGCGGGGAAAACCACATACAATTTGCAATAGTGTGAACCCAGCCTTAGGGGAGGGAAGAACTTCGACTGTTCCGCGGAGGAAGATGGACGCTCTCACATCTCACCACCAGCAGCACTTTTGATGATGCTGTCAAGAGCTGGTCCATAGAGATGCTGCCATTGAAGGGCCATGCAAATCAAATGCTTTTTACACAAGGATTGCACAGTCCAGCACTTTAGGCAAAGTGCCCTATACATATGAACCTGACACACATACGCAAGAATGGAGACTGGAGGCTTCTAGCAAACTATCAAAGCTAAAATTTAAGGCTACCACCATCCTCCCCACACATTCTATTTTGACCAGTTGGACATGGTCCGAAAAAGTAAGCTTACAGCCAGAATTGAAGGGAAGGGAAGAAAAGCCACCAAGAAGAGAGCTCTAGAAAGCGCTTCCAACCACTTATCGATTGGATTCCTAAAAGAAAGGCGCATTCTCTACCAGAATAGTAAGCACTGTGCTAATGCAGGCACTTCTGCATAAGAATCTTAACTAAACGAATACAAGGCTAATAATGCGTATAGGGGGAGCAAACAGCTTGTCAGGAGGTTTCCAATACCCACTGAGAAAGTTAGAAAAGCAGGCGTAAAAGGGAAAGAGTTTTAAAGTGACCCAAAGCCGGGAAACCACACTAATAGAAGCAACAAGCTTAGCCTATAGATTCAGAGTGGTGCACACTGAAGGACAGGGGTTTCTTAATAAAGTCTTACAGTTTACGGTCTTTTAGACTTTAGGGGGCACAGGACCATGGCCAGTGGGAGTAGGAAATATCCTATCTTTTGGTATTAGGGGATTTATTAGTGCCAGCGGGACGAATTATTGCCCCGAAAGCCAGATAAAAGGCAAGCAAAAGGGCCACATTCGGTCCTCGGCCTGAAGTTTGGAGACCACTGAATTATCAGATGAAATGGCGTCCTTTATTTGGAAGTAATGGCATTAGACTGTGGCAAGCTCATCAGTCAAGGACCGAGGCAATACCAGAAATTTCTGGATTTCCTCAACTAACTTTCAGCGGAACAAACTCTGGATAGCACCCTATGCCGAACCCAGTGCCTGCGGGTCACTTCCAAGCTATCCCCGCACATCTGGAAAGCTGTAAAGTGACCACGCTCCCACTGCAATGTAGAGAAGAGTCTAGGTTGAAGGTGGAAAAAAAAAACCACCACAAAAAAAAAAAAAAACACCTAAAAACTGGAGCATGCTGGTAGTTGGGAGGTGTTCTCCTGGGCTGGCCTATTTGTTTGCTAGTGTCCAATCCTCCTGCAGGCAGCAGCATAACCCAAAGGTTTAAAACTTCCTATGACCCACAATGGATGACAAGAAAGAAAAAGGTTTTTGCCATTCATACACTTCAAGTATTCACACTATTTATTGAATAAAGATTGTGAAGTCCTTTCGTAATGTTACTGTACCGATCCAGGATGTTCCATAAGGCTTCAGCATCAAAACCCAGTGCTATCAAGTACCCCGGGAGGCACAGAACAGCGAGCAGCCCCTCTCCCAGCAGTCTGTCAAAAAATATTCGATAGACTGAAATATGTGTTGGTTAGATGCTGCACCGAACAGTACTCAGATTTGGGGCCTGTACGCCCCAGATGCAAAATTCCTGTGTTTGGTGCGTACGTCCCTGGACGCATAAAAGCCTAATCCAACCGACAAGCAATGCACCGATCAGGAGAGCGTACTCGCAGAATCTCAAGCCCCTGGCTTGCCACCGTGTATACCAGAGAAAAGAGAAAGTGGCTGCACACCGCTGACTTGATCCAGATAGAAGTCCTTTATTTCTCCGAATATGGAACAAACAGCACAGAAACTTGACAAGCTGTCAACGCGTTTCACACATTTTTTTTCACCACTGCATATCTGCGCTTATCGCAAACTTGACAGATTGCTAGAAGTGGGGCTGGATGATACACCTGGGCCTCCAAGGCACATGAAAACTCCAGGACTGATGCTGATGGGTCAAACCACCCATTGTGCATGAGGCCTATGGACTAGATTACAATATAAAAAATAAAATAAAAGCACAAGATTAAAAATTAACCATATCACAACATTATAAAAAAAAAAAAAAAAAAAAAAAAAAAAAATGATACTTAACAGGCACCTTTAACCTACATTGCTCCTGTGAAAGTAGCAAGCAAAACATCCTTTATACTGCAATAAACATACAGAAACATTGTGCATTGCCAACAATAAGCCTGAAGTGTGTTTTCTGAATAATTCCAGCGCAGCTAAACGCAATGTACAAATGCAAGTGATCGCTGTGCCTGGAGAGTCTTGGAATTTCAAAATAACAAAAACATGCTTTTAAACAGCGGCAGGAAAGCCACCCGTGTGAAAGGGGCCTAATAGAAACATGCAACGTTATAGATATAAAATACATATACACTACGACCTTACAAACCTATCACGAGAGAAATGCAGCAGTATCATTGCAGAGCTTTCAGAAATGCTAGTTTCCTGGCTGCCATGATAATAAATCGCTTCAACTGTGTCATTAAAGCCTAAAAGGCAGGCCATACACGGGTTGAATTTCTAAAGAATTTTCTTTCGCATATCGTATCTAAGAATTTTCGTTCGAATTTCGCACCATTAGTGGGCTGCAGCAACAGCTGATTTTTGGGCGGCCATCAAATTTGAGTAATCGGGCATATTGGAATTTTTTTTAAAAACAAACGATTTTCTAATCAATGATTGGAGAATCGTGCGAGAAATGTAACAGAAAAAAAAATGCGCATGTGCAAGAAAAGAACATTCCTGGAAAGGAAAGAAGATTCCCAGCAACGAAAATTCTTTTCTGTAGCAACACGAGGTGAAATTGAAGGCTTTGGTTGGCCGAATTATGAAATCAATGGTGGCGCCACCGGATCACAAAACACACGAAATTTCTGATTTCCAAAAGAAAATTCTTTTGAATTTCGACCATGTATGGCCAGCCTAACTCCATGTCCCGGGAACGAAACCCTCCTAGCCTTTTCAGCCAAGGCAGCTGCCATCTTGGCCTCTGATCTGGAACTGCCGTGGTGCTGCACATGTGATCAGTTATGACACCAACCATTGGATGGTTTGACAGATTGGTTGAGGACACAAGCATATGTGACAATAAGCATTTGTGGCATGCCAGGAAAGGAACAGTTTTTTGGAACTGTGAAAGCAATGGTTTAGTTCCACTTTCAGAAAAACCTTACATTATTAGCATGTGCCAGGAACGTAACCGTTACTTATGTTTGTGTCCTCAACCAAACTGTTAAACCATCAAATGGGCTTGTGTCATAATAGATCACATGTGCAGAACCACGGCAGTTGAAGGTCAAACAGAAGACAAGATGGCAGCTTCCTTGGCTGAAAACAATAGAAGGGTTTAGTTCTGCTTTAAATGGCCTGTTTGGGCAAAAGCTAAAATAAACCATTTGCTGCACTAACAGGTGCACTTGTTTGGCGCGCTGTATTAACTGTGTGTGGCCTCGGCTATACGGTATTTAGCGCTGTGTTTCACGAGAATTTCCTGTTCCTCTCCCGAAACAAAACACAGGGTCAGATCGAGTGCTGCTCAGCCATTCACAGGAAGCTTTGTATTCTATGCAAAGCTTCCACTGATTCCCTGAAGCGGAGATTGTGACATAATCTGTTCACCTCAGCCAATCAGAGGAAACTTTGTATCCTATGCATGAATGCAAAGCTTCCACCGATTGCCTGAAGTAGAGATTGTGACATAATCTGCTCACCTCAGCCAGAGGAAGCTTTGTATCCTATGCATGAATGCAAAGCTTCCACTGATTGCCTGAAGTAGAGATTGTGACATAATTTGCTCACCTCTCTCAGCCAGCCAGAGGAAGCTTTGTATTCCTTCATCAAATACAAAGCTTTCTGTGAATGGCTAAGCAGCGCTCAGTGACTCGATTTTGTTCCGGGAGCAGGATGGGAAGTTATCATCCCACTGACGGAGAACACAGTGCTGTATACTGTATGTAGCAGAGGATTCAAACCTTTAATAAAGCGCGCCCAGCAAACGCACCGGTTATTGCAGTTTATAGTTTGCTTGGGACTATTTAAAAAAGGGACATTAAAACGCAAAGTTAAGCTTGAAAGCCAAAAGACAAGCAACTAACATTTTTAAAAGATGCCCAGTAAAGGCACCTCCTGAATTTCTCCAATGACGGGCTTTAACAATGTCATGCAAACAGAAAATGGTTTTATTGTAACTCGCATCAGAAATTCCTTTTAATGGTTTAGTGCAGCAAAACTAAAGAAAGCTGATGTTTGGTTGTTAGGAATTACTTTCACGGTCCACATGCAACCAATAAGAGGAAGTTTGGTAAAGGATGGTAGCGGATTCTGAGAGCTGTGGTCAGACCATGGCTAGACTGGGGGTAGCTTAGAGAATAGAATTCAGATAGCGGCCACACTCACCTTGTACATCTTCTTCTCCCCCATCACCATCCTCTTCCTCATTGTAAGCCAGCTCTGCCTGCTTGTCTGCCTCGTACTCACCCACGTTCCCATCATCCCCGTTATAATCTGCCACTTTAGAACCATGTTGAGGATCTACAGGGGACTCATTCTCATCAAAAAACCGACCTGGGAAGTCGGGAGTGAAAAGGAACAGAAGAGGATAGAAAAAGCGGGGAAAGAAGGAGGGAAGGAAGGAAAAAATTTGAGAATATTAAGGAACAAAATCAGAACAGACAGGACAGAACTTCAAGCCAAAAAGACTGAGCCATCTGAAGGCACATTTAAAATCAGAAAAACTCAAAAAGGTCAAGAACAAGGTACCCGATGTATGTGGATGTCTTCATGGGCCTACAAGAAGGCATCATAAATGAAGTGTAAGCAACAATTAAAAAAGTGCACATGGTTGGGCATCAAAACCATGGACATTTATGAAGTTTGTGCAAAGATACACAAAAAAAAGAAAAGGAAGAACATAACATACTGATGTGGTATACAGTGAATCAGCCATTCTCAACCAAGGTTCCATGGAACCCCATGGTTCCTTCTGAAGTTGTCAGGGGTTCCTTGAGCTGTAGCTCACCGACCACCTATCTGATGGTTGCCTGCATAGTTCCAAGGCCATCCCCACTCGGCAGTGCCAGCAGCATGACACCAATGATCTTTTTAGGCCCGTTTCACATGGACTTCAGTTTGTATAAGAGCAGTGTGAACAGCAAGCTTTGGCAAAGCATTTGCCGAGCTTTCAGCAAGCTTTGTTGAAGCTTTTTAAGTACCAATTAGCTCCAGTTTGTAAATGTTGAACACAGACCCTAATGGGGAGTGCAGATTGCCACATTAAACAAGCTGCTAGCAGGCTTCAACACTTCTTGAAGCTTGTTAAAAGCCTGCTAGCAGCTTGCTTAAAGTGGTTGTAAACCCTTTTTTGGGACTTCTACCTATAGGTAAGCCTAGAATAAGGCTTACCTATAGGTAGTGGAAATATCTCCTAAACGTGTGCCGTTTAGGAGATATTTCACTTGTAGTCCCCCCGATAAAGTGAACGGCGCATGCGCGGGGAAGAAACAAAACTCTGTGCCGTTTCTTCCCTAGCATGTGCCGTTACTGTGCGCATGCGCGGGAGTGACGTCACGCGGCTTCGGCGAATCACAGAGCCGGAGTCCGCGGTCCGGAGGGAAGAGAGGGCTTGAAGATGGACACTGCCTACACAGGGGACATCGCTGGATTCTTTTGCAGGTAAGTGTCACATAATGGGCTAGTATGCATATGCTTTTAATTTGCAGGCTATACAGGGAGCAAAAGAGGAAGTAAAACCCATCAGGGTTTACATCCTCTTTAAAAGGAGAAGTATGGGGAAAGCTCATTAGGCTGTACTTCTCCTGTGGATCACAGGAGGGCAGTTCGTTTTTCACTCCAATGACCCTTTTTCAGCAGGCAGCAGGCTGAAATCCACTGTCTGTTGACGTCACAGAGCTGGTCCAGGCCTGGGCAAGATGGCGACAAATCGAGTCAAGATTCCCCCCACATGCCTGGATCAGCACCCGGCTCAGCCTCTCAGCGAGCTGCTGAGAGCCTGAGTCGGCCTCTCCTGCCTCCTCCATAGCCCAGCTCTCCAGTGAGCACAAGGGGGTGGGGGGGCAGAGCAGACAACGGTGAATAACAGTCGCCAGCTCTCTGCTCATGGAGCTCTGAGAACCAAGCGATTGGCAGTGTTAGATCGCTCGGTTAGCAGTGTTAGAGCCGGTGGGGGACATATGCAAAACTGGCCAGATGCTGCGTCCACCTAGGTAATTATGAATCTTTAAAAAAAATAAAAAAAAAAATCTTAAGACCTCTCTTTTAACCACTTGCCGACTGCTGCACGCCGATATACGCCGGCACAATGGCAGCAGTGGGCAAATGGGCGTACCTGTATGTCCCCTTTAATTGGTGGGGCTAGCGGGCGCGCGCGCCCACTGCGTACAACGTGACCGCAGACTCGATGTCCACCGGGGTCCCGCAATCGTGTCACAGAGCGGCAAAACGGGGAGATGCCTATGTAAACAAGGCATTTCCCTGTTCCGCCTAGCAACATGACAGGGATCTGCTGCTCCCTGTCATGCCAGTGGTAGCCCCCCCAGTTAGAATCACTCCCTAGGACACACTCAACCCCTTGATCGCCCCCTAGTGTTTAGGCCTTCCCTGCCAGTGTCATTTACACAGTAATCAGTGCATTTTTATAGCACTGATCGCTGTAAAAAATGACAAAGGTCCCAAAATAGTGTCAAAAGTGTCTGACGTAATGTTGCAGTCACGATAAAAATCGCAGTAGTGAAATAGCGCTAATATAGCATGTCAACAAAGAAAAAAAAAACCCAAAGGAATTTCTCGGATACTCATGGCAAATATAATATAACTCATATAAAAGTGTTCAAAGTCCTAAAAAGGTGCATCCCATAATATAAATCTGAGCAATAATGCAATGAAATCCAGTAAAGTGTATCACATAAAACTAAACTAAAAGTAAATTGTTTCCCAGGAATAATCAGCATCCAAAAAAAACAAAAAAAATCAGGTGACTCAGATGATCAGTTCCAAAGTGAAAAATATAAATCAGAGTAGATAAGCAGATTTAAATTGCTTTATTTCTGATTACTGATATTATGCATTATATATTTTTTTCTCTCTTGCTCTTCCTCGCTCCTTTTTTATTTGTCTACCATTATCTGTTTTTATACCACTTCTTGTAAGTATGTAACTATATTAGTGAGCATTTTTTGCTTTGCCAATCTGACTCACCCAGGGTCCTTTGCCCTTATGCCTCAATTACATATTGTCCATTTACATGATTAGTATTGCTATTTAAGATCACCACCATCACCCAGCACCTGTACCCTTGATGAAGTCACGTGTTGTGACGCAACGCGTCGGAGCTTGGTGAAGTCACTCCCGGTTACGGCCGTGACCAGAAGTCTTTTCATTTGTTTGACACATTTTTCTTGCTGCCTGGCCTGCTGTTGCCATTTTTATTGTAAAGGAGCTTTTCGATTTTTTAATTACTTTTGAACCTTTTAACCTACTACACTATGGAGAGCCTGCTTTTTTTATCTTCTTAATCTTCTAATCGGATTGGGAGAAACTTTTCTTTCTAGGAAAGGACCGTGGAGACCAGAGAAAAAGTTACAATGATCCCTTGGACCTTGTGAGGAAAGCTTCAACAACAGACTAGTCGTTTACTGTTGTCCCACCTATAAGATTGGGAGAAAAAAACTCTCTTCTAGGAAAAGACCGTGGAGACCAGAGAAAAGTTGCAGTGATCCCTTGAAAGCTGTGAGAAAAGCTTTAAACAGGCTGGGCGTTCACTGTTGCCCTATTAGACCCGTTGGGGTCTATCTATAAGGTGAGAGGCTTGCACTACTGGGGGGAGGATTGCAGAAAAACAATGTTTACCATCTTACATCTTTAATCTGGACTCTTTCACCTGTCCTTATCCCCCTCATCTCTTCCGTTATCTACTCTGATTTATATTTTTCACTTTGGAACTGATCATCTCTCTGAGTTACCCGATTTCTTTGGATGCTGATTATTCCTGGGAAACAATTTACTTTTAGTTTAGTTTTATGTGATACACTTTACTGGATTTCATTGCATTATTGCTCAGATTTATATTATGGGATGCACCTTTTAGGACTTTGAACACTTTTATATGAGTTTATATTTGCCATGAGCATCTGAGAAATTCCTTTTTTTTTTCTTTGTTAAGGTGCTATATTAGTGCTACTTCACTACATGATACATTTTAGAGGTGTTGGTTACACTATAGAATTTTAGCTGCTTTTTCCCCCCCCATTTACCGTATATACTCGAGTATAAGCCGACCCGAATATAAGCTGAGGCACCTAATTTACCACAAAAAACTGGGAAAATGTATTGACTCGAGTATAAGCCTAGGGTGAGAAATGCGCAGCTACTGTAAGTGGAAAAGAGGGTCAACAATGCCCATTTGTAGCCTCACTGTGCCCATTTGCAGCCATAGGTCCCCCGAACTTCAAACTTGGTAGTTAAGGGTTCCTAGACGCCCCCTAGCTGCAGCCAAAATTTGGGGACTCTGGACCCAAAGGGTCCCGAAATGACATTGCTGCAGATGGACACAGTTGACCGACTTTGGGGCCCCGTATCTCGGGGTCACTTTGTGCTAGGAACCCCAAATTTGGTTTGCAAACCCAGTGAAATTAGCACTACAACATATCCAAAGCCCCGCGATACGGGTCCCCAAAATCGGTTCGGAAAACGTCAAGCACTCTTCTGCAGCAGAGAATGACATTTTCCAAACCGACTTTGGGGCCCCGTATCTCAGGGCCACTTGGTGCTAGGGAGCCCAGCTTTGGATATGTTGTAGTGCTATTTCGACTGGGTTGGCACACTAAATTTGAGGTTTCTACCACCAAGTGACCCCGAGATACGGGACCCCAAAATCGGTTTGGAAAATGTCATTCTCTGCAGAAAAAAATCGCAGATCGCCACCATTACTAATTAAAAAAAAAAAAAATTTAATAAAAATGCCATAAATCTATCCCCTATTTTGTAGACGCTATTACTTTTGCGCAAACCAATCAATATACGCTTATTGCGATTTTTTTTACCAAAAATATGTAGAAGATAATATAATCGGTGTAAACTGAGGAAAAAAAATTTTTTAATATATTTTTTGGGGATATTTATTATAGCAAAAAGTAAAAAAATATTGCTTTTTTTTCAAAATTGTCGCTTTTTTTTTGTTTATAGCGCAAAGAATAAAAACCGCAGAGGTGATCAAATACCACCAAAAGAAAACTATTTGTGGGAAAAAAAAAAAAGGACGTCAATTTTGTTTTGGTGTAACATCGCACGACCGTGCAATTGTCAGTTAAAGCGACGCAGTGCCGAACTTCAAAAAGTGCTCTGGTCAGGAAGGGGGGGGGGGGGGGGGGTAAAATCTTCCGGGGCTGAAGCGGTTAAAGTGATAGTTAGCACTCCCATTAAGATTGGTGTTCAACATTTACAAACTGGAGCTGAACGCTACTACAAATCTTGCTGAAAGCTCTGCAAAGCTTTCTGCTCACACTGCTCTTATATTCCAGCTGAAGCCTGTGGAAACAGCCTTGGTTTTCTTTAAGGGTGGCGTTCTGACACACCACTGCCAACGTGGGGGCATTCTTCCTCCTGATCACCAACATAAAAGGAGCATTTTCCTTTTTGACCTCAAATCAATTGGATTTATTAAAAGGTTTCCCAGAGACATGAAAATTTTCAGGGTTCCTCTTGGGTAAAAAAAAAAAAAAAAAAAAAAAAAAAAAAAGATGGTTGGCAAGAGTGGGGCATGGACAAAACGAAAAGTCAGCACATGCATGTAAAGGCATGGTCAATAAGGGGGGGCATGCATTAGGGGACAAGCTGCCAAAAAGTTGCTTTTATAAAAAATAAACCAATGCAAGCCATACAGGGTAAAAAAATGGCAGATAATAGGGCAAATTATGTTACAAAAAACGGGTACATGCAAAAACAAAAATGTAAAAAAAATAAATAAAAAATAAAAAAAACTAAAAAAAACTAAAAAAAGAAGAATGGGTGGAGGATACAGAACAATGCTCAAACAGATAATTTAGAATGAATACGGAATGCAGATGGTAACATGCAGGACAGAAGCAGCGAGGCTCCGGGTGATGAAGACGAGTCATTGATGAACGGTTGCAAGAGAAAGTTGAGTGAAAGAAAAAAAAGTAAGATGGTGGGAATGGGGATCAGTATGAAGGAAATGCCACCGACAAATAGAAAAGGTCCAGGATACCCAATTTATTTAGTTTTAGATTAGAGGAGGGTACAAACTGTTCATATTGACATAATTTAGGTCTGAAGATGATCGAGGTTTAGTTCTGGTCCTTGGATACATACATGACAAATATCCTGGCAGAATTTCCATATTTTCATGGGGATTACAACACTACAGGCAGTTTCTGGAAGGTACTTCACAGGTTCTTTAATTTTTGAACATTAACCACTTTTGTTGTAGTTTTTTTGTTGTTTACAAGTTAAAAACATTTTTTATTTTTTTTTGCTAGAAAATTACTTAGAACCCCCAAACATTATATATAGTTTTTTTTTTTAGCAGAGACCTTGGAGAATAAAATGGTTGTTGAAAATTACTTAGAACCCCCAAACATACATCCCCCCCCCCCCCCCAACACCCTAGAGAATAAAATGGTGGTCGTTGCAATACTTTCTGTCACACTGTATTTGCGCAGCAGTCTTACAAGCGCACTTTTTTTTTTTGGAAAAAAAATACACTTTTTTGAATGAAAAAAATAAGACAACAGTAAAGTTAGCCCAATTTTTTTTTTTTATATTGTGAACGATAACGTTACGCCGAGTAAATTGATACCGAACATGTCACGCTTCAAAATTGTGCCCGCTCGTAGAATGGCGACAAACTTTTACCCTTAAAAATCTCCATAGGCGACGTTTAAAAGAAAATTCTACAGGTTGCATGTTTTGAGGTACAGAGGAGGTCTGGGGCTAAAATTATTGCTCTCGCTCTACCGATCGCGGCGATACCTCACATGTGTGGTTTGAACACAGTTTTCATATGCAGTTTTCGTTCGCTTCTGCGCGCAAGCTCGGCGGGAGTGCGTTTAAAAAAAAAATAATTTTCGTCATTTTTACACTGTTCTTTTTTTTTTTTAAAAAATTGTGTTATTTTTTTGCCTATTACAAGGAATGTAAACATCTCTTGCAATAGAAAAAAAAATAAATAAAAAAAAAGCATGAATGACAGGACATCTTAAATATGAGATCTGGGGGGTCAAAAAGACCTTAGATCTCATATTTACACTAAAATGCAATTAAAAAAGAAACAAAAAAAAAAAACGTCCCTTTAAGAGCTATGGGCTTCCATAAGAAAGTGAACCGGGAAAGTAAAAGATGAAGGCTCTGGGGATGTCTGATTGCTACACCAGTCTGGACCCCAATGAGATTCGCGTGTTTTTTTTTTTTTTTTAAATGATGCTATTCAGATGACATCTACCCACCCAACAGAACTCAGGAGAGAACGGTGCTGAATAGATTTGATCTTTAAAAGCAGGTCCTATTCAATAAAGGCCCCAGAATCACAATATAGAGCACAACATTGTTTGGGAACACTTCCTGTGCAGACTTCATTTTATAGTAGTCCAAATCTAATTCACACGATTGAATTTATACGTCTTTTTTAAACATTAGCTTTACCCTCCTGTGAGTTTAAATCAGACTACAATTAAATGGGAGTTTGCACAGAATTGTAATTGTTTCCGAAAAAGTTTGTGCTCTATATTGTACATCTCCTATTTATTGAAGTTCTACAAGAAAATGGCTGCCGTTTGTGTTGGGGCTTTTCCGCCTATAAAAAAACAAAAACTGTATATTGCTGTGCTATCCTTGGTCAGCATAACATTGCGGTGAGTTTGCAATCTCCTTATGTGGTGAAGGAACAACACGGCGGGTGTTTTCTTTATGCACGGTGAAGGTCTGAGCAAACGACACCTTGGCTTTTGTGTGCGTGTCGGGCAGAGTCACCCACTCAGCCTGTTCATTTCATTATGAATAAATCAGCGTTAGGTTTGCACCATCCGTTTTGAATCACGTTGTACTACCAAATCAGGCCAGCAGGTGGTGATGTAGAGCTATCAGAAGAGTTCTTTGTCTGCCTCTCGGTTTTCCCATTTCACTCGCCCAGGCAAGGCCGCGTTCACGTGTGTGTGTTATATATTTATTTATATTAATAATAAGTGTATGAATATATATGAAAAAAATAAATAACTAATATAATTGTATATATATATATATATATATATATATATATATATATATATATATATATATATATATATATATATATATATATATATATATTTTAATATTATTATAATAAGTGTATGATTATCATTAATAATATTCTTCTCATTATTATTATTATTTTATATAATATATATATATATATATATATATATATATATATATATATAAATTAATATTAATAATAATGAGAAGAATATTAATAATAATGAGATGAATAATAATGAGATAATATTAAGTGTATAAAAATATATAAAATATTATTATTATTATTATTATTAATATTCATCTCATTATTATTAATAATAATAAGTATGAATATATATATAACATTAATAATAATAAGATGAATAATTATGAGATATTAATAAGTGTATGAAATATATATATAAAATAATAATAATAAGAATATTAATAATAATGAGATGAATATTAAATGTATGAAATATATAAAATAATAATAATAATGAGATGAATATTAATAAGTATGAACATATATATAATATTATTAATAATAAGATCAATAATGAGATATTAATAAGTGTATGAAATAAATATATATACATGGCATTATTCGTCATCTGAAGCTGACCTGGTCTAAAACGCTTCTAAGGTGACAGCAGTTGTAAAGTTCGGACACCTCGTGGTGCCAACATACTGTAGATCTGTGTGTTAGTCTTCAGAATGAACCCTGTAATCCCATGAACAATGATCCTGGAATGATCCTGGGCCCCATTTTGGACAGGAGGTCTTGACTGGCTAAAAGTAAACTTTTTTTTTTTTTTAATAACCTTAGTGCATTAAGGTAAAAAACCTTTTATGTACAGCTCCCTCCACCCCAAATTCTTTTTATTATAAAAGTAAACAAAATTACAGAAGTCAGTTTGAATAAACCGGTTACAAACCAGAATGTGTACAAATCTTAAAGCCCCCCCCCCCCCCCAATACTTACCCTGAGATTTTTTTTGGTCTAGCGCTGTGTCCGAGAGCAGCATCACAGCTTTCTCTCTCCCCCTCCTCATCGGACTCCATAATAGCAGCGGGAGCCATTGGCTGCTGTCAATCAAATCTAGTGATGAGGGACTGGGGGGGCGCGGAGCTGAACTGCACTGTGTGTGTCAATAGACGTACACAGTGTAGCGCAGGAGTGATGCACCTTAAAGTGATTGTAAACCCTTACACTCCACCTTTTGCTACAATAAGGCTTACCTGTAGCTACCCCGGATAGATCCTAAACCTACACGGTTTAGGAGATATCCCCTGTAGCTGCATGTGCCGACATCATCGGCACTGAAGCAATGGCACGTACGTGCCGTTTGCTTCAGTGAATGTGCCGTTACCGACAGCTCCAGCACGCATGCGCAGGAGTGACATCATCGCGGCTCCAGATAATCACAGCGCCGGAGCCGCGATACCCAGAAGTAACTCCGGGGAGAAATGACGCCAGCCAGTGCTGTGTACAGGCACCACAGCGGGGGCTTCGATCTCAGGTGATTACATAATGAGCTAGTATGCTATGCATACTAGCTCATTATGCCTTTGTCTTGCAGGTCTTTTTTTTTTTCATGTGGGTTTACAACCACTTTAAATCATAGGATGCATTAAGGTGAAAAAACACGAGGGTTTACAACCCCTTTAATCCAACAGTAAAATCAGTCACATATAGTGACTCCAGGCTCCCGGGGAGACCCACATATAGTGACTCCAGGCTCCCGGGGAGACCCACATATAGTGACTCCAGGCTCCCGGGGAGACCCACATATAGTGACTCCAGGCTCCTGGGGAGACCCACATATAGTGACTCCAGGCTCCCGGGGAGACCCACATATAGTGACTCCAGGCTCCCGGGGAGACCCACATATAGTGACTCCAGGCTCCCGGGGAGAGCCACATATAGTGACTCCAGGCTCCCGGGGAGAGCCACATATAGTGACTCCAGGCTCCCGGGGAGAGCCACATATAGTGACTCCAGGCTCCCAGGGAGAGCCACATATAGTGACTCCAGGCTCCCGGGGAGACCCACATATAGTGACTCCAGGCTCCCGGGGAGACCCACATATAGTGACTCCAGGCTCCCGGGGAGACCCACATATAGTGACTCCAGGCTCCCGGGGAGACCCACATATAGTGACTCCAGGCTCCTGGGGAGACCCACATATAGTGACTCCAGGGTCCTGGGGAGACCACATATAGTGACTCCAGGCTCCTGGGGAGACCCACATATAGTGACTCCAGGGTCCTGGGGAGACCACATATAGTGACTCCAGGCTCCTGGGGAGACCCACATATAGTGACTCCAGGGTCCTGGGTTTAGTAACACTTTAAGTGGCCCTTTGCTTAGAAAGTTTGGAGAGCCCTGCTCTATAGGATCACGATTGAAGATATATGCATACTCAGAGGTGCAGACATACATAAAAGGACACATGTCAGACCTGATATGCATTGGTATGTGGTAGTAGCTCTGGGTATGGAGTACATGGATCAGTGCAAGGTAAAAAAAATCTTTACAAGTTTAATCTCTAAGGCTGCACATGTTAAACACGACATTCATACATTGGTGAATACTCCCAAAACCCTCTGATGGAGGGAAGTGGAGTGCCATGTGTTATGTGGGAATAGGTTTCACCCACTATGTGGATAGGCAATGAGCCTCCGCCAATAGAGGAGCAGCCGTATTTTCGCTGACAACACCGATGACAGTTGTCGGTTACGGCCGATTCCATAAGTCCGTTCTGAATGATTAGTTATAAAATGTATGTCATTTTTTCATAATGAGACAAGGTAGCCTTACTTTGCTTTAAGTTAGGAAAGATCAGAGACTTCGGGTCTTTGGGGATTGGTTTCCCAGGTAGAGGCCCCAAATGCAGGGCGTTGTCTTCTAATGGAGGATCCTGCTCTTTAATGGCACCAGGAGGTAAGTACTTCACTAGAGAAGAAGAGGAGAAATAACACATCACTGGAAGTTCTCACAGGCAGGACCTCCTAATCCTTGTGTATTGAATTGTATAACTGTACTGCCTGCTTTTACTTTACAAAACACTGTGCAAACTGCTGCCACTACACAAAAAAAAAGCAAACAATTTTTTAAAATAAAAAATAAAACAAAGTTAGCCCAATTTTTTTTTTTTTTTATATTGTGAAAGATAATGTTACGCCGAGTAAATTGATACCCAACATGTCACGCTTCAAAGTTGCGCCCGCTCGTGGAATAGCGACAAACTTTTACCCTTAAAAATCCCCATAGGCGACATTTAAAAAAATTCTACAGGTTGCATGTTTTGCGTTACAGAGGAGGTCTAAAGCTAGAATTATTGCTCTCGCTCTACCGATCGCGGCGATACCTCACATGTGTGGTTTGAACAGTTTTCATATGCGGGCGCTACTCACGTATGCGGTCGTTTCTGCACGCGAGCTCGGCGGGACGGGGCACGTTTAAAAAAAATTCTTATTATTTATTTTATCTTTTATTTTTTTATCTTTTATTTTTATTATAAAAAATTGTGTCACTTTTATTCCTATTACAAGGAATGTAAACATCCCTTGTAATAGCAAAAAAAGCATGACAGGTCCTCTTAAAGCGGAGTTTCACTAAAAAAAAAAAAAAATTTAGATGTCAGCAGCTGCAAATACTGCAGCTGCTGACTTTTAAAATAAGGACACTTACCTGTCCCGGGGTCCAGCGATGTCGGCACCCGAGACCGAGCCGTCCCTCGATCCTCGGGTGCTGCCGCCGCCATTCTCACTGAGGGAATCAGGAAGTGAAGCGTTGCAGCTTCACTGCCCGGTTCCCTACTGCGCATGCGAGAGTCGCGCTGCGCGTCTACACTGGTCCCCGTTGTGTTGTGGGAACTGTGTATTTCCCACAACACAACGGGGGTGGGCGGGGAGTCTGCGGCTAGCTGCGGCTAGCTATACCCGGAAGTGGGTGCAGATACCTGTATTATAGAGGGATCTGCACCCCCCTCCCCTCTGAAAGGTGCCAATTGTGACACCGGAGGGGGGGGGGGGGAATCCGATGAGCGGAAGTTTCACTTTAGGGTGGAACTCCGCTTTAAATATGAGCTCTGGGGTCAAAAAGATCTCAGATCTCATACTTACACTAAAATGTCATTTTAAAAAAGGGTCCTTTAAGAGCTATGGGCGGAAGTGACATTTTGACGTCGCTTCCACCCTGCAGTGTCATGGAGTCGGGTGGGGGCCATCTTCCCCCTCACTTGCCCCCATGCACAGCCACGGGAAGGATCCGATTGCCTCCGCCGCTGCCGACGGCTCCGGTAAGTGGCAGAGGGCACCAGTAAGCGGTGGGAGGGGGGCTCCTCTCCTGCCGCCGATAAAAGTGATCACGTGGCGAATCCGCCACAGAGACCACTTTTATCTTGTACCGGACCGCCGGCCGAACACGGCGATACCGGGGTTATGGCAGCCTAGCTGCTGCCATAACAATATCCATCCTCAAAGTAAGGACGTATATCGGCGTGCGGCGGTCCGGAAGTGGTTAACTGGTAATTGTGCGGTCATGCAACACTGTACACAAATGAATTTTTTTTTAAAAATCATTAACCACTTCAGGTCTGCCCCATAGCAGTTTTACTGCTACGGGGAGGCACCTGTGAGCAGGATCATGTATATATACTGTACTTGATCCGGCCCTTCCAGGTAGGGGGCGCACTTGCACGCAGCCGGCGGCTCTCTCCCGTTGTGATCACACCCAAAACGGGAACCCAGCCGCGGGTACCGCAACTTGATGTCTGCCAGCACCCGCTGATGATCTAGCCGAGTGGCAGAACGGTGGTCTGCCTATGTAAACAAGGCAGATTGCTGTTCCTGACAGGAGGGAAGGCATGGATCCTGCGTTCCTACAAAGCAGAGACATTGATCCATGTCTTCCCCTAGTAAAAGCACCTCCCAAAACTCGCTAGGCACACCATTAACCCTTTGATAGCCCCTGATGTTAACCCCTTTCCAGCCAGTATCATTAGTACAGTGACAGTGTATATTTTTAGTACTGATCACTGTATTAGTGTCACTTTTCCCCAAAAAGTGACAGTTAGTGTCCGACTGTCTACCGCAATCCCGCTATAAGTCACTGATCGCAGCCATTACTGGTAAAAAAATAAAATAAGAAAAAAGTCCCATAGGTTTGTGGATGCTAAAGCTTTTGCACAAACCAATCAATATACGCTTATTGGGATATTTTTTTTTTTTTACTGAAAACATGTAGCAGAATACATGAAGAAATTAGATTTTTTTTAATTGGATATGTTTTATAGCAGAAAGCAAAAAAATATTGTTTTTTTCAAAGTTGTCGTTTTTTTTTGTTTATAGTGCAAAAAAACAAAAAAAAACTGCAGACCAAATACCACCAAAAGAAAAGCTTTGTTAAGAAAAAAAGCGATCTGTAAGGCCCCATAGAGTGTCTGTCAAGAGTCTGATCAGACCCGAGTACTGCATCCCATCTGGCCCAGTCCGGAGTCATGAGGATCACCAGTATGCTTTCCATTCCAATCCTACACAGCAGACAAAGATGGAGTTTCAGGGCAGAAAAGCACCACAGCGGCACCAGAGCAACCGCTGATTCCTTAGAGGATCTGTACACCTGGAGGCCAAGTGGTCTAGAACGAGTAAGAGACATCTATCCACTATAGAAAGCGGGGGTGTCCTTCTATTCCGAAGAGGATTTGGGGAATTTAGAGGCCCATGGTCTGCAGCTGAATCGGCATCCTGGCTTAGAGGTTGCAGCCTGAAAGTATCAAAAGGAACTCTTCTTGGCCTCAAGAAAGGGGTGGTGACTTTTCCGAGATTGAGACCTAAGCATCTTTTGCTGATACGAGTGTTATCCCCGCACCATGGTGGATCTACCCAGGTATGAAATGGATGTTACTCTCCAGAAATGAGGAGCCCCAGGTGCTGGCTAATGCTAATTGAAGTTGTTTGCAAATGGGAAAATCGGGACAGCCGCACTCCAGGAAATTATAATCCAAATTTCTTTATTGTAAAATCAGGAACATGTCGTACAGGACATCATTGACAGAGTGTACAGACAATCAGCTAACGCGTTTCGCACTTATGCCAAGTGCTAACTCATAGCTATACAACATGTTCCTGATTTTACAATAAAGAAATCTGGATTATAATTTCCTGGAGGAGTGCGGCTGTCCGGATTTTCCCGTTTGCAAACATCTTTTGCTGATGTAGAGGAGCACACTTTCCCCTAATGACATCCTTAAAGCGGGATTCCATCCTTAACAAAATTTAAAAGTCAGCAGCTACTAACACTGTAGCTGCTGACTTTAAATAAAGTACTTACCTGTCCTGGGTGCCGGCGATGTCGGCCGCCTGAGGCCGACCCGTCCCTCGGCTCTGGGGTCCCGGGAACCGCCATCCTAAGGGAAACAGGCAGTGGAGCCTTGAGGCTTCACTGCCAGTTTCCTGCGGCGCGGCGCTCTGTGAATGGCCCCGTGGTGTTCTGGGAACACACACAGTTCCCAGAAGACAACGGGGCTGCTCACCGAGGAGCAGAACACGTCGCGGAAGAGAAAGAGGCAGATTAGGAAGACTGCCTAGCAACAAGGGTTTAGACAAGTTTAAAAAAAAAATTTCTTTCAAATGTTTTATTTTTTTGGTGATTTTTTTTTTTTTTTTCAGGGTGGCCCTCCACTTTAAATAGTGTCCAATGCAGTTCTAAAGCAAAATCCACTCTCAAACAAGCATGTGTAGAAGAGATTTGTTTTTAAATGCACATTTCAATCAAAGAATTCTCCACATGTTCTCCGACAGGAGATTTGTTCAGGAACCAAGACTGGAGACATCCACTAATCTGTCCACGCCAGTTGCGTAGGGGCAGCCAGCAAAGCTTCCTCAAATAGATATTGGGCTGCAAAACGTTGAAAGTTATTAATAGCTTATCAGGATTTTTTCCAGTCCCCGTAAAGGAGGTCTTGGAGTTGGGTGCAAATCAGAAAAGTATATGAAGTCTTTGGGCCCACAAAGGGATCCCAGTCTAGTCACAGCGCCAGCAGGAGCTACCGGCTATTTTATGTTGGCACGTACGTCATCAATAAGAACCAAAAAGGGTCTCTCTAAGCCTGGGAGCTATGGCGGCTGCTTTTGACTCTTCAGGAACAATATCACCCGGCAAAGAGTCTTTGAGAGTTCACCAAGTTGAGCCTTCTCAGCAGAAGGCTCAGAGGCCACTAAAAAAACTGCAGACAGAGCAGATAATGATTCTGGAGGCGAAGGATGTGTAGATACACCAATAGCCTGTGCGGTTAGAATCAGCAAAGTTGCAATTGGGGGGGTGGGGACGGGGGGACGACACCTAAAGGGGCAAGCAGGCTGAGGAAGGTAGGGACTCGAGCAGGGGACAACGTTCAAGGCTGTGAGTGTCCTCAACCACTTCCCTTCCAGTGATGTACCCATACATATTATAAATCTCTGGAATTTCGGTGGTTGTACCAGGACGATGGCTGCAGCTACAGGCACTGTAATAGCAATCGGAGCAGCTTTTACAAGCAACAGGAGGGGACGTCCCCCCCCCCCCCCCTTGGTAGGGCTCTCACATCCCACTGGTAGACCTGAGCGACTGGCTGGCCAAACAGCCAAGCAAAGCCGGCATTCATAACCCTGAATGTGATGACATGACAATAAATGGCGTCAATTTTAAATTTGTCAAAAAAGCCGATCTTAAGTGTTTTGAATGCATTTAAGTGCAGAGGAAGGATTTTGAGTCTTATAGACCCCATATCGCTCCATAAAGAGTACCTGTCACATTCTTATTGCTATCACACGGGATGTTTACATTCCTTAGGCGCAGCCACACAGCCACCCGGAACGCCGAACGTCCCCGCCCAGCCATCATTTGATAATAGGCTGGGTGAGAAGTGGTACTTGGTAATTTCCACCCAATAGTGGCATCACAGTATCCTATGGCATTCCATAGGCGCAGCCACCCGGAACGGCGAACGTCCCCGCCCTGCCATCATTTGATAATAGGCTGGGTGAGAAGTGGTACTTGGTAATTTCCACCCAATAGTGGCATCACAGTATCCTATGGCATTCCATAGGCGCAGCCACCCGGAACGGCGAACGTCTCTGCCCAGCCATCATTTGATAATAGACTGGGTGGGAAGTGGTACGTGGTAATTTCCACCCAATAGTGGTATCACAGTATCCTATGGCAAGTTACCCACTTCCTGCCGACCTGGCATATATATATATGCAGCATCTCGGAAGGTGGGCTTTAGCGCTGAGCGGTCGTGTGGCCCTAGGTAAACATTTTACCGTGCTGAGAGCGCGCTTCCAGCACATTAAGGAAGGAGTAATGGAACGGTCCCAATGCATACTTGTAAATCGGGAGCGTTCCGATCATGTGGCCACTATGACTGCCAATCACAGCAGTTACATGATCGGAATGAGCGCCTCCCAGGAAAGGCCACTTAAAGGCTGCGACACAAAGAGGTAAACATCATAACATTTCTGCAGAGGAATATCAATAATGGGTCTGAGAGATAAAAGGATCAAGTAATTCAATCCACCCAAAAAATGAAAATTCTGATATTGGGTATAGTTGCCATTTAACTTTTTTTTTTTACAACAAAGATCACTTTCCTATACTGAAAGCAAGAGCTTTTTCTCTATACAAAAAAATGAATGGGCCTGTGTGCACTGCTTTGTATGAGATGTTAATTAGCTGAGTCTCTGTCATGTCCTCCAATACGATGATATGTTGGGAACACTATAGTCTTCATTTCAAAATTACCTTTTTCCTATTTTGATTTTTATATATGAAAAAAAAAAAAATACTATACGGCCCCTTTTACTTTCTTTTAGCGGTGTCCTGCATTTGAGCAGCATCATCAAAGCTCACCAGCAGAGTTGAGCTCAGGGACCTGATCGATCACTGCGAACAATCATAAGCAGCGGAGGCATTCCCTGCCCTGCACGCACACATATACACACCCCTTGTATATGACAACTGCGAGATGGAGGAATGCCTCCGCTGCTTACGATCGGCTGTCTGCAGCGACAGCTTCCTGGCCGCTCAGGCGGGTTCAGACTCCTGAGCACAGCTGAGCACATTCCTACCCACTAGCTGTACATGGAAAGGATATTATAGCGTACCTTGTGCATTCGTTACGGAATCAGGCTGCAAGGTAGGTCGTTTCTCGAACTCCTCGGTGTCATGTGGAAGAGCACCAACCTCCACCTTTTTCACAGCTAAGTAAGAGAGATGAGAGGTGTTAATGACCGAGAGAGCGAGGAACTAGAAGGTCACAAATATTTCCCGCAGACTCACCAGTTGGGACAAGGTTTGGTTTGGCCGGCTCACTGTCCTCAATTTCTGGCATTCCTGCATCACCACCACCAACTCCTCCTCCACCATCATCACCCTTTGCAGCCTCTACAGAATAAGTTAGTTAGTATATGTTAATAAGTTTATTTATGCAATTTATTTGAATTTGAGAGAGAGAGAGAGAGAGACAGAGAGAGAGACAGAGAGAGAGACAGAGAGAGAGACAGAGAGAGAGACAGAGAGAGAGAGACAGAGACAGAGACAGAGACAGAGACAGAGACAGAGACAGAGAGAGAGACAGAGAGAGAGAGAGAGAGAGAGAGAGAGAGAGAGAGAGAGAGAGAGAGAGAGAGAGAGAGAGAGAGAGAGAGAGAGAGTAAAGGGCCACAAGGCCCTAATTCAGACTTTTCAGGATAGATGGACAAAAATATTAGTAAAAAAATATATTTTATTAACAATGAATCATATCAAAGAGGTGAAGTAGAAAAAGAATTAAAAATCATACGATAGACATATGATAATCGTAAATATCTAGTGTAAACAAGAAGGTTGACACCAAATGAACAGCGGTGAGCCCCTGCGCATCAACGCGTTTCGCTATTTTGCTTCGTCAGGACACACTTGGGGGTAGTTGAAAGGAACAGCCCCTCACTTGTCAACAAAAAATTTGTCTCCACATGGAGAACTCCCAGATGATCACCAAAGAATCGCCAAATAAGACAGGAGGCAATTTCCAAGGCGTAGAGATATGCGAGTAGGAATATTAACTCAACTGGTTCACCGGGGGGGAGGAAATTATCCAAAACAGTGCTTGCTCCAGGCATCACTCAGGATAAACGATGAGCCACATCACCCAGAGTCCAAGAAGCTTACCTTTATCATAATGCACACGGTTACTGGGGTCTTCTACATGTACGTCTTTCACTTCAGGGTCTGCAGGGTTCACCTTATTTTCAGCCGCACCATCCTCTCCTGCAAGTGCAGTTTTAGGTGGTACCTCCTATACAAACAAGTAAAGCTTTATTAAAAACAGGAATAATGTTCCTCACTCTATAGTAAGTGGCTTAATGATCAGCACTCCCGCCTTACAGAACTAGGGTCCTCAATTCGCATCAGAGCAGGCTCTCCAGCAAAAGTATCAGAGGAATGAGACAAACCCACCCGCCACTGACAGGGGTGCTTATAATGGTCAGCTTACGTAAAACCAAAACTGTCACTGCAACTGCTTAGGCGTTAGCTGGCTGGGAAATTCAAATCCAGCTCCGTGACACAGAGATCGCCGCTCTGATCTGGGCACAGGGAGGCTGCATTAGACAGGCACTGGCAAGGCTGCATTGATCTCTTTTATCATGTCTGCTAGAGGTGCACCAAATGGACATTTTGCTAATACTATTAGCAGCGTGAGATTGCAGACATGATACAAGAGATGGTTAGAGACTGCATTTTTCTTGAGCTTTTCTTGCACTAAAAAGGTGCCAATAATGGCCTGGGCAGGAAGGGGGTGAAAATGCCCGGTATCAAAGTGATTAAATAACAAACATGTCATACTTACCACCACTGTGCAGATCGTTTTTCACAGTGTGGCCCCGATCCTCGAACTTCCGGGGTCCCTCGGCAGCTCCTCCCTGCATCGTATAATCCCCTAGGAGAAGTGCTCTCCCGAGGGGGATTACCTTGCAGGCGCGCTCCCAAGATCAGCATTCGGCGTCCATAGACTTTGAATGTAGGGCTCGGCTCCGCCCCCCGCGTCACTGGATTTGATTGACAGCAGCGGGGGCTGCAATGGCTGCGCTGCTATCAATCTATCCAATCAAGGGCCGGGACCCCGTGCAAAAGGGACAGCGCATCTCCGCCGAGGGAAATACGGGTCTCAGGTAAGTAAAAAAGGGGGGGGGGGGGCTGTGACTGCCAGGTGTTTTTTCACTTTAATGCATAGGATTCATTAAGGTGAAAAAACAAGGGTTTACAACCCCTTTAAAGCGCCCCGTCAAGCTTCCGCGCAATAGCGAACGCATACGAAAACGCTGTTCAAACCACACATGTGAGGTATCGCCGCGATCATTAAGAGCGAGAGCAATAATTCTAGCACTAGACCTCCTCTAACTCAAAACTGGTAACCTGTAGACCTTTTTAAACGTCGCCTATGCCGATTTTGAAGGGTAAAAGTTTGTCGCCATTCCACAAGCGGGCGCAACTTTGAAGCGTGACATGTTGGTCATCAATTTACTCGGTGTAACATTATCTTTCACAATAAAAAAAAAAAAAAAAAAAAAAAAAAACTTGGCTAACTTTACTGTTGTCTTAAAACAAACAAAAGCCAAGAAGAAAAAAAAAGTGCGCTTTTAAGACCACTGCGCAAATACGGTGTGACAGAAAGAATTGCAACGACCGCCATTTTATTCTCTAGGGTGTTAGAAAAAAAAAAACAATATATAATGTTTGGGGGTTCCAAGTAATTTTCTAGCAAAAAAAAAAATATATTTTTTTAACTTTAACACCAAATCTCAAAAAGAGGCTCGGTCCTTAAGTGGTTAAAGGCTCGACATGTTTGGCATCTATTTACTTAAAGCAATCTTTATTTTACCACAAACTGGGTAAAACTTTGGGGTTGATTTACTAAAAGCAAAAACAGACTACAAAGATTACTCAATCACATGCAAGGAAAAATAAAAAAAAAACAGCATTTTTGCTTGCACATGATTGGATGATGGAGGTCAGCAGAGCTTCCCCTCCTTTACTAATCTCTGAAGCAACAGCACTTGAATTGATCAATCTATTTGCCTTTAGTAAATGAATCCCATCGTGTTTGTGTGCCCTTCGTTACTGAAAATATCATGATAAACAGTTGCGCTATTATCATGCAGCACCAAAAAAATTGCATCTACCACCATTTTATTCTCCAGAGTCCTGGTTTCAGAGCATAATATTTCGGGATTTTATCTAATCTTCAGGTCTAAAATGTGCATTTTAACCACCTGCCGACCAGCCGCCTTTTTACTGCGGCAGAATGGCGCAGCTGGGCGAAACGACGTTACCTTATGTCGCTTCTCCCTGTGGCCACTAGGGGCGCACGCTGCTCGCCCCCAGAGCCGATGTGAGTGCCCGGCGGGCGCGATGACCGGTTCTCCCGGTTCTCTGAGGGGAGAAGAGACAGATCGTCTGTTCATACAAAGAATAAACAGCGATCTGTCATCTCCCCTAGGCAGTCCCATCCCTCCTACAGTTAGAACACACACGAGGGAACAAAATTAACCCCTTGATCGCCCCCTATTGTTAACCCCTTTCCTGCCAGTGACATTTATACAGTAATCAGTGCATTTTTATAGCACTGATCACTGTATACAGTAAATGCCAATGGTCCCAAAAAAAGTGTCAAAAGTGTCAAAAGTGTCCGATGTGTCTGCCGCAGTCCCAATAAAAATCGCAGATCGCTGCCATTACTAGTAAAAAAAAAAAAAATAAATAAAAAAAATAAAAAATGCTATAAATCTATCCCCTATTTTGTAGATGCTATAACTTTTGCGCAAACCATCTAATATACGCGTATTGCGATTTTTATTACCAAAAATATGGAGAAGAATACATATCGGCCTAAACTGAGAACAAGAACAAATAAGCTTTTTTTTTTTTTTTTAAATGGGGATATTTATTATAGCAAAAAAAGTACAAAATATTGTTTTTTTCAAAATTGTCGCTCTTCTTTTGTTTATAGCGCAAAAAATAAAAACCGCATAGATGATCAAATACCACCAAAAGAAAGTTCTATTTGTGAGAAAAAAAAAAAAAAAAAAAAAGGATGTCAATTTTGTTTGGGTGCAACGTCACACGACGCGCAATTGTCAGTTAAAGTGACGCAGTGCCGAACCGCAAAAAATGCTGTGGTCATTCAGCAGCCAAATCTTCCGGGGCTGAAGCGGTTAACATGTGTGCAAAGAAATGCCGAAATGGCTCTGACCGAGAAAAGGGGTTTAACGCCGGCCACATACAAATATTCAGCCTCTCGGCCTGCGGGCCTTCATATATGCGACCCCCATGTAAACCACTGCCAGCACGGTAGCCGGAAAATAACAGAAAGCTCCCGATGCGTACCAACGATCCTGGACCTTTCTGATCATGTGACAAAGTGTTTTTTACCCTAATGCAGGGAATGCATTATGGTTAAAAAAAAAAAAAAAAAAAGAAGTTTTAGCTTAAGAACCACTTTACAAAAACCTCCATTTTCCTGGCTTGATGTATACAATAAGATGGAATCATTTATTACTTCCGGAGACACACCAGCACTGCAATCTATGAACATATTTTCACATTTCAGAATCTGGCTCATCCCCGATCTCGATCCACCAATGGGCACGAGGGTAGCGGCTTCCTCTCTCCTCATTGGCTCAGACACAGCAGTGGGAGCCAATGGCTGCTGTCAATTACAGCTAGTGAGGAGAGAGTGGATGGTGGGATGAGCCACGCGGTGTGTGTCTATCAGGGGAAAGCTTGCACAAGCCCCCCCCTCCCCCCTTGCTATGCAGGCACTTGGCAGGTGGGGGGAGCCATGAGAGCTGGTGGGGAACCCGAGAAGAGGAGGATTGGGACTGCTCTGTGCAAAACCATTGCACAGAGCAGGTCTGTATAACATTAAAGTGATTGTAAAAGGTACATTTTATAAAAATAAAAAACAAACATGCTATACCTTACCATTGCACAGAACGGCCCCGAACCTCCTCCTGGCCCCTCCTCTCTGTCCAGTGCCCCCACGGAAAGCCGCTTCCCATGGGGGGTACTCACTGCTGCGCCCATTGACACAGACAGCGGTACTTGGCCCCCTCCCCCGTTACTGCATTTGATTGACAGCACTGGGAGCCAATGGCTCCTGGTGCCCCAGCAAAGCCAGTGAGACCCGGTAGTGAGTGGAGAGAAGAGCTGCAGACGTGTACAGCGCTGGATCGAATGAGGGCTCAGGTAAGCATACGGGTGGGGGGATGCTGATGCCTAAACATTTTTTACTTTCATGCAAGCAATGCATGAAGGTAAAAAAATGTTTAATCTTTACAACCATGGAATGCATTGAAGTATAACCTAAGGCAAAACTTGGATAGTAGAGAAGGAAATCTTCCCAATGGGGACCTTATTTTGCAGGGATTTCCCCTCACTTCCCGTTTGGCTGAGACAGGAAGTGAAGAGAAAATTGCCAATGGTGGCGGCGAAAAAACATCTGACAGGGCTATAAACCCCCCCCGCTCCATCCACAATGAACAAAAAATAAAAATTTTGCCTATAGTTCGGCAAAAAAAAAAAGCTTTAGAACCACTGGACAAAAAAAAAAAATGTATACTATAAGATGATATTTCTGCCGGAGACACACCAGCACTGCACTTTATGGACAGACATTTCAGAATCTGACTCACCTTATCTTTGCTTGCCAGCTGCAGCTTCCTAATGCTCTCTTCATATTCACGCTTCTGATCGGCCAGCTGTTTGGTACACTGTTGACTAAATGTAAAAATCAGAAGATTAGTGGATTCAGTGCAGCACAAAATAACCGTGCCAAATGCAAACAGCTCATAAAGATTAAATCCCGACCTCTCTTCCTTCTGTGATTTCTGCAGCAAGGTGTAATTGTTCTTGTACTCGTGCAGCTGATCCTCCTGCCGCAGGAATTCCTGACGCAGTTCATTTAATTGTTCTGCAAAAAAAAAAAAAATACAGATGACTCTTCAGTGGTGGAGGCCAACGTAGCAAGCGCTGTGTATCCACTTGCCCTCCGGAAGTTCTTACCCCTTTCATGACCGGGGCATTTTATGCAGTTCGGGACTGCGCTACTTTAAAACTGACAACTGCAACAGTGATGCAACGCTGTACACAAATTTAATTTACATAATTTTTGTTACACAAATATAGAGTTCTCTTTCGGTAGCATTTGATCACAATTGGATTTTTTATTACATAAACAAGAGACTGAAAATTATATATATAAAAAAAAAAAAAAAATCCAATAAAAAATGTTTAATTTCTTCATAAATTTTGGCTAAATTTTATTCTGCTACATGTATTTGATAAAAAAATCCCAATAATGGTATATTAATTGGTTTGTGTGATAAAGACTGGAATTTTATTTTTTATTATTACATGCACTTATATAGCGCCAACAATTTACGCAGCACTTTACATATATATTAAACATTGACATCAGTACCTGCCCTTGCAATCTAAGTACTAGTTAGTGCAGTGATCAGCAACTTGTAATGGGAGTGCGGCAGACAATCTGACACTAACTGATGCTGGGGGGGGGACTGACTAATATTATTGATACTATTAGTGACACTAATACAGTGATCAGTGCTAATAATATACACTGTCACTGTACTAGTGACACTGGCCAGGAAGGGTTTAACATTTAGGGGCAATCAAGGGGTTGAATGGGCATCTAACAATGTGAAACATGTATATTATAAGCTGGTTTTTACTCAAGATCTTTGTTTCTACTCCCTGCTTTGGGAGAAGAAACAAAGAAATCATTCCTTCTGTACAGAACCCTTTTCTGACTGTCAGCACAGAGCTCTAGGCTGTAATTGGACACAGCTGATCAGCAAGTCCAGGCCATGATCCATTTGCCAGAATCTGCTGACAGATTCCCACTGTGTACAATCACAGCGGTTGTCGGCAGGAGGCACTGACATACCAGTAAGGCACTTTGCCTGCATGAGTCACCCGTCCACAGTACATTGAGGGCAGTCGGTCCACAAATGGCTATTGAAGAGGATTGTGAATCCATGGTGCTCTTTATTTTTAAGATGTGGCGTTCGCATTGAGACCCACCACAATGTGGCGTTCACATTGAGACCCCACCACAATCCCATGGAAATATTTCCAGTGAAGATGGGGGCAAGCTTACAGAAAAAGTTAGACAGATACTGGTGGTAGGGGGATTCAATTATTAGAGGGACAGAGAGGGCAGTCTGTCACAAAGACCATCATCGCCGAACAGAAGGTCGTTTACTGGGTGCTCGGGTTAGGGACATTATAGATTGCATGGACAGATTGTTGGATGGGGCTGGGGAGGACCCAGCTGTCATGGTACATACTGGTACCAATGACAAATTAGAGGAAGATGGAGCACCCTACAAAATGATTTCAGGGACTTAGGAGCTATAATGAAGAAAAGGACCTCCAAGGCAGTATTTTCAGAAAAACTGCCTGTACCTCAACCCACACCAGAGAGGCAGCAGGAGCTTACCAAATGGCTGAAGAACTGGTGCAGGGATAGGGGTTTGGCTTCATGGAGAACTGGGCTGACTTTTTGGTTGGTTACCGTCTCTATAGCAGGGACGGACTGCACTTAAATGGGAGGGGTGCAGCTTTTTTGGTACTGAAGTTGGCCAAAACATTGAAAGAAAATTTTAAACTGGGTGGTGAGGGGGAGGGATCAGAGAATGATTTGCTAGTGAACATGAGGGAAAAGGATCTCCAAGTTAAGCCATAATCACTGGAGTGTCCTCTACGTCATCACAATAGGAGTGCTACAGTATCTTTTCTGCAGGTGTAAGTCAGACCGCCTATGAGGGAAGGTTGGATGTAGGTAGTCCTTTCTCCCGCAGTTGTGCGTCGGACCGGCTATAGAGGGGAGGCTGGTAGTCTTTTTTGCAGATGTGTGTTGAACTGGCTATGATGGGAGGTTGGAGGCCAGTATTTTTTACAGGTGTGCGTCAGACCAGCTATGAGGGGAGGTTGGAGGTAGGTTGTCCTTTTTTCCCCCCACAGGCGTGTGTTGGACCAGCTA
>JBBDGP010004281.1:0-342500 GCA_037952835.1 Lithobates septentrionalis
GAGAAGTGTCATTTGCATTCAAAAACAGATCTGGAGAATGTACATCTTGTACATTCATGACACCCTGTATCCCCTTCAACTGCTCTAATAATGTATCACGTTCCCTCTCATCTGTCATACTCAATTTTCAGCTGGTCATATTTGTGTTTTAACTGAGAAAACGGTATCCAAGTCTTTGACCTTTCTTATTATTATTTTGGTCAGCTCTGTTTTTCATATTAATATCACCAATGTTTGACCCGGAGTGTCCTCTCTGGGTGTCATCATAGGATATTATCTTCTGATCTTTATGCTCAGTATTTGTCCTAAACAATGTGGCTAAATCAATTTTGACAGCCTGCTCATTTGACTTTCTCCATAAATGGTCTGCTCTCAACAATATGTCTTTTAAATCATGAGGATTTGGGGTAAACTAATAAAATATTTTGTTTGATATCTTCATGCAACGCATCTAGAAACATACTCATATGTATCAAGCCACCACGCTCAAATGCAAGATTATTACCGACCAATAATTCCATAATAGTTGCTATCCTGTGTGACAATTCATAGGGAGATTCATTTTGCATTTGTTGGATCTTCCCATGAATAGTAACATCAGAACGTACACCATACAAAATACATAATAATTCCAGTAATATGTCCCTTGTCTCAGAGGCTGAATACAGATTTGTTTAATTCTCATCCAAAGACCACTTCCTACAGAATGTTGCAAAACTCTTTCTAAGTCAGATGGGTTGAGATTGTACATATCTCTGACTTGCTGCACGTCACAAAACCATTTTAAAAATCTGTTTAAATCATGGTATGGAACCATTCCTATTTCTTTAAGAATTGCGTCTAATATTTTGGTTTCAATGGCTTCATTACAAGCTGAACTTCACCTGTATTATTATTATTGTTATAAACTGTGGTAGTCACAGTGGGGGCAGCTGGTAATGCATTATCAGATTTAATATGAGGTTCTGTTTGCTGCAGATTGCTGAATCCAAGATTTGATGCATATCTGCATTCCTGAGATCTCTTCTCTAATTCCATAATTCTTAATTTTAATCTCTCATTTTCCTCTGATAATTCATCACAATGTTTAGATTTCTCAAGTAAAGCTTCTCCAATCGTAACCGCATGCAATTTTAAATTTACTGTCTCGGTGTCTGATTGGTTTTGTAACCTCTCACAAACATTGTTGCTATTATCAACTGCCTTCTGTAACTGGGTAATTTCCTCAATCTTACCATTCAAAGAACTTTCCATTGTTAAACAGCAAGATAACAAGCCCTGTATAATACAACCTTTTCTTTTACTTTCTGAAATTTTGCTATCAAAAACATTTTTCTCTAAAAATTCCTTCATCATCGTCCATGTCTGCTTACATTTTTCTGGAATTTCATAAGGACCGCCATGGCGCTTAATACATTTTAATACCCATCTGTTAACTTTATCAGAACTGACACTAGCTTCACACTGAGTAAGCATTTTGACTATATTACTAATAATTAAAAAAAAGGAAATATTTTACTCACCGCATTAGTTACTCCTTCAGCTTCCAGTTCAGGTCTTCTGGTACACGACACAGCCCTTTTTTGTTGTTTCCAGTCTCCAGAGAATAATTCTGGGGTTCCCAACTTGTTAAATTTTGTAATCCAGACTCTCTTATGTCACAACCAGACAATAGAGTCACAGCACAGCTCTTGGTTCTTCATCAGACTTCTGTCCAACTCACAGGATTGTTGTCACCACCGACTTCTGTTACTAAGTCCGAAAATGCTCTTCTGGTCACATGAACGGTCAAGGCACCAGTGTTGTGATCGAATATATGAATATATATATATTGGGTGTATAGATAATTAATATTTAGGTATTATTATAATGATGATGATGTAAGTACTCTTCCGCAGCAACCCAATTCTTCCAGAGAGATGCACTTTATTGACTTCCAACACAGAACAAAGTCCAAAGTCCACAGATGACAAAGAAATCCGACAGAGTATATCTAATTCAGAAACCCATCTCCTAGGTCTGTGTCTTCCCAGCCATACACAGACAAGCCTCACCTATACACAGACGAGCCTCTCTCTTCCCCCAAACCTATAGACTGAATGCCGTGTTATATTCACTAAATATTGAATGGCTGAGCAATTTGATTGGCCTTTCAATTTAGCTTTAGTCTTTCAAACAGACAACAACCCCCAGCCGTGAACAGTTGCAGTTATAAACCGCCCCAATTTGCACTCCCGCATATCAACATCAACAAGTCCTCTTTAGATATATGTAATTAGATTAGATTAACATACCACCTGAATACCCTTTGAAATGTTCAAATAGACTTGCATATGATTAACACATCAAAGAGTCTTCAGCTTGTTCCCTTGCTATGTTAAAATTCAGTTGGACAAATCAACCATTCGGTCAACATTGACTGCATGTGTACATACACACAACAATGTCCCACATAAATCGGTGAACATATTACAACAACCCCATCTACACACACTCCATCTACACACTCCATCTACACACACCCCATCTACACACACCCCATCTACACACACCCCATCTACACACACCCCATCTACACACACCCCATATACACACACCCCATCTACACACCCCATCTACACACCCCATCTACACACACCCCATCTACACCCCATCTACACACACCCCATCTACACACACCCCATCTACACACACCCCATCTACACACACCCTATCTACACACACCCCATATACACACACCCCATCTACACACTCCATCTACACACACTCCATCTACACACCCCATCTACACACCCCATCTACACACACCCCATCTACACACCCCCAATCTACACACACCCCATCTACACACAGACAACCTGAGACATTGGAAGAGTTATCCTCTTGTGAGCACAAACCATGAATTATAACCGTTGTGGTCGGATGGAGATCTGTGTGAATGGTGCGCATACAATCACTCCAATGTATGATTAGTAATGGAAAACCACAGAGAACTCAGAATGGTGTTCAGAGACCTCTGCATTGTGCTAAAGTGTATGTACACCCCAACAACGAACCACTCTGATTGGCTCCATTTTGGCCTGTTAAAGTGACACTAAATGCTATCCTTATTCTCCAAATAATAGCCATACACATCCAGTACTTAACGGTCCTGTAATCTATTTTCCATGAAATTGTCCCCTTGTAATGTCCTCTGTGAGCTCCCGATCCTGTCCTTTTCCCACCTCACTTCCCTTTGTTTGGAATGAGCAGAGCACACTGTGTGTGGTCATGTACACCGCTCTATGTACACTAATCTATAATCCATAGTCCAATCTATAGTCCATGATCAATAGTCCGTAGTCCACAGTCAGTAGTCTACAGTCCATAGTCTATAGTCCATAGTTTATAGTCCATAGTCTATAGGGCGTACATAGTCTATAGTTCAGTCTATTATGCATAGTCCATAGTCTATAGTCCAGTCTATTGGGTATAGTCTATAGGGCGGACATAGTCCATAGTCTATAGACCTGCCCATTTGGGCATAGTTTATAATCCATAGTCCAGTCTATAGGACATAGTCCGTAGTCTACAGTCCATAGCCTATAGTCCAGTCTATTGGGCATAGTCTATAGTCCATAGCCTATAGTCCAGTCTATTGGGCATGGTCCCATAATCTATAGTACATAGTCAATGATCTATAGTCCAGTCTATAGGGCATAGCCCATAGTACATATTCTATAGTCTATAGTCAAGTCTATTGGGCATAGTCTATAATCCAGTCTATTGGGCATAGTCTATAGTCCAGTCTATAGGACACAGTCCATAGTACATTGTCCACAGTCTATAGTCCAATCTATGGTGGATAGTCTATAGTCCAGTCTATAGGGCATAGGACATAGTCTACAGTCTATAGTCTAGTCTACTGGGCATTTTCCATAGTACATAGTCTATACTCCATAGTCTATAGTGTATAGTCTATAGTACATAATACATTGTCTATACTACAGTCTATAGTGTATAGTCCATAGTACATAGTACACAATTCCATATTTTATAGTCCAAGTCTTTAGTCCATAGTCTATAGTACAGTCTATAGTGCATAGTCCATAATACATTAAACATAATACATAGTGTACAGTCCATAGTGCATAGTCTATAGTTCCAAAAGAGTTTTTGTATGGTTGAGCAATGAAGTGGGCCCACATCCCAAATAGTAGAGATAATGGAGAAAATTCCCCCTTAACGGGATTTTAGTGGCCCAAATAATCAAATCTCTAACATACAGAATCCAACAA
Source organism: Lithobates septentrionalis (assembly GCA_037952835.1). Classification (NCBI taxonomy): domain Eukaryota; kingdom Metazoa; phylum Chordata; class Amphibia; order Anura; family Ranidae; genus Lithobates; species Lithobates septentrionalis. The sequence goes on from JBBDGP010004281.1 coordinate 4,278, forward strand.
ATAAAAAATGTATATAAAATTTGAACAAAATGTGTTCAAATGTTATATACCCTTTCTTTTTTTTTTTGGGGGGGGGGGGGGGGGGTTCTGAGTGTTATAGATTTAATTATTTGGGCCACTAAAGTCCCGTTAAGGGGGAGTTTTCTCCATTATAGTCCAGTCTGTAGTGTATAGTCCATAATACATGATACATAGTCCATTGCCTATAGTCCATCTCAGGGGCAAGAAGAAAGGGTGGCTGTGTTCTGATCAATGTCTGTAGCCACCCTCTAACAGGAAGTCAGACTGAAATAGAATTTTATTTTCTAAACCAGAATTTAGTGTCACTTTAAAAGTCCTATGAAAGTGATTTGTTCTATCTGTTCAATAAATGCAAAGAGGACCTATTGATCCTGCCAGAAAGCTGAGCCGATAACCTCCTGTGCAGCACAATTATCAGTTATATTGTTCCCATTTATTTCTAAGGACTACAAACCACCTCCACCTATGTTATGGGGGATGAAGAAAAGGGGAGGTGTTCTGTAGTCCTCAGAAATAACTGTGTAACAGATAAGAGTATAGCATAGAAAGTTATTAGTTACATAGATACAGAGATACTAGTGGTGTCACTCTAGAACAGCAAGTGAGTTACTGGCAGGATCACCAGGTGACAATAAGGGAAAAAAGTCTAAAAAAGAAAACGAATGCAGACATCACATCTGATGGTCCGGTAAGCTGCAATGGATTATGTTTTTGTTCTGGGTTTAGATACATTTTAAATTAAATGTGAATGTTCGGTGCGCAGAGCAGAGCGGAGGTGATGGGTACAGAGGACACCAGGAATACAAGGATGGCGATATGTGAAATGGTGATGGACGAGCAATGATTAAAAATCTGCGTCCTACCAATATACAGCTGGGGTGGCACCTAGAAGACATTAGCTTACAACAAAGGAGAAAATAAAGATAATATTATTACTATTATTACTATAATATATTATAATATTATAACATTAATAATATTAATACTATTAATATTATAAGTATAAAATATTATAATATAAAATTATATTATATAAATCAAAAACATAAAATAATAATATTATAAATATTAATAAAAAACTACAAACATACATAATTATTAATATTATAATACTATAAATATATAATATTATAATATAAACTTATATTATATAGAAATGTATAATAATATAAAGTATTTAAAAAAAACTAAAAACATACATAACTGTTAATAATATATAATATTTTAATATAATATTATATATAACATTATTATATTAAAAGTATTAAAATAAACTAAAAACTTTCAGAATTAATAATATGATAATATAAAATGATATTATATATACATTTCTAATATAATACATATTAAAAAAAAAACTAAACACATACATAGCTATTAGTATTATAATATTATAGAGTAAAATGATATTATATATAAAATTCTAATATGATACGTACTAAAAAGAAAACTTAAAACATACATAACTATCAATATTATAATATTATAAATATATAATACAGTATGTATATATAAAAACATTTTTAAAAAAAATACTAAAAACATACATAACTATCAATATTATAATATTGATATTATAGAATAAATATACTAATATATTGATATGACAGAATAAATATATATATAAAATTATAGAATAAATATACTGTGTATATATATCTATATATATATATAGATATATATATATATCTATCTATTTATATAGATATATATACACAGTATATTTATTATTTTTATTATTATTATTTATTTATTTATATTTATCTATCTATATATATATATCTATATAGATATATAGATATATCTATATATCAATATAGATATAGATCTATATCTATATATATATATTCACAGTATGTATATATAAAAACTAAAAACTTTCATAATTATTAGTATTGTAATATAAAGTGATATTATATATACAATTCTAATATTATATGTATTTTAAAAAATACTAAAAACATACATAAATATCAATATTATAATATAAACATACTCTTTTTCTCTCTCTCTCTCTCTCTCTCTCTCTCTCTCTCTCTCTCTATATATATATATATATAATTGAATTATTTAAAAAATGACATAACTACATGCAGGGCACATTATAATTTAAAGAGAAATTTCTAATATCTTTATTAATGCACAGCACCTGGAAAGGCAATAGTGGCTGCTGCCTAAGGCGGTAATCTTCCAGGGACCATCAAGCATAACATACAATATGATTTTCCTGCAGTAGGAGGCGTTCTCTATATATATATACATATATTTAATGGTGATTGGATGCAACTGTCTGGCTGCAGTTTTTTTCCTAGTAGCTATACAGAAATCATCATAAAGCATTCCTGGAAGAGGAATCACTGATCTCTGGCTCCGTCCATCACACAGTTACTGGTATTGCTTCTTGAAAGGTTACGCAGCATTTTTTTTTGGGGGGGGGGGGGGGGGAGGAATCAAAAGTTTGGCAGACGCTGTCCAAACCGTCAGCTGGCCGACTGTCTACGACACGTGAAGCATAAAATGAGGAACAGACAGAGCATTGTCAGTGCGCAGCACTCACTGTCCATACTCTGACCTTTCTCCTCTCATAAAGGAGCAAAAAATTCCTTTTCAAAGAAGATGATTTATCTTATGGCGGTCTTGAGGTCTGAATGTTTGTTTTTTGTTTATTATTAGATATATGAAGCGAAAACATTTATTTTTTTTACTTATTACTTTACTTTACTTTACTTTACTTTTACTTTATTGCGTTTAAATATCGTATCTTCTGTACTTGCAGCCAGCTGAATTTTCTAGGCTAATTTACTTCTATACTGTGAATAGCCCTAATAGGTAGGGGGGATCAGATTGCACAGGGTGGGTCAGAATAGGGACACAATCCCTCCCACTCCACTAGCAGAGATGGGACCATCTGGATAAATGATGCATAGGATGTGTCATGGACATGGATATCCAGTGAGAGAAGTGTAGCGCCCTCTAGTGTGCGCTACTAGAAGTGAAGTGCAGGTAAGACTGGCTCCGGAAAAACCTCATTAAATATGGGTCAGGGTTACTAGAGTTCAGGGCTGAATGACTTATCCTGGCAGCTCTCTGGTGCCCCTCCTGTTTCTAGAACGTTGGAGAACATTCTAGAAGATAGTGGGCAGGGGGGGGGCTAGGAGGGGCTGCATGGGATTTTTGTGGGCCCTCAGCCAATCCCCAGGAGTAGGTCTGCAGGGGACTGAGAAGTCCATAAAAAGGAAGGGGAATCGGGAGGAAGGGACCTCTGCTGGAGAGGGGTTTTGCTGATAGGGGGTAGAGCCAATCCTGTTGCACTGGGCCCAGGATCTATTAGTGCAACAGGGGGGCCTGGGGAGAAGAGGGGACTCTTTATCTTCCACTGGGCTTTGACAGAGTATTCCCTACGGGTCGCAGCTCCCAGCATGAAAGGTAAAGTTCCCCGGGTGCTCAACTCCAGTCCTCAAGGCGCCCCAACAGGTCATATTTTCAGGCCTCCCATTATTTTGCACAGGTGATTTGATCAGTTTCACTGCCTTAGTAATTACCACAGCCGTTCCATCTGAGGGAAATCCTGAAAACATGACCTGTTGGGGCGCCTTGAGGACTGGAATTGAGAAACACTGCTCTAGAGTCACAGGGGTGCACAGGAGTCTTGGGGCACACAGGGGTGCACTGGAATCATAGGGTGCACATGGGATGCATAGGATTCGTGAGGCACACAGGGGATGCATGAAATTCTTGGGGCACACAGGAGTGCATGGGAGTAATGGGGTGCAGAGGGGTGCACGGGAGTCATAGGGCATACACACAGGAGTGCATTAAATTCCTTGGGAACACAGGGGTGCATTAAATTCATGGGGCACACCGGGGTGCATAGGAGTCATGGGGCACATGGGGGTTCACAAGAGTTATAGGGTATACAGGTGTGCATAGGAGTCGTAGGGCACACAGGGGTTGCATGAAATTCTTGGGGCACACAGGGGTGCATGGGAGTCATGAGGCACAGGGGGGGTGCACAAGAGTCATAGGGCACACAGGTGTGCATGGACGTCTTGGGGCGCAGAGGGGTGCACTGGAGTCATAGGATGCACAGGGATGCATAGGAGTAGTGGGGCAGACAGAAGATGCATGAAATTCTTGGGGCACACAGGGGGGCATGGGAGTCATGGGGTGCAGAGGGGGACATGGGAGTCATGTGGGGCAGAAGGAGGCATGGGAGTCATGGGGTGCAGAGGGGGGCATGGGAGTCATGGGGTGCAGAGGGGGGCATGGGAGTCATGGGGTGCAGTGGGGGGCATGGGGTGCAGAGGGGGGCATGGGAGTCATGGGGTGCAGTGGGGGGCATGGGGTGCAGAGGGGGGCATGGGAGTCATGGGGTGCAGAAGGGTGCATGGGAGTCATGGGGTGCAGAAGGGTGCATGGGAGTCATGGGGTGCAGAGGGGGGCATGGGAGTCATGGGGTGCAGAGGGGGGCATGGGAGTCATGGGGTGCAGTGGGGGGCATGGGGTGTAGAGGGAGGCATGGGAGTCATGGGGTGCAGAAGGGTGCATGGGAGTCATAGGGTGCAGAGGGGGGCATGGGAGTCATGGGGTGCAGAGGGTGCATGGGAGTCATGGGGTGCAGTGGGGGGCATGGGGTGCAGAGGGGTGCAGAGGGGTGCATGGGAGTCATGGGGTGCAGTGGGGGCATGGGAGTCATGGGGTGCAGAAGGGTGCATGGGAGTCATGGGGTGCAGAGGGGGGCATGGGAGTCAAGGGGTACACTTGGACCCCTGGGGACCCAGGGGACTTGCATGAGGGGGCACACAAGGATGCACTGAGGTCACAAGAAGATACAGGTTGCTCTGGAGTGTACTGGAGTCCAAGATCACACAGGGGTACATGGAGGTGATAAGAAGACACGGGGTGATTTGATGCTCTGGGGGGCACTGTCTGTTTTTTTTTTTTTTTGAAAGCCTATGGCGTGCAAAACACACCCAAAAACTTTACCCGGTGCATAAAAAATGTGCACACACATAAAGGGTGCTCACAAAAAAGTGCCACGGGTACACAAGACGTGCCAATTCCCTGATCCCCTGGGGCGTTAGGCTCCAGACGGGGACAAAGGTACTTACAATGGTCTATCTGGCCGAAACCAGACAGACCCCGTTCTCTGGAGGGCCTGCCGAGACAGGACCCACCCAAGTACTAGGTGGGGCTCCCCCGAAGGGAGACCCCATGAGAGAGGGCAAACTAAGCCAAAAGGCCATGTCCACCCCTTCCCAAGACGTCCAGGGCTGGCCCGAGGACCCGCATCCTTACTAATCGTGCAAAACGTGAAAAAACAAGACGTGACAAACAAACAAACATAGGTTTCAAATAGATAAAAAAGTGGGGGAAGGGATAGTGGAGAGGAGAGTGAAGAAGTGGCCATTGTGTAAAACAATGACCAGGCCCTCCGGCCAGGAATAAAAAATTCCTCTGGTCCTAGCCAAAAGGCCCGGCCCAAGAGGCAGGTGCAAAAAAAGCGTGTTATGGTGCAGTGACCGTGGTGCCCAAAATCAAAGTGACTGCCACTCACAGTGATCTTATGGCACCCCTGGACTGCCACTCCAGGGGCACTACTCCATAGGCTTTCAAACCAACCCTGACCCACAGCCCAGACCACAGCAGCCCCCACCACAGGCAGAAAGGCCTGGAGATCCGGCAGCTTGGTGAGAGTCCTTTACCATCAGGCTCCACCGCTCCCATCACTCCTACCTAATTACATTCAGGAAGTACTAACCACTCCCCCCCCCCCCCTGCATAAGGGGAAGTAAGCGTTCTCTCCCGAATAACTGTCCGTAGCTAGAGCTACCACAATCTAGGCCAGAAGGCCAGGGACCCGACCCTCCGGCCAGACCCATGTGCAGCACCCATCCTCACCAGGAGGTCCTTTCTAGACTGGTTGGGTAGGCCCACTGAAGCCCCCATGGGCAACAGGTGATGACTGTCCCTCAACCGTCTGTCCAGGTCCAATTACACCATTGGATTTGCATGTGCCCTTCCCTCTATGGTCGGTACAACATCGCCTCCTCTGGCAACTGATAAGAACAGATACTACACTTGATCTTAGCCAAAAGGCACTGTCTGGTACTGCAGCCGGGGGGCTCAAATCACAAGTCACTTTGTAATTTAGGTAATCGCCAAGTCTCTGTACTTTTCTATGCATTGCAGACAGATCATAGTTGGTGGGAGGGGTTAGCGGCGGGCTGTGCAGAGCTTCCTGAAAACATCACAGCCCCCCCCCCCCCCTTCCCCGCCCGTCTCAGTACTCCTCTCAACAGCTATAAGCACTGATGTAAGCTGTGGGAGGAGTTATGCAAATATCAAAATACCTTTAATGGGTGGGTATGAGTCTGGAGGAGTGGGCGTTCCTAGACAGGCCGTATTTGCATGCAGACCACCCTAGGCAACACCCACATGTGATTTTGAGCATTTTTGTGAATGAAAGAACTGATGTCCAATGGGTGAAAGGGGTGGGGCCAGGGACAGTCAGACTGGGAGAGGAAAGAGCTCAATGATGTTTGACGTCCTCCAGCCAGGATACGAGGCGGGGCTCTGTCTGACTTGCTGCAGCTTCTAATGCACAGTGTGAGAAGCTCACAGTGTGCGGTGAAATCAGAGGAAGCCATTTCAGTCCTGGAGAGGAGCCGCTACAAGTGTGCAAATACTGGAGGGAAGGCCGGGGGGGGGGGGGGGGGGTTTAGCGCTAGCTCAGTATTTAAATAAAGATCTAAATACACTTTTAAATAATATTCAGTTTTCTATTTTTTAAGTTCTACAAGCCAGTAAATCGTATATTCAGGGAGCAGGAGAAGCGGTGAGCGGCTCATCCGCGGCGAGCGATGGCAATCGATCGCATTCCGCGGGGAGCCGCTCCATCCTGGTGTCTCCATTACAACAGCAGAGATGGAGATGGAGATACGGGGAGTCATCTCTACACAGAGGACCCCGGGGGGGAGGGGGGGCCCTCCGAGGATCTGGTGTCATCCGACAGAAGGCTTTTCATGGCCCCGCGCACAGAGCCGCCATTCACCACCGCGCTCCGCCGTCCCCGTTATCTATCTCAGCTCTTTATTCGTTCGAGGCTGACTGGCAGTCATGTGTTTGGCGCCGTGCGATCGCCTCTGATAAAGACGCTTTGATATGAAAAGGAAAGACTCAAACCTAAAATAGACTCTTCCCTGATATGACATATAAAGGCCGTCTTCTTCACTCGCTGCACATATTTGACATTTTTCCAGCAAATCATTTCTTTCCCCAAGTCAAAAGATCGTACGGCGCCAAGCCGCGCACTTTACTTTTTTTTTTTTTTATTCCCTACATTCTTAACCCTTTTATTGACAGAAGTTTTTGCGTTTTGTTACAAACATGTTTAAAAAAAAATCATTTTAGGCTTGAAGATTAGTTAAAACCCCTAAACATAAATTTTCTGAAAAGCAGAAGCCCTGGAGAACAAAATAGTTGTTGCAATTTGTTTTCTATATCACAGGATGTTGATGGAATGATTTTTTTTTCAAGTACAAGTTTTCAGTAAAAGATGAACTAAAGTGCACTAAACTAAGGCTAAAACTTCGGATATTTCCGAATTAACGAATTTGTCGAAATTCGGTAAAAAACGAATTCGGAACAAAACAAATTGCACATGTCTAATTGTTGTCAGTGGAAAGAAGAGTGCCCCAAGGCTGGTATCATTGGGAGGAATTGTGCCCCATCATTGGGAGGAATAGTGCCCCATCATTGGTATCTGTGGGAGGAATTGTGCCCCATCATTGATATCATTGGGAGGAATTGTGCCCCATCATTGGTATCAGTGGGAGGAATAGTGCCCCATCATTGGTATCAGTGGGAGGAATAGTGCCCCATCATTGGTATCATTGGGAGGAATAGTGCCCCATCATTGGTGTCATTGGGAGGAATTGTGCCCCAAGGCTGCTATCATTGGGAGGAATTGTGCCCCATCATTGGGAGGAATAGTGCCCCATCATTGATGCCAGTGAGAAGAATAGTGCCCCATCATTGGTATCAGTTGGAGGAATTGTGCCCCATCATTGGTGTCATTGGGAGGAATTGTGCCCCATCATTGGTATCATTGGGGGAATAGTGCCCCATCATTGGTGTCATTGGGAGGAAGAGTGCCCCAAGGCTGGTATCACCGGGAGGAATTGTGCCCCATCATTAGTGTTATTGGGGCGAATTGTGCCCCATCATTGGTGTCATTGGGAGGAATTGTGCCCCATCATTGGTATCATTGGGGGAATAGTGCCCCATCATTGGTGTCATTGGGAGGAAGAGTGCCCCAAGGCTGGTATCACCGGGAGGAATTGTGCCCCATCATTAGTGTTATTGGGGCGAATTGTGCCCCATCATTGGTGTCATTGGGAGGAATTGTGCCCCAAGGCTGGTAATATTGGGAGGAATTGTGCCCCATCATTGGTATCAGTGGGAGGAATTGTGCCCCATGATTGGTGTTATTGGAAAGAATTGTGCCCCATCTTTGGTATCATTGGGAGGAATAGTGCCCCATCATTGGTATCAGTGGGAGGAATTATGTCTCATTGCTTGAGTCAGTGAATGGAATAGTGCCAAAGGGCCAGATAAAAGCAAGCAAAGGGCAGCATAGTTTGGAGATCATTGATCTATTAGTTTGGATGTATTAACTGCCCTCCACTAAAGCTAATGGAGAGCAGATCGTGCTTCATTAGCTTCTTTCATAGCCACAGAGGCCAGGAAAGTGACAGCAGAACCTGGAAGTGATATAATGCATTTCACTTCCGGGCTCCTACTGCTGGTCTCTCTTCCCTCTAGCTGGCCGTTTGCCATGCCAGTCCCAGGTCCACTGGTGGGAAGGTGGAGCCCTGTAGCATGGAAGTGGCAGTTTGCAGGGTGAGCGGGGTGCAGATGTTCCAGGAGTGTGTAGAAATGACCCAGCCGCTGTACAGACACTTCAATGAGTATAAGAAAAGTGACCTGAGCAGAACTATAAGTAAAGCTGGTGACTTACCGAGTCCTTCAGACTCAAACAAGCAGGTCTCCCCAACACCTATACTTCTACACCAGGACAGGAAGTTGGCCGTGTTGTCTCGTGCGAAGAAGGATCCAGATGGGGCGTTGGCTCGGCATGGAATCCTCTTGGATGGAAGACTCTGTAGAAACACATGAAGCTTGTTACAGCCGTGAAGGTCCATCTATACTATAGGAACCCTTTTTTTTTCTTTTTTTGGTCAAACACAGTCTGATTTACATCAAAAATGTGTTCTCAAAAGACACCTTGCCTGGCACATCCAACGAGCAACCACTGTGAAGGGCTATGGATAAAATAAAAAAGAGGACAAAAATGATCATCTTCCCACCACAGTCCTACTGCAATTATTAATATTTAGCAGGATGAGAACCCTTATCCTAAACCTAACCTTAAACTCAACCTAACCCCCAATCCTTAGCCTTAATCTTGCCTCTTACACTTAACCTAACCCCGGCCTCAATCCTTGACCTATTTCCCAACGCTTTACCTCAAATTTACCCCTTAAACTTAACCTAACCCCAACCTTAAACTTCAACCTAACCTCCAAAACTTATCCTCAATTTCACCCATTACACTTCACCTAACCCCAGCCTCAATCCTGAACCTAATCCCGAAACCTTTATCTCAACTTTACTGTTTACACTTAAACTAACCCCAGCCTCAATCCTGAACCTAATGCACAACCCTTAGCCTCAGCCTTACCCCTTACACTTAACCTAACCCCAGCCTCATTTTTCAACCTAACCCCCAACCCTTTACCTCAACTTTACCCCTTAAACTTTACCTAACCCCAGCCTCAATCCTCAACCTAACCATTTACCGTAATTTTAATCTCAACCAAACTCTTCACTTACAATCTAACCCATTAACTTTACCCTCAACCTAAACCTTTACCCTTACCCTAAACCTAGCCCTAATCTCAGCCTAACTCTCAACCCTTAGCCTCTACTTTAGCCTTTACACTTAGCCTAACCTCATCCTCAATCCTTAACCCACTCCCCAATCCTTTACTTCAACTATAACCCTTTCACTTAATCAAACCCAACCGTATGCTTCAACCTAACCCCCAACACTTATTCTTAACATTTCCCACTATATGTCACCTAACCCCAGCCTCTGTCTTCAACCTAACCCCCAACACTCATTCTCAACCTTTCCCATTACACGTCACCTAACCCCAGTCTCTGTCTTAAACCTAACCCCCAACACTTATTCTCAACCTTTCCCATTAAACATCACCTAACCCCGGCCTCTGTCTTGAACCTAACCCCCAACACTTGTTCTCAACCTTTCCCATTACACGTCACCTAACCCCGGCCTCTGTCTTGAACCTAACCCCCAACACTTATTCTCAACCTTTCCCATTACACATCACCTAACCGCGGCCTCTGTCTTGAACCTAACCCCCAACACTTATTCTCAACCTTTCCCATTACACATCACCTAACCCCGGCCTCTGTCTTGAACAAAACCCCCAACACTTATTCTCAACCTTTCCCATTACACGTCACCTAACCCCGACCTCTGTCTTGAACCTAACCCCCAACACTTATGCCGCGTACACACGGTCGGACTTTTCGTCTACAAAAGTCAGACAGCCTGTCCGACAGACTTCCGGCAGACTTTCGGCGGACTTGCGGCGGACTTGCGGCATACTTTCTAACGAACGGACTTGCCTACACACGACCACACAAAAGTCCGACGGATTCGTACGTGATGACGTACACCGGACTAAAATAAGGAAGTTCATAGCCAGTAGCCAATAGGTGCCCTAGCGTGGCTTTTTGTCCGTCGGACTAGCACACAGACGAGCGGATTTCGGGGTCCGTCGTAGTTACGACGTAAAGATTTGAAGCATGTTTCAAATCTAAAGTACGTCGGATTTGAGGCTAAAAAAGTACGTTGAAAGTCCGGAGAAGCCCACACACGATCGGATTACCAGCCAGCTTTAGTCCGTCAGCGTCCGTTGGACTTTTGTAGACGAAAAGTCCGACCGTGTGTACGCGGCATTATTCTCAACCTTTCCCATTACACTTAACCTAACCCCAGCCCCTGTCTTGGACCTAACCCCCAAGCTTTAGCCTCAACTTTACCTCTTACACTTAACCTAACCCCAACCTCAATCCTCAAACTAACTCCAACCCTTAACCTCAGGCTAACCTTTTACCCATACCCTAAACCTAACCCTAATCTCAACTTAACCCTCAACCCTTAGCCTCACATTTCCCACTTACACTCAAACTAACCCCAACTTCAACTTTTAATCTAACCCCCAACCCTTTACATCAACTTTACTCCTTACACCTATCCTAAACCAGTCTCTATCCTGAACCTAACACCTTTAGCCCCACATTTACAATTTAAACTTAATCTAACCCAAATCTCAATCTTTAACCCAATTTCCAACTATTGGCCTCATCTTTAACCCTTAGACTTAACCTAAGCACAACATCAATCCTCAACCTAACACCAGCACTTATCCCCAGTCCAATTGCCCTTACATTAACCTTCAGCCTGAACTCCTCCTCTATCCTCAATCTTCACCTTAACCCACAACCTTCACACTCTCTCTTACTCTACACCCTAATGGCCCATACACACGATCCGAAAATCGGACGAAAAAAATTGCTTTTTACGCGATCGTACGATAATCGGATCGTTAGTATAGAGCTTTTGAGAGCCGATCACGACAATTCATCCGATATTATTCGATCGGACAAGCACAAAAATTGTCTTCGTACGATACCAGATTTGTGCGATTTTCGTTTAGTCAGTACAGTTGTCGTCCGAAAATACATTACAAATACATTACAACACATGACATCACTTCCGTACGAGAATTTTCATGACTTTAGTAACCTATTCCTACTTGCGACCATTAAGCGAAAAAGGTCGGACGAACTGTCGTCCGATTTTCGGATCGTGTGTAAGGGCCATCTCCCTAAAATCCAAACCCCCTACCCTAATTCTGAACCTAACTCCAACCACAGTAACCCCTAACAATTACTTTCAAACCAACCACTATTTCACACTCCCTAAACCCAATTCTAAAACCAACCACTAATCCCAATCTAAACTAAATTTTCTCAGCCTGTTATGCCAACCACAATTCCTGACCCAACCCCAAACCAACACTCTCAGCCTAATCCCTGAATTAGATCCTCAAACATACCCATTACCTTAAACCTAACCTCTAACCCTAAGCCTAAAGTTAATTCTCAATGCAACTTTCATCCTTTCAACCTATTCTATATCTCTCACCCGAATATCAAAATTCAACCTAATCCCTAATCCTCAACCCAACACCTAAACCTCATTCTGATCTCCAATCTCAACCTCAGTCCTAAGCTTTCCCTAACCTCAATACTCACCTCCTTCTCTCTTACCCTCGGCCAGCCCTAAATATTTCCATTAACCTAGCCTTTTAAACAGAACTCCAGACCAAACAAATAACAAGACAAAAATAAATAGACCATTAAAAGATGCAAAAAAAAGTTTGTTACAATTAAGGGATGAGTGAACTGGACAAATTTTAGATCTCAGGAGGTTCCGAAATGCAGCAAATCTGCCAGCTCCAAGCATTCAACTCCCAAAACCTATGTTATTTTTTTCTTGCTTTTTTTCAAGGAGAACTTGTAAACTTTTTTTTTTATTAGGGCTCCATGCACACTGAAGCTGTTTTTGGGCGTTTGTGCGTTTTTGGTTTTTTTAACAGCCCATAAACTCCCCTCTATGTTATCCTATGTGTCCATGCACACATGGATGTTTTTGGATGTTTATCAGCAGTGGAGTTTATGGGCTGTTTTCTGAACGCCGTAACATCGCGTTCAGGAGTTGTTTTTCTGACCACAAAAAAACACCAAACGCTCATAAACGCTGATAAACGTCAACAAACACTTAAAAACGTGAGTGTTTGTTGCGCCCTGAGCCAATCCATTTGTTTGACAATTAATATTCGCTGTTGTCTTTTGCTTCTCCTCCCGGCCAATCAGGAAGTGGGTCTTAAGACCCGATTGGCCAAAAGGTGAAGTGACCGTATTGACCAGCCAAGGAGAAGCAGGGGGGAAGCCGGCGAGGAGGAGGAGGCACAGGTGAAGCCCCTGAAGCTGCCCGTGACCTAGAAGGAGTAAGTGCGGGGCTGGTGGGCAGATGGATGGACGGGCGAACAACGGGGGGGGGTGGGGGGGGGGTTTTGACTGACGGACCGACCACCAGCCGCCACTGTTCAGGAGCCATATGGGGGTTGGTTATTTGCAAAGGAGTCAACATCATTAGGTGTGGTGGGTCATTGTATCGGTGGGTCATCGTGATTGACATTGACCTACATGGCTAAATGATGTGATTGATGTTGGATTTACAACGGTGGCCTTGGTTTATTAATGAATTAATAATTATATAATAAAAATGTATTTCTTTATAGCTAATAAAGAACGATGTAGGTGTTTTTATATTTCACCCTTTTTTATGAATGTGTAACAAGTTTTACCCATTTATCTGGCTGGTGGGAGGATATGTGGGGGCTCCCTTATTCCAAAGAGGACTTCCAAATACAATAGAGGCCAACTGTCCCGAATTGGCCGGGACAGTGACGGATTTTAAAGAGCTGTCCCGACACAGCTTTGTTTTGGGATACTTGTAAGCTCCCCCTTCCCACAAAGACCCCCCCTCACATCCTTTTTAGTGAACAGGATGTGGGGGATGCACCATTGTTTGGTAGTGCAGAGCCAACACGTTAGAGCATTGCCACGAGCTACACTGTGCTGCAATGCATGTTCATCGGCAAATTGCAGTTTTCGGATTGAATGGCTCCACTTCCCGCCAACACATGTAACCAGGGCCGTCTTTAACACGAGGCAGAAGGGGCAGCTGCCTCGATGTCAGAAACGATGAAATCAGACCCGAGACAGAAGTACAGTTAAATCACACTTGTTTAATAATAAAAGTAAATGGAACAAACGTACTCAAAGCATAGTCAAAGTTCGGTAACCGGAACGAATAGTCAGCCAAGCCAGAAAGTCAGGGATCAATGTAGTGGAACAGCAAGCAGGATCTAGAGCCAGAAGGGATGTCAGCAAAGCCAGTCTTTAAACAGGATCGCAGGAGATAGTCTCTGTGATGTTGACCAAGGCGAAGGCAGAGATCTTCTGGACTGGATGGCTTAAGTAGGTAGAACTGTTGAGCAGGATATCATCAACAGCTGAGTAACTGTGGAGAGATAGGAGCTGGCAATTAGCCGACAGCTGAGCGGCCAGCTCAGAGAAGGAAGGGCTGAGCCCAGCCCTGACACCTCAAGCCAAGTCCTTGTTGTGGGGCCCAAGGCAGCTTCCCCTTGAGCCCACACTGCCTGCAAATAGTTGATAAGTGGATTAGGAAGGGCCCAAGAAATGCCCAGGTTCCAATCAATATCAAAGACGGCCCTGCATGCAACATGTGTTGCTATGCATTGCTGCAAAGCGAGCATAACACACACATTAGCACAATGTGAATGGGCCCTGACTCAGACCCCCGGACCAAGCAAAAGTCGTACCCCAATTATCAATATTAGACATGTGCACTGCTGAAAAATTTGTTCATTTTTGTTTCCGTTTCTTTCGTTTTTTGGGTTTCTTTGGGGAATTCCAAAATTTGTAAATTCGAAGATTTGGAATTCTTAAATTCGGAAATTTGAAAATCCAAAAATTCGAAAATCCGAAAATAAAAAAGGAATATCCAAAAATTCAAAATAATAACTAACTAATAATAACGAACTATTAAATTATAGGTATTGGAATATTCCTTTCAAATTTGTCTGTTAGTGAATGTAACGAATACAAATTTATCCGAAGTTACAAATTATCCGTAATAATGAATGCCACATCTAAACAAATGGAATGGAACAAAATAATAATAATATGTTTTTATTATTATTATTATTATTATTAATTTGTTACGCTCCATTCGTTTAGATGCGGCATACGTTATTACGGATAATTTATAACTTCGGATAAATTCGTATTCGTTACTTTAACTAACAGTCAAATTTGAAAGGAAATTCCAATACCTATAATTTAATAGTTAGTGATAGTTAAGTTATTATTTCAGATTTTTGAATTTTTGGGTTTTTGAATTTCCGAATCTTCGTTGTTATTTTTGGATTTTCATTCTTTAGAATGTTTTCATTCTTATTTTTGGACTTACGAATTTTTGGATTTTCGCATTTTTTGAATTTCGAATTTACGAAATTTACGAAATTTCTAAATTCAGAATATTCTGTAGAATCCAGAAATTCAAAAATTCAGAAAATTCGGATATTTCCGAACTAACGAATTTGTCTAAATTCGTTAAAAAACTAATTTGGAACGTATTTTTGGATTTTCGTTCTTTTGAATTTTTGGATTTTCATTCTTATTTTTGGATTTACGAATTTACGATTTTTTAGATTTTCGGATTTTTGAATTTCGAATTTCCAAATTTCAGAAGTTTCGAATTTCTGAATATTTCGAAAAATTCGGGAATTCAAAAATTTGGAAATTCGGATATTTACGAATTAACGAATTTGGCTAAATTCGTTAAAAAAACTCATTCGGAACTTGTTTTCGAATTTTTGTTCTTTTGAATTTTCGGATTTTCATTCTTATTTTTGGATTTGCTAATTTTTGGATTTTCAGATTTTTTTCATTTCGAATTTACAAATTTACGAAATTTCGAAATTTCAGAATATTCTGAAAAATTCGGAAATTCAAAAATTCGGAAATTCTGATATTTCCGAATTAACGAATTTGTCTGAATTTGTTAAAAAAACAAATTCGGAACTTATTTTCGGATAGTCGTTCTTTTGAATTTTTTCGGATTTTCAGTCTTATTTTTGGATTTACGAATTTACGATTTTTTGGATTTTCAGATTTTTTTCATTTCGAATTTACAAATTTACGAAATTTCGAATTTCAGAATATTCAGAAAAATTCGGAAATTCCAAAATTCGGATATTTCCGAATTAATGAATTTGTCTAAATTCGTTAAAAAACTAATTTGGAAGAAAACAAATTGCATATGTCTAAATAATATGACTTATACGCCAACTGTATGTCAGGGACAAAAGTGCCGGTGCCTGAACACGCCAAGCCATATGTGCCAGCTGTCCTCCTCCAAACATGGCTGACCCGTGTATGGCCGCCCCCTGGACCCCAAACAGGATCTCTGAATAAAGCAAACACCAGACTCAATTTTTCATTTTTTTCAATGAAATAGCCCAATTTTTTTCTCTCTCTCTCTCTCTCTCTCTGGTGAGTTGCGATCTGCAGATTCCAGAGAAATAATTAGCTTTCCAGGTGGTGAGAATGAATCTGGTCGACACCGTCTAATATTTCCAACTCGGCCGTTCATGGTAGATGCCCGCAGCCCCGCTTCTCAAGTATCCGTCTGATGATTCCCCAGCTGCCCGGGGCTGCCCCATCTTGCTGGTGGCGAGGCATGTGGTTTAAGGCAGGATGTGAGAAGCCAATGATGTCATCCTGCAACCATTCCAGGGAGTTGAGTTCTTGGTAGGCTCTTGGGGTCCCGGCGCTGCACCGGTGTTGTGAAATCCGAGAGCCCCGGACTTTTACAGCTCGCCTTTTTCCAAATGAATTGGCTGGAGGGGATTAAGTGGAATTTTAACACTTTGCTCGCTGCACAGAACAGAGTCATTCGGGAGGTTTTTTTTAGCTTCTATTGTAACAATTACTCGTTCATTTTGATACTTTTTTTTTTTTTTTTAACATTTTATTCTTTTTTATTTACATTTTTATTTTTCCACTGAAACCCTGAAATGCTAAAAAAAAAAAAAAAAAGAAAAGAAAAGCAGATGAAAGGCCTGGTTTGCGTCTAATGTTTCGTGGAACGCCTGATTTGCGCGCATTTTTTCCGCACGTAGGGCAGCTTATGCTTTTGCCCTACAATTGACAAAAGAGCCAAAGTGGCTCATGTAGCTTTGTGCATTTTTTGGCACGTTTGGCAAGCGATTTTTGTGCATGTAAAAAATTCACACACAGCTCACAGGAACAGAGTTGAGGCTATCAATCACAGGTTGTGTGCTGCAACTCCTTTCCCCCTGTCTCCATTTATCTCTTGGTGTCAGGAAAACTTGTCAGAAGTGACTCATGCCGCAAGTTCCCACTATAGGGGGATGCTCAAATTTCATGTCATGAGGTTTACAACCACTTTAAGGCCCCATTCACACGAGTAACACGAGATACAGTGCGAGGAAATGAGAACCGGTAACCGGCAAGTCTGACAGGGAACATTACACTGATAATTAGGGCACTGATTATCAATGCAGCCCCGTCAGTGCCTATCAGTGCAGCCTATCAGTGCAGTCTCATCAATACACATCAGTGCCACCTCATCAGTGCCCATCAGTGCCACCTCATCAGTGCCCATCAATGAAGAAGAAAAATTACTTATTTGCAAAATTTTATAACAGAAATTAAGATAAAGATTTTTTTTTCAGGGCTTTTTGTTTGTTTAACAAAAAATAAAGTACCCAGTGGCGATTAAATACCACCAAATGAAAGATTGATTTGTGTAAAAACAAATGATAAAAATGTCATATGGGTACGGTGTTGCATGACCGCGCAATTGTCATTCAAAGTGCGAAAGCGCTAAAAGCTAAAAAATTGGCCTGGGCAGGAAGGGGGTGAAAGTGGGTAATGAACCCCAGCGAACCAGACTGAATGGGCCCTAAAGGCTGAAAACACAATGGTCTTGTCTCCGCCCCCTCCTGTAGTTTTATGTAGTGGGTGGAGCCTGCCGGGCTCCTCCCACAGGTCTGCTCTCTCTCTCTTCTTGTGCAAAGGGACTGGTCTTGTCTCCGCCCCTTCCTGTAGTTTTTTGTAGTGGGTGGAGCTTGCTGGGGCTCCTCCCACAGCTTTGCTCTCTCTCCTTGTGCAGAGGGACTGGTCTTGTCTCTGCCCCCTCTTGTAGTTTTCTGTAGTGGGTGGAGCTTTCTGGGGCTCCTCCCACCACTCTGCTCTCTCTCCTTGTGCAGAGGGACTGGTCTTGTCTCCGCCCCTCCCGTAGTTTTCTGTAGTGGGTGAAGCTTGCTGCGGCTCCTCCCACAGCTCTGCTCTCTCTTTGTGCAGGGGAACTGGTCTCGTCTCCACCCCTTCCGTAGTTTTCTGTAGTGGGTGGAGCTTGCTAGGCTCCTCTCACTACTCTGCTCTCTCTCCTTGTGCAGAGGGACTGGTCTTGTCTCCGCCCCTCCTGTAGTTTTCTGTAGTGGGTGGAGCCTGCTGGGCACCTCCCACAGCTCTGCTCTCTGCACAGGCTATGCACAGCACAGTGATGATGTCACTGCTACTTTCTCAAGGTAATATCTGGGTTTGCAAAGGCATTTGGTGCACACAAAGTAAATTTATATAATATATAAGAATATTGTTCTTTCAGAGTTCTTGTGTCTGGAGTCCAACTTTAAGTTCCTGCAAGGTGGTCACACGCTGGCTTTTATTAGTATCTGGTCACAACGGTGGTTATCTCACAGGCTCCCATGAAGTGCCTGACCGGCAGTTCGGGGATAATAATCCCCCCCATAGGGGGCGCTCTGTGGAATGTGTTACTTGGATGCTGAAGGACCTCGTCCTGACACCGCCTGATGCAGTCCGTGTTTGAAGGCATTGTTCCTCCCTATAACAGTTCAGTTGACCTGAATTCCCAGTTCATTACTGGGATCACCACCCTGAATTCCTGGCACCATTCACCGTGATCACATGACCCATCACAGCCAGTCATCGGCTCCTGCAGAAATCCCAATTATTATCTGTACTGTTGCTGATTGCGGGAAACTTTCAATAACTTCAAACGTTTTATAGATACATTCCTGATATGTGACAATATACAGAAACATTGTTATCAGAACTTTCCACCTTTTATCATTTACCAGCTGTGAACCCTGAGAATGCGACACGACCCAAAAAAACTCATTGAAATACACAGAGAATATGTAGGACACCCTGTCCTTCCGCCTCCTTGTACTGACTGGCAATTCCCAACTGTCAAAATGACAGCCGGAAGTTGCAGGGTTGCTGTGAAAATACAGCAACATTGTACAGACAGGTAGGAGATAGAGAGATACAAAGTAACATTGTTTATAAACATTGTTCAGATGGGAGATGGAGAGATACAAAGTTGCATTGCTTATAAACATTGTTTAGCCAGGAGAAAGATACAAAGAAACATTGTTTATAAATGTTTATCAGATGGGAGATGAAGAGATACAAAGTTACATTGTTTATAAACATTGATCAGATGGGAGATGGAGAGATACAAAGTTACATTTTTTATAAACATTGTTTAGCCAGGAGAAAGGAACAAAGTAACATTGTTTATAAACATTGATCAGATGGGAGATGGAGAGATACAAAGTTACATTGTTTATAAACAATAACCAGATGCGAGATGGAGAGGTACAAAGTTACATTGTTTATAAACATTGTTTAGCCAGAAGAAAGATACAAAGTTACATTGTTTATAAACATTGATAAGATGGGAGATGGAGAGGTACAAAATTACATTGTTTATAAACATTGATCAGCTGGGAGATGGAGAGATACAAAGTTACGTTGTTTATAAACATTGTTTAGCCAGGAGATAGATACAAAGTTACATTGTTTAGAAACATCGCTCAGATGGGAGATGGAGAGATGCAAAGTTACATTGTTTATAAACATTGATCAGATGGGAGATGGAGAGGTACAACGTTACATTGTTTATAAACATTGTTTTGACAGGAGATAGATACAAAGCAGCATTGTTTATAAACATTGTTCAGACGGGAGATAGAGAGATACAATGCAACATTGTTTATAAACATTGTTCATACAGGAGATGGAAAGACACAAAGTACCACTTTTTTTTAACATTGATCAGACAGGAGATAGAGAGATACAAAGTAACATTATTACTTTTGTAAATACTCTGTTTAATTTTTCTGCAGATCAGGGGCATGAGCTTCCATCTGCTTATGATGTCAGTTAAAGCAACCAGCCAAGTTAAAAAAAAAAAAAAAAAAAGTTTTTTTGGTTTGTTTTATTTGTTTCTACTTTCTTTTTAGTGATCAGACTCCAGCGATGTAACTTTATAAGAAGTCACAAGGGGGGAGGCTGCAGTAGGGGCTGATCAATGTCAGACATTTGTGGACACAGCCAAACACTGCTCAGACACCGGGATTTACATGATTGTGTCATCTCTGATTGGGCATCTAAGTGACCCTTGATGAGGCCTAAAACAAATATGGCTCCGTATATATGGAACAAATGGGGTGCACATTACTGAGCATGCATATACTTAACATGAAATATACAGTGCCTTGAAACTTTCCACATTTTGTCATGTTACAATCAAAAATGTAAATGTATTTTATTGGGATTTTATGTGATGGACCAACACAAAGTGACACATAATTGTGAAGTGGAAGGAAAATGATAAATATGTGAAAAGTGTGGGGGGGGGGGCATATGTATGGCACCCCCTTTACTCTGATACCCCTAACTAAAATCTACTGGAACCAATTGCCTTCAGAATTAGCCTAATTAGTAAATAGAGTCCACCTGTGTGTCATTTAATCTCAGTATAAATACAGCTGTTCTGTGAAGCCCGCAGAGGTTTGTTAGAAAACCTTTAGTGAACAAACAGCATCATGAAGGCCAAGGAACACACCAGACAGGTCAGGGATAAAGTTGTAGAGAAGTATAAAGCAGGGTTAGGTTATAAAAAATTCTCCCAAGCTTTGAACATCTCACGGAGCTCTGTTCAATCCATCATCGGAAAATGGAAAGAGTATGGGACAACTGCAAACCTACCAAGACATGGCCGTCCACCTAAACTGACCGGCCGGGCAAGGAGAGCATTCATCAGAGAAGAGCCAAGAGGTCCATGGTAACTCTGGAGGAGCTGCAGAGATCCACAGCTCAGGGGGGAGAATCTGTCCACAGGACAACTATTAGTCGTGTTCTCCACAAATCTGACCTTTATGGAAGAGTGACAAGAAGAAAGACATTGGTGAAAGAAAGTCATAAGAAGTCCTGTTTGTAGTTTGTGAGAAGCCATGTGGGGGACACAGCAAACATGTGGAAGAAGGTGATCTGGTCAGATGAGACCAAAATTCAACTTTTTGGTCTAAAAGCAAAACTCTATGTGTGGGGAAAACTAACACTGCACATCACCCTGAACACACCATCCCCACCGTGAAACATGGTGGTGGCAGCATCATGTGGTGGGGATGGTTTTCTTCAGCAGGGACAGGGAAGCTGGTCAGAGTTGATGGGAAGATGGATGGAGACAAATACAGGACAATCTTAGAAGAAAAACTGTTATGCCGCGTACACACGGTCGTACTTTTCGTCTACAAAAGTCGGACAGCCTGTCCGACAGACTTCCGGCAGACTTTCGGTGGACTTGCGGCGGACTTGCGGCCTACTTTCTAACGACTGGACTTGCCTACACACGACCACACAAAAGTCGGTCGGATTCGTACGTGATGACGTACACCGGACTAAAATAAGGAAGTTCATAGCCAGTAGCCAATAGGTGCCCTAGCGTGGCTTTTTGTCCGTCGGACTAGCACACAGACGAGCGGATTTCGGGGTCCGTCGTAGTTACGAAGTAAAGTTTTAAAGCATGTTTCAAATCTAAAGTACGTCGGATTTGAGGCTAAAAAAGTCGGTTGAAAGTCCGGAGAAGCCCACACACGATCGGATTACCAGCCAGCTTTAGTCCGTCAGCGTCCGTTGGACTTTTGTAGACGAAAAGTACGACCGTGTGTACGCGGCATTAGAGTCTGCAAAAGACTTGAGACTGGGGCGGAGGTTCACCTTCCAGCAGGACAACAACCCTAAACATACAGCCAGAGCTACAATGGAATGGTTTAGATCAAAGCAAATTCATGTGTTAGAATGGCCCAGTCACAGTCCAAACCTAAATCACATTGAGAATCTGTGGCAAGACTTGAAAATTGCTGTTCACAGACGCTCTCCATCCAATCTGACAGAGCTTGAGATATTTTGCAAAAAAGACCCCACACTTTTCATATATTTATTTGGATCATTTATTATTTTCCTTCCACTTCACAATTATGAGCCACTTTGTGTTGGTCTATCACATAGAATCCCAATAAAATACATTTACGTTTTTGGCTATAACATGAAAAATGTGGGAAATTTCAAGGGGTATGAATACTTTTTCCAGGCACAGTATGTCTGATGACCGGTCCACTATGGATATGAGTTGAAAGCAAGGAGCAGCACTCCGCTCACCTTGTCTGACTTTCCCGCCTCCTTCAGCTTCTCCCTGAACTTGTCCTGTAGAGTTCCCGCCAGCTGGCACAGCAGGGCTCCATTATCCAGCTTCTCCATGAAGGTCTCCGCCGTCACCTCCTTCCCTGCTGAGCAGACATAAAGATACCGGTGTTAGAAAATGACTTTATCGTCTTTTACCAACCATCGTGTGACGTTAAGCCTTTGTATGAACTGAAATCCAATAAATGAAAGAGGCGGGGCCAGGGACTGTCAGGCTGGGGACGAAAAGGGCTAGATGACGCTGGATTCCCCATTTTTTTTCCTGGTGCAGACCAACTGAGCTCTGACATGCTAAAGCAGAGGTGTGGGCATAAACAAGCCAGAATCTGTACACCTGTTCCTAAAAGTTGGAGGGCAAACAGAGGGATAGGAATCTCTGGGTTGATGATGTCATAAGGGGTGGGGTCACCTGGTTACGTCATCAGGTGGCCCTGCCCCTTAGTTTTTTAAGAACTGTCCAGCGACGGGGATGGGCCCGGCATTCCATTATTGACAATGGATTTACATCGGGGGACATTGCTTTTGTTTTTTTAATAAAGAAATTGTCAAAAACTGTCTGTGTATTTATTTTTAACACTTTTTTTGGTGAATGAGTAGGGGGTACAATGTACTCCCCTACTCATTCACATGGGGGAGGCCGGGATCTGGGGCCCTTCTTGTTACCGGTTAAGGTTGTGGGGAAGAGGCCCTTGTCCCTATGGGGGGATATGGCCTTGTACGGTTCATTCAGGAGGAGGGGGGTCACTTGTCCACCCCTCCCCCCTTTCCTGGTCTGCAAGCCTCCATGCTCTGATAAGGGTCTAGTATGGATTTTTGGGGGGATCCCCATGCCATTTTGAAAAACATTTTGGCCTGGGGTTCCCCTTAAAATCATACCGATGTGGGTGGGGGTCCACATTATTTTAAAATATTATCATGGGTTTCCCCTTGAAATCCATACCAGATCTAAGGGTCTGGTATGGATTGGGAGGGGACCCCACGCGTTTTTTTCTTTTTTTAATTTTGGTGTGGGGTTCCCCTCAAAATCCATATAGATTGGGGGTTAGAAACCTGTTAGAAATGTGTTTTCTTTGGCATGGGGTTCTCCTCAAAATCCATACCAACGTTCTGGTATGGATTTGGGGGGGGGGGATCCCACAAATTTTTTTTTGTAATTTTGGTGTGAGGTTCCCCTCAAAATCCATACCAGACCCTAGGTCTGGTATGGATTTGGGGGGGGGGGGGACGTGTTTTTTTTATTCCCAACTTTTGGCATGGGGTTCCCCTCAAAACCCATACCAGGAGGGAGACGCGTTTTTTAAATTCCTAAATTTTGGCATGAGGTTCCCTTCAAGATCCATACAAGGTCTGGTATGAATTTGTGGGGAGGGGGTGAGTGGGTTTGTTTTTTTGTTTTTTGTTTTGGCATGGGGTTCCCCTTTAAAATCCATACAAGATCTTGTATGTATTTGGGGGGACCCCATACGTTTATTTTTTGAATTTTGGTGTGGGGTTCTCCTCAAAATCCATACCTAAGGGTCTGGTATAGATTAAGGGTTGGAAATGCGTTTTTTTGGGGTCTTTTGGCATGGGGTTCCCCTCAAAATCCATGCCAGATCTAACGGTCTGGTATGGATTTGGGGGGGGATCCCACGCATTTTTTTTTTACATTTTGCGTGGGGTTCCCATTTAATCCATACCAGACCTAAGGGTCTGGTATGGATTTGGGGGGGATGCGTTTTTTTTATTCCTAAATTTTGGCATGGGGTTCCCCTCAAAATACGTACCAGGGGGGAGACGCATTTTTTAAATTCCTAAATTTTGGCATGGGGTTCCCTTCAAAATCCATACAAGGTCTGGTATGGATTTGTGGGGAGGGGGTGAGTGTTTTTTTTTTGGCATAGGGTTCCCCTCAAAATCCATACAAGCTCTGGTACGGATTTGGGGGGGAACCCACGCATTTATTTTTTGAATTTTGGTGTGGGGTTCCCCTCAAAATCCGTACCAGACCTAAGGGTCTGGTATAGATTGGGTGTTGGGAACACTTTTTTGGGGGTTTTTTTGGCGTGGGGTTCCCCTCAAAATCCATACTAGATCTAATGGTCTGGTATGGATTTGGGGGGGGCCCACGCATTTTTTTAAAAAGTTTGGTGTGGGGTTCCCCTTAAAATCCATACTGGGGGGGGGGGGAAGCATTTTTTTTAATTCCTAAATTTTGGCATGGGGTTCCCTTTCAAATCCATACAAGATCTGGTATGGATTTGGGGGGGACCCCACGCTTTTTTTTTTTAAATTTTGGTGTGGGGTTTCCCTCAAAATCCACACCAGACCTAAGGGTATAGATTGGGGATTGGAAATGTGTTTTTTTGGGGGGGTTTGGGGTGGGGTTCCCCTCAAAATCCATAAGGGGGAACGCTTTTTTTTTGAATTACTAAATTTTGGCATGGGGTTCCCTTCAAAATCCATACCAGATCTTAGGGTCTGGTATGGATTTGTGGGGACGGGAGGAGAGTGCGTTTTTTTTTTTTTGCCATTGGGTTCCCCTCAAAATCCATACCAGATCTAAGGGTCTACTATGGATTTGGGGGGGAGGCACATTTTTTTTTTCTGGCATGGAGGTTCCCCTCAAAATCCATACCTGACCTAAGTGGTCGTGTTCAAAGCTGATGACGTGTGCGATTCAGAAGCGTTCCAATAGAAGGCAATGAGCCTGGAATTTGCATCTGAGCCGCACTGCAGGGCTCAGAAAAACGCACAGGACTCAAATTTGCATTGAAATCGCACTGCCGCTGCACCGCAGATATGTGAACCGGCTCTATAGAAAGCCGGTCTGGTTCACATGTCATGCGAATCGGATGTGGTTCAAAACGCTTCCAGTTGGCATGTATGTGAACGGAGCCTTGGAGAAGGAGCTGTAACGCGGTGACAATGGTGGTGTCATGTGACCACTTTGGATTGGACCTTCTTTTTCTTCTAGTTTTTCCTCCAGGTTTTGGACGCGCTCCTCTCTCTGTACGCCGCAGGACCCTTTTCGGCGTTTCTTTTTTTTGTTTTTTTTTTAGTCCAGCTAAGCTCTGGCAGCACAATTACATTGGCCGGGAACATCTGTATCCAATGAAAAATATATTAGGTGTCAGCTTTCAATTTGCCGTGCTTTATACCGGCGAGAGGTTGTACTTCATTTCTGAAACACGGCCCCCGACATATTTTACAGCGCGCCGTATTAACTGGAACCAGCGATCTGCGGGGAAAAAACTTCATTCATTTCTATGGAAAATCCATTATAATCCTGAAATGGTTCTCACAGTACGCTCAGCCGTGTATGAGGGCTGATAACTGATATACGAGGGCTGATAACTGATATATGAGGGCTGATAACTGATATATGAGGGCTGATGACTGATATATGAGGGCTGATAACTGATATATGAGGGCTGATAACTGATATATGAGGGCTGATAACTGATATACAAGGGCTGATAACTGATATACGAGGGCTGATAACTGATATATGAGGGCTGATAACTGATATATGAGGGCTGATAACTGATATACGAGGGCTGATAACTGATATACGAGGGCTGATAACTGATATACGAGGGCTGATAACTGATATACGAGGGCTGATAACTGATATATGAGGGTTGATAACTGATATATGAGGGCTGATAACTGATATATGAGGGCTGATAACTGATATACGAGGGCTGATAACTGATATACGAGGGCTGATAACTGATATATGAGGGGTGATAACTGATATATGAGGGTTGATAACTGATATATGAGGGCTGATAACTGATATATGAGGGCTGATAACTGATATACGAGGGCTGATAACTGATATACGAGGGCTGTTAACTGATATACGAGGGCTGATAACTGATATATGAGGGGTGATAACTGATATATGAGGGCTGATAACTGATATATGAGGGCTGATAACTGATATATGAGGGCTGATAACTGATATACGAGGGCTGATAACTGATATACGAGGGCTGATAACTGATATATGAGGGCTGATAACTGATATATGAGGGCTGATAACTGATATATGAGGGCTGATAACTGATATACAAGGGCTGATAACTGATATACGAGGGCTGATAACTGATATACGAGGGCTGATAACTGATATACGAGGGCTGATAACTGATATATGAGGGCTGATAACTGATATATGAGGGCTGATAACTGATATATGAGGGCTGATAACTGATATACAAGGGCTGATAACTGATATACGAGGGCTGATAACTGATATATGAGGGCTGATAACTGATATATGAGGGCTGATAACTGATATATGAGGGCTGATAACTGATATACAAGGGCTGATAACTGATATACGAGGGCTGATAACTGATATATGAGGGCTGATAACTGATATATGAGGGCTGATAACTGATATATGAGGGCTGATAACTGATATATGAGGGCTGATAACTGATATACAAGGGCTGATAACTGATATACGAGGGCTGATAACTGATATATGAGGGCTGATAACTGATATATCAGGGCTGATAGCTGATATATCAGGGCTGATAACTGATATACAAGGGCTGATAACTGATATAGGAGGGCTGATAACTGATATACAAGGGCTGATAACTGATATAGGAGGGCTGATAACTGATATGTGAGGGCTGATAACTGATATACGAGGGCTGATAACTGATATATGAGGGCTGATAACTGATATAGGAGGGCTGATAACTGATATACGAGGGCTGATAACTGATATATGAGGGCTGATAACTGATATACGAGGGCTGATAACTGATATACAAGGGCTGATAACTGATATAGGAGGGCTGATAACTGATATACAAGGGCTGATAACTGATATACGAGGGCTGATAACTGATATACAAGGGCTGATAACTGATATACGAGGGCTGATAACTGATATACAAGGGCTGATAACTGATATACGAGGGCTGATAACTGATATACGAGGGCTGATAACTGATATACGAGGGCTGATAACTGATATACGAGGGCTGATAACTGATATACGAGGGCTGATAACTGATATACGAGGGCTGATGACTGATATACGAGGGCTGATGACTGATATACGAGGGCTGATGACTGATATACGAGGGCTGATGACTGATATACGAGGGCTGATGACTGATATACGAGGGCTGATGACTGATATATGAGGGCTGATAACTGATATATGAGGGCTGATAACTGATATATGAGGGCTGATAACTGATATACAAGGGCTGATAACTGATATACGAGGGCTGATAACTGATATACGAGGGCTGATAACTGATATACGAGGGCTGATAACTGATATATGAGGGCTGATAACTGATATATGAGGGCTGATAACTGATATACGAGGGCTGATAACTGATATACGAGGGCTGATAACTGATATACGAGGGCTGATAACTGATATACGAGGGCTGATAACTGATATATGAGGGCTGATAACTGATATATGAGGGCTGATAACTGATATACGAGGGCTGATAACTGATATACGAGGGCTGATAACCTGCACTGAGTTCCCGGGTCTGTACCCCCGCTGTGCCCATTATGAGGGGTTCTCACCATCCCTGCTGGATTAGTGGAGAATGTAGAAGGAGAATCTGGAGCACATCGAGGTGTTTGGTGGAGTTACCCCAACTCTAGAGAAGGGGGGAGCAGAGCCAACAATCTCCAGCAGATATATACACAGCCAGCCAGGCAGACTCCATCTACAACTGAAATGTCACTTTTGGGCAGCGTAACCCGTGTGATGAATGTTCTTACCCAGCATGATGGTCAGCCATAGGGCCAGGTCCTCCTTCATGGGCAGCAGGTTGGCTTCATGCCGGATGGAAAGCCACTGACTGTATTGGTGCATGTCGGAGAGGCCCGGACTACGTCCTGCTGGACTTAACGTGGGGCACATCATGACCAAAGAGGAGAGTCTGAGGGGACAAGAAACACCACAGTGAGCCCAAAATCTCGCATCACACATTTTCATTACATACTGATGATGATGTCATCATTGGATCTCTTCTTCTCTATGTAATGCAAGCAGATCATGGCTGGTGAGAGGAGCCGTCACGGTGCTGTACATACAGTAATAACATTCACAGTGCTTCACTTTCTCCACATTTTGTTATATTACTGCCTTATTCCAAAATGGATTAAATTTATTATTTTCCCCAAAATTCTACAAACAATACCCCATAATGAGAACGTGATGGGCTCCTCCCATGTACATAAGTATTACAGGCTCCTCCCATGTACATAAGTATCACAGGCTCCTCCCATGTACATAAGTATTACAGGCTCCTCCCATGTACATAAGTATCACAGGCTCCTCCCATGTACATAAGTATCACAGGCTCCTGCCATGTACTTAAGTATCACAAACTCCTCCCATGTACATAAGTATCACAGGCTCCTGCCATGTACTTAAGTATCACAAACTCCTCCCATGTACATAAGTATCACAGGCTCCTCCCATGTACATAAGTATCACAGGCTCCTCCCATGTACATAAGTATCACAATCTCCTCCCATGTACATAAGTATCAAAGGCTCCTCCCATGTACATAAGTATCACAGGCTCCTCCCATGTACATAAGTATCAAAGCCTCCTCCCATGTACATAAGTATCACAGGCTCCTCCCATGTACATAAGTATCACAGGCTCCTCCCATGTACATAAGTATCAAAGGCTCCTCCCATGTACATAAGTATCACAGGCTCCTCCCATGTACATAAGTATCACAGGCTCCTCCTATGTACATAAGTATCACAGGCTCCTCCCATGTACTTAAGTATCACAAACTCCTCCCATGTACATAAGTATCAAAGTCTCCTCCCATGTACATAAGTATCACAGGCTCCTCCCATGTACATAAGCATCACAGGCTCCTCCCATGTACATAAGTGTCACAGGCTCCTCCCATGTACATAAGTATCACAGGCTCCTCCCATGTACATAAGTATCACAGCCTTTGCCATGACACTAAGAATTGAGCTCAGGTGCATCCTGTTTCCACTGATCATCCTTGAGATGTTTCTACAACTTGATTGGAGTCCACCTGTGGTAAATTCAGTTGATTGGACATGATTTGGAAAGGCACACACCTGTCTATATAAAGTCCCATAGTTAACAGTGCATGTCAGAGCACAAACCAAGCCATGAAGTGCAAGGAATGGTCTGTAGACCTCCGAGACAGGATTGTATGGAGGCACAGATCGGGGGAAGAGTACAGAAACATTTCTGCAGCATTGAAGATGTTAAAGGGGGTCTTCCAGATTCCGATAATCAGACCACCATAACCACAGGCCAGGGTTGTCGGGAAGAGGCTTTGGGGTGGGGGGGGGCAGAACCCCCCAAAGCACCCCCCTATGTTGAGGGCACCTGCTCACCCCCCCCCCCCCTTTCCGACCTGCCGAGCTGCATGCTCGGATAAGGGCCAGGTATTTTTTTAACGTTTTTAAACATTTTTGTATTGGGGGCAATTTAAATGTAAATTTGTGTTCCTTTATATATGTCAATTTTGCTGCAGCAGGTTCTATACACAGTACAGATGTGCCACCTTACAGGCAAACTAAGGGGACCCCCCAGGCACTATATTTAATTTTTCATTCTTATTGTTTCACTTTAAGCATCATTAAATCAATGCTCATTTAAAATCGATCTTTTTTAAAAAAAAAAATGTTTGCATTGATACATGTCCCCCAGGGCAGTACTCGGACCCCGTGCCCCTTTGCATGCCAAATCATTTGCATATAAGCCTTCAAAATGGTCATTTCGGGTTTTTCACATTCGGGTCCACTAGACTTTAATAGAGTTTGCAGCTCTGGTCCGAACTTGTGATGTTCGAGAGTTCTGGTGTGAACAGAACCAGCAGGGGGTGTTCGGCACTCGATAGATAGACAGATAGATAGATAGATAGATAGATAGATAGATAGATAGATAGATAGATAGATAGATAGATAGATAGATAGATAGATAGATAGATAGATAGATAGACACAATGAATCGGCAGAATTATAAAAGGAAGAAAAATCTCGGATTTCCTATCAGCGCCGCTCGTCATCACCACCAATTACTCCTCCACAGGATCCCCAAGTCCCAGCAATGAGCGCAGACCATCAGTGTATCTCATCACCGCATCGCTACAATTAATTATCACACCACAAAATAAAAATGTAGATAATTAGAATTGTAAAAAAAAAAAAAAGGCCAATATAAAAAAAACGTTCTGTTTGTAAATTCATTAAAATAATGTATAAAGGACAAAACAGATACTTAAAGAAGAACTCCGGGAAAATATATTTTTCTCCCATGCAGTGGGGCTGTGCTTGCACCGCATGGGTTAACTGCTCGTTTTTGTCTAGAGGATTGCAGAGCAGAAATATACTTACCTAATCCGCCCATCCTTTGAGCGCAAGACCGGTCCCCCTTGCTCCTGCCCCCCCCCCCAGGAGGTCGCTGTCTAATCTGCATCTGTTACCCGCGTTCCTGTTCTCTGTGATTGACCGTATTATCCTGACCACGCTTCAACGCTACCTTGCCCTGACCTTGGTTTGTTTCTAGACTTCGTTTACCTCTTGCCCATCTGCCTGATCTCGTGTTGCCAACCTCTCCCTGTATCCTGACCATTCTCTGCCTGCCGTTTATGCCTGTACCTGACCATCCGTTGCTGACCTGGCTTGTCTGACCCTGCATCCAGTTATCCGTCTGTCCTGCTCTGCATTGCGCCCGGTTACGCTGGTCCTCCATCTGCTGTGTGCTGCCGGTCTTACTTCATCTTCTACCAGCTGCTGCCTACCCAGCCTGGGGTCTGCTGTTCCTGCTGCCATCCGCTGCTTCAGCTATCCAGCCCAACCCTGGTGACGCACCTGCCATGCACCTCAGCAACCAATGGAAGATCTTACAGACACACTTACCTTACCTTGCTGCAACATCAGTGGTCCTTGAGCTGGGGTTGTATGAGAGGTCTCCCTTTACACTTAAGGCTCTGCCACAAGGTACGTGACAACAGCCTATCAGTGCTCATCAGTGCCGCCTAACAGTGCCCATCAGTGCCGCCTATCAGTGCTCATCAATGCCGCCTATCAGTGCTCATCAATGCTTACTATCAGTGCTCATCAATGTCACCTATCATTGCCTATCAGTGCTCATCAGTGGCGCCTAATAGTGCCCATCAGTGCCGCCTATCAGTGCCCATCAGTGCCGTCTATCAGTGCTCATCAATGCTTACTATCAGTGCTCATCAATGTCACCTATCAGTGCCTATCAGTGCTCATCAATGCTGCCTATCAGTGCTCATCAATGCTTACTATCAGTGCTCATCAATGTCACCTATCAGTGCCCATCAGTGCTCATCAATGCCGCCTATCAGTGCTCATCAATGCTACCTATCAGTGCTCATCAATGCCGCCTATCAGTGCTCATCAATGCTACCTATCAGTGCTCATCAATGCCGCCTATCAGTGCTCATCAATGCCGCCTATCAGTGCAGCCTATCAGTGCTCATCAATGCTGCCTATCAGTGCCCATCAGTGCAGCCTATCAGTGCTCATTAACGCAGCCTATCAGTGCCACCTATCAGTGCTCATCAATGCCGCCTATCAGTGCCCATCAGTGCAGCCTATCAATGCCTCCTCAGTAGGACTCTGAGCTGAGAGCATCTCTCTCATACAGCCCAGAGCCTGCACTGACTGTTCCCCCCCCCCCTCCCTCACATAGATAGGTGAGGAGCGAGCCGATCTGCTCCTCCTCCTCCCACCCCTCTCCTGTGTGCACCGTGGGAAGTGTGAAGCCCAGAAGCTGAATGATTAATGCCCCCTGGCAGTGGCAGAACCCTGGGGCCCAGTCGTAAGTACGACCTTTGCGACCCTGGTAGTTCGGCCACTGAAGCAGATGATGGCTGGGGGGAAGGGCTGGTGGGGGTGCTGTACATGGCTTCCTGAAAACATCACAGCACCCTGTCTCAGTACTCTTCTCTAGAGCCCTCAGTCTTGATGTAAGGGTGACTCTGATGGAAGCATTGATTTCAGGGGAACTCTGATGAAGGGGGGATTCTGATGGGGACCCTGATGAAGGGGGGATTCTGATGGGGACCCTGATGAAGGGGGGATTCTGATGGGGACCCTGATGAAGGGGGGATTCTGATGGGGATCCTGATCTTAGGGGGGCCTCTGATGTAAAGAGGGACTCAGATGGGAACTCTGATGTAAGAAGACCTCTGAAACACTTGTAGACTGATAATATAGACTGTCTAGGTCAGCCTTGGATTGGAACATCACTAGCTGATAACACAGAACCCCTTCTGGAGGTTGAAACTCCACCCTTAAACACCCCTTTACCTTATATAAGAATATTGTGCCAAAATCAAGAAGGTGAACAAAACCCACTCTACTATATCTTATCCTGTAGATTGTGTAGATCAGAAAAGGTCTGAATATTGTTATATTTTAGCACAGAACAGGTTCCAAAAGTTCAAATCTCATCAATCCAATGCTATAAAATAAATTATATAGGTTACCAATGAATCAAAATATTGCTATGTATTGGCACGGGAAGGATTCAAGAGCAGGAAACGCCACATAGAATGTCCAACCTGACAAATCTAATGCTATAGGTTATGCAGGTTAACAAATAGTGCAGAATATTGATAAATAACCCCCGTCAGGAAGCTGAAATCCCTTCCAAAATCCAAATCTCCTTATCCTGACTAACGCTCTGTACCCACGAGCGGACTTTTCGACCGGACTGGTCCAATGGACCGAATCCGGCGGACAATCCGACCGTGTGTGGGCTTCATCGGACCTTCAGCGGACTGTTTCTTTGGAAAATCTGACGGACTTTAGATTTGGAACATGTTTCAAATCTTTACATCGGAACTCGGCCGCACCCAGTTCCTTTCGAGAAATCCGCTCGTCTGTATGCTAATCCGACGGACGAAAACCGACGCTAGGGAAGCTATTGGCTACTGGCTACCAACTTCCTTATTTTAGTCCGGTGTACGTCATCACGTACCAATCCATCGGGCTTTGGTGTGATCGTGTGTAGGCAAGCCCATTCGTTCGAAAGTCCATTGGAAGTCCGTCAAAAGTCCGTCAAAAGTCCGTCGGAAAGACTGTCGGACCTTTGATGCCGAAAAGTCCGCCCGTGTGTACAGGGCATAAGAATGTGTTGGTCAGTTGGTGAATAACTCCTGGGCTACCAGTTAAAAAATAATGACTCTCCGACAAAACCAGTACAATAATGTGACCAATTAAACAAATAATAATCTAAAGGTTGCTGCATGCACAAAATTGTGTTCACACAATTCATAGCGAATATAAAATAAAAATTGTAAAGTGCTTCGCTACCAATCTCTAGAAATATATACACTATATTGTCAAAAGTATTGGGATGCCTGCCTTTACACGCACATGAACTTTAATGGCCTCCCAGTCTTCGTCCGTAGGGTTCAATAATGAGTTGGCCCACCCTTTGCTGCCATAACAGCTTCAACTCTTCTGGGAAGTCTGTCCACAAGGTTTAGGAGGGTGTCTATGGGAATGTTTGACCATTCTTCCAGAAGCGCATTTGTGAGGTCAGGCACTGATTTTGGAGGAGAAGGCCTGGCTCGCAGTCTCCGCTCTAATTCATCCCAAAGGTGTTCTATCGGGTTGAGGGCAGGACTCTGTGCAGGCCAGTCAAGTTCCTCCACCACAAACTCGCTCATCCATGTCTTTATGGACCTTGCTTTGTGCTTTGGTCCAAACCATTTGGTGGAGGAGGGATTATAGTGTGGGGTTGTTTTTCAGGGGTTGGGCTTGGCACCCTTAGTTCCAGTGAAGAGAAAAGAGAACTCTTAAGACGTCAGCATACCAAGACATTTTGGACAATTTCATGCTCTCAACTTTGTGGGAACAGTTTGGGGACGGCCCCTTCCTGTTCCAACATGACTGCACACCAGTGCACAAAGCAAGGTCCATAAAAGACATGGATGAGCGAGTTTTAGTTGGAGAAACTTGACTGGCCTGCACAGTCCTGACCTCAACCCGATAGAACACCTTTGGGATGAATTAGAGTGGAGACTGCGAGCCAGGCCTTCTCATCCAACATCAGTGCCTGACCTCACCAATGTGCTTCTGGAAGAATGATCAAACAATTCCCATAGGCACACTCCTAAACCTTGTGGACAGACTATCAATATTTAATAATATATTGTTACATATTAGGACAGGAAAGCTTCAGGAACCACAAATGCCATCCAAAATGAGCAACCTGATAGATCTTATCCTACAGATTGTGCTGGTTAGCAAAAGATCAAAATATTATGTTTTAGCACAGTATAGGTTCAGAAAGCTCAAAACCTATACATTTTTACCTATAGGTTGTAAAGGTGTTCAATACTTTAAAATATTGTTATATATCAGCCTAGGCAGGCTTCTGGAACCTGAAGTACCATCGAAAATGTCCAATCTGATAGGTCTGATCCTATAGGTAGAATTGGTTAGCAATAGATCAAAATATTGTTACTTTTTAGCACCGTAAAGGTTCAGAAAGCTCAAATCCCATAAAGTGTATCCTATAGGTTGTGTAAGCTATCAATAGTTTTAAATGTTGTTATATATCAGCCTAGGCAGGCTTCTGGAACCTAAAGTGCCATCCAGAATGTCCAATCTGGTAGACCTTATCCTACAGGTTGAGTTGGTTAAGAATAGATCAAAATATTGTTGCTTTTTAGTACTGTAAAAGTTCACAAAGCTCAAATCCCATAAACCTTTACCCATAGATTTTATAGGTTATTAATTTTTAAGAATATATTGTTACATATTAGGACAGGGAAGCTTCAGGAACCACAAATGCCATCCAAATTGACCAACTTGATAGATCTTATCCTACAGATTGCATTGGTTAGCAATAGGTTGAAATATTACGTTTTAGCACAGTAAAGGTTCAGAAAGCTCAAATCCTATAAGTCTTAACCTAAAGATTGTGCAGGTTTTCAATAGTTTAAAATATTGTTATATATCAGCATAACCAGGCTTCCAGGAACCTGAAATGCCATCCAGAATGTCCAATCTGATAGATCTTATCCTATAGGTTGAGTTGTTTAGCAATAGAGCAAAATATTGTTACTTTTTAGCTTCTTAAAGGTTCAGAAAGCTCAAATCCCATAAACCTTATCCTGTAGGTTGTGTGGGTTATCACTAGTTTTTAATATTGTTATATTTCAGTCTAGGCAGGTTTCAGGAACCTGAAGTGCCATCCAGAATGTCCAATCTGGTAGACCTTATTCTATAAGTTTAGTTGGTAAGCAATAGATCAAAATATTGTTACTTTTTTAGCCCCATAAAAGTTTGAAAAAGCTCAAATCCCATAAACCTTTATCTATGGATTGTGTAGGTTACCAATAGTTTAAAATATTGTTACATATCAGCTCAGGAAGGTTTCAGGAACCTGAAGTGCCATCCAGAACGTCCAATCTGTTAGACCTTATCCTATAGGTTGAGTTGGCAAGCAATAGATGAAAATATTGTTACTTTTTTAGCACCATAAAGGTTCAAAAAAGCTCAAATCCCATAAACCTTTATCTATAGATTGCATAGGTTATCAATATTTTAATAATATATTGATACATATTGAGGCAGGAAAGCTTCAGGAACCACAAATGCCATCCAAAATGACCAACTTGATAGATTCTACAGACTGCATTTGGTTAGCAAGAAATCCAAATATTTTTTTAGCACAGTAAAGGTTCAGAAAGCTCAAATCCTATAAGTCTTTACCTATGGATTGTGTAGGTTACTAATAGTTTAAAATATTGTTACATATCAGCTCAGGAAGGTTTCAGGAACCTGAAGTGCCACCCAGAACGTCCAATCTGTTAGACCTTATCCTATAGGTTGAGTTGGCAAGCAATAGATGAAAATATTGTTACTTTTTTAGCACCATAAAGGTTTGAAAAAGCTCAAATCCCATAAACCTTTATCTATGGATTACATAGGTTATCAATATTTTAATAATATATTGATACATATTGAGGCAGGAAAGCTTCAGGAACCACAAATGCCATCCAAAATGACCAACTTGATAGATTCTACAGACTGTGTTTGGTTAGCAAGAGATCCAAATATTTTTTTAGTACAGTAAAGATTCAGAAAGCGCAAATCCTATAAGTCTTTACCTATGGATTGTGTAGGTTACCAATAGTTTAAAATATTGTTACATATCAGCTCAGGAAGGTTTCAGGAACCTGAAGTGCCATCCAGAATGTCCAGTCTGATCGCTTCTATCCAATAGATTGTGTTGGTTAGCAATAGATTGGAATATAGTTAATTAGTCGCAGAGAACGTCCTCAGGAAACTGAAATTTCTTTCCAGAATTTCCCGAACGCAGAGCCCCCTTACCTCGTCCCTTTCAGGAAGACCGTCTAGCCTCCAACTCCCAGGCAGGACATGAACGTTTTGTAACTTCTCGCAAATGCTGCTATCGGTATTAGGACCCAGGTTTTTTTTTTTTTTCCTCCCCAGTCTATAAAAGTAAAAAGTCATCTCGGATTGAGAGCGCCATTGTCAGGAGCAGAGCCCGGGATGGTTTACACTGCACCTAATGGCATGTAACACTTTCAACAAACTGCAGGGCTGCCTGCCTCCCCCTCCACGTTGCGAACACTGAGCTTCTTATATGACTGCACACAAAACTTTTTTTTTTTTTTTTGGAAGCTCTTCTTTGCAGAAAAGGACAGCGCTTGTATTTTGCCAGCAAAGTCATTTAAACCATCCACTGATATTTCCAAATAATCGCCCCCCCCTCTCCCCGTCAGACAATATCGCAGAAACTGGGTCATCCGCTGAAGGCGATTCTGTTTCAGGGCGCCCTTTGTGTGAAAAGGGAAAAGGGAGACATCGGAGGAATCCAAGCTTTTTTTTTTTTGTTTTGTCCGCGTTCGTTAGCTACATGAAAAGCCATCATTATGAGCTTAGGGGAGATTAAGAGATTTTTTTTTCGGGTGAGTTCCCACGTGGTAATATGAGTCCAAATAAATCTTCTTCTTCTTTTTTGGCTTTCTTTTTGTTATCTTGAAGAAGATGAACCATACACGTGAAATGGAGGTTGGAAGGCAGGGAACTTTAATTGCTAAAGATCTTTCTATAAGCCTGAAGGCCCACTTGATATGAGCGAGCTGAGGGGTCCTGACCGGCCTTGGGAAAACAACAGCCATTACAGGAAAATCAGAAGATCCCCATCCCCATGACTAAGCTCCGAGGGGCGGAGAGAAACGCGTTGGGCCATGGCCTGGCCGGAGTCCAAGCTGAGGTTGCCACTTACCATTGCACCTGGGATGATACGGATGTGCGGTCATAGGGATACCTTCCTTCCTGCTGAGTGATCACTGGAGGCGGGATGGGCTTTCTCCCGACCTGCACTCCCAGCGGTGGACATTAAGGACTAGTACCCCCTCCAGAGAGCCCGAACAGCACACGGTACAGGTCTTTTGGGTCACAGGAAAATCAATGGCAGCCCATTGGTTCTGCCCAAGATCAATCAAAAATGGGGAGTCTACAGAGCTCCAAAGTTGCCATGGGTGGGGCCACAAACAGATCCTAATTTTTTAATTATTTCACATGATTGTTTGAGCCATTGGGTTATTGAGGTTATGTTAAAGCAGAGGCTCTCAACCACCGGGTCGTGGCCCACTGCAGTTGCCGAGTCTCAGGCCAACAGCAGATCCTAAAACCTCTCACAGTGCCTCCCAGTTCCCATAGTGCCCCCAGAACCTCCTATGGTGGCCCACAGTGCCCCCACATCCCCTGAGAGTCCTCCACCTCCCACAGTTTCGTCCAACTTCCCACAGTGCCCTTTAGCCTGCTGTAGAGCCCTCCATAGTGCCCCCAAACTCCACAGTGCCTCACAGAGCCCCCCAGCTTCCTCCAGAAACCTCATCCCCTACAGGGCCACCAAGTTGGCTGCAGAATCACCATGTCTGCTGTAGAGTTCCCTATCCCAGTTCAGAACCTACATCCCCACCACAGTGCCACCCAGCCTCCCACACTTTCATCCACCACCCAAGCCTGCTTCAGAGCCTCCAGCCCTCCATAATGCTCCCAATCTTCAATAGTGCCCCCCTCCCAGCTTCCTCCAGATACCTCTTCCCTTACAGGGCCACCAAGTCTGCTACAGAATCCCTGAACCCAGTCCAAAACCACCATTCCCCCAACAGTGACACCTAGCCTCCCACAGTGCCCCTAGCATCCTCATCCTCTACAGGACCACCGAGTCTGCTGCAGGGTCTCCTATCCCAGTCCACAACTTCCATTTCCACCACAGTACCACCCAGCTTCACACACTGCCACCCCCCAAGCCTGCTGCAGAGCCTCCAGCCTTTTATAGTGCCCCCATACTCCAACAGTGCCCCACAGTGCTCCCTGGCTTCCCCCAGAAACCTCATTCCTTACAGAGCCACCAAGTCTGCTGCAGAATCTCCTAACCCAGTCCACAACCACCATTCTCACCCATCAGTGCCACCAAGCCTCCCACAGGGCCCCCAGCTTTCTCCAGAAACCTCATCCTCTACAGGACCACCAACTCTGCTGCAGAGTCTCCTATCCAAGTCCACAACCTCCATGTCCACCACAGTGTCGACCAGCCTCTCACACTGTTCCCTGCCCAAAGCAGCAGAGCCTCAAGGCCTCTATAGTGCCCCCAAACTTCAACAGTGTCCCACAGTGCCCTCCAGCTTCCTCCAGAAACCTCATCCTTTACAGGACCACCAGGTTTGCTGCAGAGTCTCCTATCCCAGTCTGTAACCTCCATGTCCAACACAGTGCCAACCCGCCTCTCACACTGCCCCCCCCCCCATCCACCCCAATCCTGCTGCAGAGCCTCCAGACCTCCATAATACCTCCAAACTCCAACAGCGCCCACAGTGCCCTCCAGCTGCCCCCCCCCCTCGCCGCCCCCTAATCCTGTTGCAGAGCCTCCAAAGCTCCCCAAACTCCAACAGTGCCCCTGCCAGCTTTCTCCAGAACCCTCATCCTCTACAGGGCCACTAAGTCTGCTGCAGAGTCTCCTATCCCAGTCCATAACCTCCATCTCCACCACAATGCCGCCCAGATTCCCACACTGCCCCCCCCCCTGCCTTCAGACTCCAGGAGGGGGTTAATCTGTGTCAGACATTTGTGAACACATCCAAGAATTGATTGTGTCATCTCAGAGCCTACACTTTAGTCCAGGAAGTAGATGGTGACTTTGGATGATGCCTGACTCCGTCCTTCTGGACAGAAAAGCAGATGACGCCATTATCAGGGGGAGTACTGTGATCTTTTGAGAAAGAATAAATACCTGACAGTTGCCCCCCCCCCCCCTCTAGATTATACACGGGTGCCACATGCTCTGTACCATAGTAGTCCTCTTGGCTTTGTAGTACTGTAGCTCCATTCCCAGAATCCTTCGGGGTTCTCCTGGGTCAGGATGAGATGCAGATTGGCCAGACTTCCTATATAAAGGACTGATAATTGAGAGTCTGCGTCGGAGGACACTTTCCCCTGATTGCATTACCATGCAGGTTAGAGCAGAAATCAATACTTCATTGCCAGCAAATACACCGAGAATGGCTCAGCAAGAAAACAAAATTAGAACATTTAAGAGGAGAAAACAAATTTTCATAGAAATTGTCCAGAAAGTGGATTTCTGCATTCGTAATTTATCGGCTTCTCTAATTTTCCTACACAATGTGAACCCCCCCACTCCCGATTCTACACTATGCAGAGAGACGGTACAGATACACGGAGCATAGTGAGGGGGGGCGGGGAACAGGAACATCCCAATAAAATACTATGGAGTAGAGATGGCAACATTGTAACACTGCTTCCCTCCCAACCCCCCCCCCCCCTTTACACCCATAAGCACAATGACCAATAGAGTCATGCAATTCATCTCCATAGCTTCCTATGGCCATCTGTCCATCCAGAGCCTCTGGTTTATAGACTGGATACATCCTAAATATTGAACCATGTATCCAACTGTCCATCCAGAGCCTCTGGTTTATAGACCAGATACATCCTAAATATAGAGCCATTTATCCAACTGTCCAGCCAGAGCCTTTGGTTTATAGACTGGATACATCCTAAATATTGAACCATTTATCCAACTGTCCATCCAGAGCCTCTGGTTTATAGACCAGATACATCCTAAATATAGAACCATTTATCCAACTGTCCATCCAGAGCCTCTGGTTTATAGACCAGATACATCCTAAATATAGAACCATGTATCCAACTGTCCAACCAGAGCCTCTGGTTTATAGACTGGATACTTCCTAAATATTGAACCATTTATCCAACTGTCCATCCAGACCCTTTGGTTTATAGACCGGATACATCCTAAATATAGAACCATTTATCCAACTGTCCATCCAGAGCCTCTGGTTTATAGACCGTATACATCCTAAATATAGAACCATTTATCCAAATGTCCATCCAGAGCCTCTGGTTTATAGACCAGATACATCCTAAATATACAACCGTTTA
This sequence comes from Lithobates septentrionalis, assembly GCA_037952835.1. Lineage (NCBI taxonomy): Eukaryota > Metazoa > Chordata > Amphibia > Anura > Ranidae > Lithobates > Lithobates septentrionalis. The sequence goes on from JBBDGP010004281.1 coordinate 45,138, forward strand.
TCCAACTGTCCATCCAGAGACTCTGGTTTATAGACCGTATACATCCTAAATATAGAACCATTTATCCAACTGTCCATCCAGAGCCTCTGGTTTATAGACCAGATACATCCTAAATATAGAACCGTTTATCCAACTGTCCATCCAGAGCCTTTGGTTTATAGACCGGATGCATCCTAAATATAGAACCATTTATCCAACTGTCCATCCAGAGCCTCTGGTTTATAGTCCAGATACATCCTAAATATAGAGCCATTTATCCAACTGTCCAGCCAGAGCCTCTGGTTTATAGACCAGATACATCCTAAATATAGAACCATTTATCCAACTGTCCATCCAGAGCCTCTGGTTTATAGACCAGATACATCCTAAATATAGAACCATTTATCCAACTGTCCAACCAGAGCCTCTGGTTTATAGACTGGATACTTCCTAAATATTGAACCATTTATCCAACTGTCCATCCAGATCCTTTGGTTTATAGACCGGATACATCCTAAATATAGAACCATTTATCCAACTGTCCATCCAGAGCCTCTGGTTTATAGACCGGATGCATCCTAAATATAGAACCATTTATCCAACTGTCCATCCAGAGCCTCTGGTTTATAGACCGTATACATCCTAAATATAGAGCCATTTATCCAACTGTCCATCCAGAGACTCTGGTTTATAGACCGTATACATCCTAAATATAGAACCATTTATCCAAATGTCCATCCAGAGCCTCTGGTTTATAGACCAGATACATCCTAAATATACAACCGTTTATCCAACTGTCCATCCAGAGACTCTGGTTTATAGACCGTATACATCCTAAATATAGAACCATTTATCCAACTGTCCATCCAGAGCCTCTGGTTTATAGACCAGATACATCCTAAATATAGAACCGTTTATCCAACTGTCCATCCAGAGCCTTTGGTTTATAGACCGGATGCATCCTAAATATAGAGCCATTTATCCAACTGTCCATCCAGAGCCTCTGGTTTATAGTCCAGATACATCCTAAATATAGAACCATTTATCCAACTGTTCATCCAGAGCCTCTGGTTTATAGACCGGATACATCCTAAATATAGAGCCATTTATCCAACTGTCCATCCAGAGCCTCTGATTTATAGACCGTATACATCCTAAATATAGAGCCGTTTATCCAACTGTCCATCCAGAGCCTCTGGTTTATAGACCGTATACATCCTAAATATAGAACCATTTATCCAAATGTCCATCCAGAGCCTCTGGTTTATAGACCAGATACATCCTAAATATACAACCGTTTATCCAACTGTCCATCCAGAGACTCTGGTTTATAGACCGTATACATCCTAAATATAGAACCATTTATCCAACTGTCCATCCAGAGCCTCTGGTTTATAGACCAGATACATCCTAAATATAGAACCGTTTATCCAACTGTCCATCCAGAGCCTTTGGTTTATAGACCGGATGCATCCTAAATATAGAGCCATTTATCCAACTGTCCATCCAGAGCCTCTGGTTTATAGTCCAGATACATCCTAAATATAGAACCATTTATCCAACTGTTCATCCAGAGCCTCTGGTTTATAGACCGGATACATCCTAAATATAGAGCCATTTATCCAACTGTCCATCCAGAGCCTCTGATTTATAGACCGTATACATCCTAAATATAGAGCCGTTTATCCAACTGTCCATCCAGAGCCTCTGGTTTATAGACCGTATACATCCTAAATATAGAACCATTTATCCAAATGTCCATCCAGAGCCTCTGGTTTATAGACCAGATACAGCCTAAATATACAATCGTTTATCCAACTGTCCAACCAGAGCCTCTGGTTTATAGACCGGATACATCCTAAATATTGAACCATGTATCCAACTGTCCAACCAGAGCCTCTGGTTTATAGACCAGATACATCCTAAATATAGAGCCATTTATCCAACTGTCCATCCAGAGCCTCTGGTTTATAGACTGTATACATCCTAAATATAGAACCGTTTATCCAACTGTCCATCCAGAGCCTCTGGTTTATAGACCGGATACATCCTAAATATAGAACCATTTATCCAACTGTCCATCCAGAGCCTCTGGTTTTTAGTCCAGATACATTCTAAATATAGAACCATTTATCCAACTGTCCATTTAGAGCCTCTGGTTTATTTAGACCCCCACACCCACCACCCCTGGGTTGTGGGGATGTGGCCCTTGTACTCATCAGCATGGGAAAAAGGTGCTTTTGAAGAAGGGTCTCCCCTGGCAAAGTTTCTCCCCCATGTTGAGCAAATGTAGTCTTTGTTGAGGGAAAGTATCCCTCAACAAAGGGGTACCTCTCTGGTACATGTCCCCCAGGGCAGTGCCCAGCCCCCCACCCCCATTTCTTGACAATCTCTTGCCTATTAGTCTAGGAAATGGCCAGAATTGTTGACATTTGCCTCCAGTGGACTTCAACGGGGTTCAGATCTGGCCCCTGAATTTCAGTCACTGTCTTCTAACCTACCCCTAGCTGAACCCAGGTACATTCGTCTCGTCCCTAGAGACAGCGAGTCTTAACTTACCAGGCCCTTAGAATGTCGTCTGTATTCTGCAGAAGGTTTGCTGGGAGGGAAGTCAGCTTCATGTCTAGAATTATTATTCCTCCTATACTAAACACTCAGAGCCTTCTCTCAATGTTATATCTGATTTGTGGTCCTCTAAGAGTATCTCAGACAACGCAGATAAAAAATTCATTCTACCCAGACACCTGACCAATCACAACACTCCGTCCATCTACTGTCCAATAAACAGACCATATATACCATTATATACCATTATATACTGTACACCGGGGAGAGGGTGCATTAGGCTGAATACAACTCACTAATACAAGGAGGGCCGGAGGAGCTCACACCTTCCTGGAAGAGTGCCGGAAATTTTCCATCTTAGAGGTATGGAAATAAAAAAGGCTGCTGACTTCTTAGATACAATGTATCTCTTTAAAGTGTACCTAACAACAAATATACACTCCCCGGCCACTTTATTAGGTCCACCTTGCTAGTAGCAGGTTGGACCCTCTTTTGCCTTCATTCTTGGTGGCATAGATACAACAAGGTGTTGGAAACATTCCTCAGAGATTTTGCTCTATAGTGACATGATAACAACACGCAGTTACCAAACATCCCAAAGGTTCTCTATTGGATGAGATGTGGTGAGTGTGGAGGCCATTGGAGGACAGGGACCTCATTGTCCAGTGGTGAGATGATTGGAGCTTTGTGACATGGGGCATTATCCTGCTGGAAGGAGCCATCAGAAGATGGGGACACTGTAGTCATAAAGGGATGGACATGGTCAGCAACAATACTCAGGTAGGCCGTGGTGTATAAACCATGATCAATTGGTACTAAGGGGCTCAAAGTGTGCCAAGAAAATACCCCCCACACCATGACACCCCCACCACCAGCCTGAACCAGTGATATCCCATCCCCCACACCATTACACCCCCCACCACCAGCCTGAACTGGTGATACACCATCCCCCCCACCATTACACCCCCACCACCAGCCTGAACCGGTGATACAAGGCAGGATGGATCCATGCGCCAAATTCTGACCTCACCATCTGAATGTCGCAGCTGAAATCAAGACTCATCAGACCAGGCAACGTTTTTACAATCTTCTATTGTCCAATTTTGGTGATCCTGGGCCAATTGTAGCCTCAGTTGCCCGTTCTGAGTGGCACCTGGTGTGATCTTCTGCTGCTGTAGCCCATCTGCTTCAAAGTTGGATGTGTTGTGTGTTCAGAGATGGTATTCTGCATACATTGGGTGTAACGAGAGGTTATTTGACTTACTGTTGTCTTTCTATCATCTGGAACCAGTCTGCCCATTCTCCTCTGACCTCAACAAAGCATTTTCCTCCACACAACTGCCGCTCACTGGATATTTTCCCTTTTTTTGTACCATTCTCTGTAAACCTGAGAGATGGTTGTGTGTGAAAATCCCAGAAATACTCAGACCGGCCCGTCTGCCACCAACAACCATGCCACATTCAAAGTCACTTAAATCCCCCTTTCTTTCCCATTCTGATGCTCGGTTTGAACGGCAGCAAGTCGTCTTCACCACAACGAGGTGGCTAAATGCATTGAGTTGCTGCCATGTGATTGGCTGATTAGCACTTTGTGTTACCAAGCAAATGAGCAGGTGAACCTAATAAAGTGGCTCATGAATGTATAAAACAATATAAAATGTAAAATAAAGTTAAAAAAAAAATAAGAAATTTAAAATGACATTCATTAAATTAAATTAAAATAAAATTAACATATTAATTACAATTTTAAATAAATATTAATGAATTCATTAAAATTCAATTAATTCATTAAACTATATTAAAACAATTAAAATTAAATTAAATCAATTTAAAATAAAATAAATAAATATCAGATCCGGGAATCGAGGATGCTGAGGGTGCCAAAATTCACAGACTCCCCCCAGACTTCACCGAGCTCCTGTCAATCAGCGTGACACGTGGACAAGGAGGTCAGGACACGGGATCTGTCATTGGATTCTCATTGCACAGTCAGGATGTTACAGAGCCAAGAAACCAAAAAATATTAATACACGATCATATCAAGCTGTTTAAATTATTAGCTTAAAAAAAAAAATTTTTTTCCTTCACATATACTTTTGAACAAGATCAGGGGAGGGGGTTGGATAAACAGAGAGACGAAATAAAAAACTCCTTTCACTAAAAAAAATGAAAACCCCTCTAAACATTGGCTCGCTGGCATGAAATATAGTGGAAAAATAAAATCAGTTCAGGATATTGCCAAAACCTGTATAAAATAGATTTCATACCGCGAGCGGCACGAACATGTGGCTTTCACATCGACGTGAATGGAGGAGAACTTTTTCATTAAAGTCGATGTAAACCCTGAATGGATGGTCTTTAGTTTACCGCATGGCATTTGTTAGTTGCAGATGAGCGAACGTCTAAAAAGTCAGATCGGTTTGTTTGTCGGACAGACTTTAAAAAAATTAAAAAAGCAAACCTCCCAAATTTTGAATCTTTAAGCCGGAAGTCGTGTTGGGAATTGAATGGGAAACTGAAGCCGGCTCCTGAAGTGTGTATTACATGGCGGCAATGTAAGATTGTACAGAATGGTCTCCTGGCAGCCTGGCCTGATAAAACGATCGGCCACAAAATCCCTGAACCCCCGACATTTTTTTCTGTCTTGGTTCAGTGGTGTTATCTCTGGGAAATGCGGTATGCGTAGGGTTGCCACCCGTCCGGGATTGACCCGGACAGGCCGGGTTTTAGATCCTGTGTCCGGGTTTTAGTTCACCTGAAACACGGACACATCATTGGCGGCCCTGGAAAGCCAGTCCTCCTATCCCCCTCCTCCCTCCTGTCGGCTTCCAGTGCTTTTAATTATATTGGTGGGGGGCGATTTTAATTATCCAGACATTGACTGGGCGGAGGGAACCACACATTCATCTAAGGCTCGCCAGTTCCTAAATGTCTTGCAGGACAATTTCATGGTTCAGATGGTAGACGCACCAACTAGAGATAAAGCCTTACTAGACCTACTGATTACCAACAATGCAGACCTAATCACGGATGTGGAATCACGGGGCATTTTAGGAAACAGCGATCACAGGTGAATTGGCTTCAGTATAAATCACACAAATAGGAAACATAAAGGGAATACAAAGACACTGAATTTCAAAAGAGCCAACTTCCCTAAACTACGAACCTTCCTAGAAGGCATAAATTGGGATAAAATCTTAGGAACAAAGAACACAGAGGAGAGATGGGTTTGCTGTAAGAGCATATTAAATAAGGGCATTAGCCAATGCATCCCATTTGGTAATAAATTTAAAAGAGCGAACAAAAGTCCTGGATGGCTTAACTCCAATGTAAAAATGCATATAAAAGCAAAGGAGAAGGCCTTCAAAAAAATACAGGGTTGAGGGATCATCAGCAGCATTCAGACTTTACAAAGAATGTAACAAGAAATGGAGGGGTGCAATTAGGATAAGATAAGATAGAACATGAAAGACACATAGCGGAGGAGAGCAAAAAAAATCCCATGAAATTCTTTAAGTATGTAAACAGTAAAAAAGGGAGGACAGACCATATTGGCCCCATAAAAAATGAGGAAGGACATCTGGTTACAAAGGATGGGGAGATGGCAAAGGTATTGAATTTATTCTTCTCCTCAGTCTTCACAAGGGAATCGGGGGGCTTCAGTAACCAAAACTGCAGTGTTTGTCCTCATGACACGTCACAGGAAGCACCTCCATGGTTAAGAGAGGACAGAATTAAAATTAGAATTGAGAAACTTAACATGGTTAAATCACCGGTACCAGATGGCTTGCATCCGAGGGTACTTAGGGAACTCAGTCAAGTGATTGCCAGACCGTTGTTCCTAATTTTTACTGACAGTCTACTGACTGGAATGGTACCAGCTGATTGGAGAAAAGCCAATGTAGCACCAATATTTAAAAAGGGCCCAAAAAACATCCCTGGGAATTACAGACTAGTTAGCCTAACATCAATAGTATGTAAACTCTTGGAGGGGATGATAAGGGACTATATACAAGATTTTAGTAATAAGAACGGTATCATTAGCAGTAATCAGCATGGATTCATGAAGAATCTTTCTTGCCAAACCAATCTATTAACCTTCTATGAGGAGGTGAGTTGCCATCTAGATAAAGGAAGGCCCGTAGACGTGGTGTATCTGGATTTTGCAAAAGCATTTGACACAGTTCCCCATAAACGTTTACTGTACAAAATAAGGTCCATTGGCATGGACCATAGGGTGAGTACATGGATTGAAAACTGGCTACAAAGGCGAGTTCAGAGGGTGGTGATAAATGGGGAGTACTCAGAATGGTCAGGGGTGGGTAGTGGGGTTCCCCAGGGTTCTGTGCTGGGACCAATCCTTTTTAATTTGTTCATAAACCACCTGGAGGATGGGATAAACAGTTCAATCTCTGTATTTGCGGACGATACTAAGCTAAGCAGGGCAATAACTTCTCCGCAGGATGTGGAAACCTTGCAAGAAGATCTGAACAAATTAATGGGGTGGGCGACTACATGGCAAATGAGGTTCAATGTAGAAAAATGTAAAAATGCATTTGGGTGGCAAAAATATGAATGCAATCTATAGACTGGGGGGAGAACCTCTGGGGGGATCTAGGATGGAAAAGGACCTGGGGGTCCTAGTAGATGATAGGCTCAGCAATGGCATGCAATGCCAAGCTGCTGCTAACAAAGCAAACAGAATATTGGCATTAAAAGGGGGATCAACTCCAGAGATAAAACTATCATTCTCCCGCTCTACAAGACTCTGGTCCGGCCGCACCTGGAGTATGTTGTCCAGTTCTGGGCACCAGTCCTCAGGAAGGATGTACTGGAAATGGAGCGAGTACAAAGAAGGGCAACAAAGCTAATAAAGAGTCTGGAGGATCTTAGTTATGAGGAAAGGTTGTGACCACTGAACTTATTCTCTCTGGAGAAGAGACGCTTGAGAGGGGATATGATTTCAATTTACAAATACCGTACTGGTGACCCTACAATAGGGAGAAAACTTTTTTGTGGAAGGGAGTTTAACAAGACACGCGGCCACTCACTAATATTAGAAGAAAAGAGGTTTAACCCTTAACTACGTAGAGGGTTCTTTACTGTAAGAGCGGCAAGGATGTGGAATTCCCTTCCACAGGCGGTGGTCTCAGTGGGGGGGCATCAATAGTTTCAAGAAACTATTAGATAAACACCTGAAGGACCGCAACATACAGGGATATACAATGTAATACTGACATATAATCACACATAGGTTGGACTTGATGGACTTGTGTCTTTTTTTAACCTCACCTACTATGTAACTGGGGTACAGACTGACCTGGGGGGGTGTACTGTGGGAGAGACTGACCAAGGAGAGATTATATTGGGGTACACACTGACCTGGGGGGGCTGTACTGGGGGACAGATTGACCTTGTTGGATTTAACTACGCTCCTTAAAGTGTTGGAAGCTCTAGTTGAGCTCTACTATGGGAGAGGGATTTCTGCATTGTAGGGGGCTTTTTACTGTGTGGGGGGCTGTGTAATGGAGGATGAGAGTGCTCTGTATTGTGGGGGAGTTCTGAACTAGGGGGGTGGAGAAAGCGCTCAGATGGGTGGTGGGAGCGCTCTGTACTGCGTTTGGAGGACTCTGTACTGGGGGGAGAGCTCTGTACTGTGGGGGGGGGGGGGGGGCTCTGTACTGTGGTGGGAGTGACTAAACTGGGGGGAGCTTTACTGAGGAGATGGGAGAGCAATGCACTGTGGGGGAGGGCAAGCTCAGAACTAGGGGGGTGGGTGGGGAAAGCTCTGTACTGGAGGAGGGGGACTCTGTACTGTGTGGGGGTGACTAAATTAGGGGGGCTTTACTGAGGGGGTGGGAGAGCAATGTACTGTGAGGGAGGGGGAGCTGAGAAGTAGGGGGGTGGGGGAAGCTCTGTACTAGGGGGGAAGAGCTCTGTAGGGGGGGTTGGAGTTCTGTACTGGGAGGTGGGGAAAGCTCTGTACTGGGGGGAGAGCTCTGTAGGGGGGGATTGGAGCTCTGTACTGGGGGATGGGGAAGCTCTGTACTGGGGGGTGGGAGGAGAGCTCTGTACTGGGGGGTGGGAGGAGAGCTCTGTAGGGGGTGGGGTGGGGAGAGCTCTGTACTGGGGGGGCTCTGTAGGGGGGGTGGGGGAGCTCTGTACTGGGGGGTGGGGAGAGCTCTGTACTGGGGGGAGCTCTGTACTGGGGGTAGCTCTGTAGGGGGGTGGGGGAGCTCTGTACTGGGGGGTGGAGAGAGCTCTGTACTGGGGGCAGCTCTGTACTGGGGGGTGGGGAGAGCTCTGTGCTGGGGGGAGCTCTGTAGGGGGGTGGGAAGAGCTCTGTTCTGGGGGGTGGGGAGAGCTCTGTTCTGGGGGGTGGGGAGAGCTCTGTACTGGGGGAGCTCTGTACTGGGGGGTGGGGAGAGCTCTGTACTTGGGGGAGCTCTGTAGGGGGGTGGGGAGAGCTCTGTACTGGGGGGTGGGGAGAGCTCTGTACTGGGGGGGAGCTCTGTACTCGGGGGTGGGGAAGCTCTGTACTGGGGGGTGGGGAGAGCTCTGTACTGGGGGGGAGCTCTGTAGGGGGGTGGGGGAGCTCTGTACTGGGGGGTGGGGAGAGCTCTGTACTGGGGGGGAGCTCTGTACTGGGGGGTGGGGAGAGCTCTGTACTGGGGGGAGCTCTGTAGGGGGGGTGGGGGAGCTCTATACTGGGGGTGGGGAGAGCTCTGTACTGGGGGGAGCTCTGTACTGGGGGGTGGGGAGAGCTCTGTACTTGGGGGAGCTCTGTAGGGGGGGTGGGGAGAGCTCTGTACTGGGGGGTGGGGAGAGCTCTGTACTGGGGGGGAGCTCTGTACTGGGGGGTGGGGAAGCTCTGTACTGGGGGGTGGGGAAAGCTCTGTACTGGGGGGAGCTCTGTAGGGGGGTGTGGGGAGAGCTCTGTACTGGGGGGAGCTCTGTAGGGGGGGGGGGGTGGGGGAGCTCTGTATTGGGGGGTGGGGAGAGCTCTGTACTGGGGGGAGCTCTGTACTGGGGGTAAGGAGAGCTCTGTACTGGGGGGGAGCTCTGTACTGGAGGGGTGGGGAAGCTCTGTACTGGGGGGTGGGGAGAGCTCTGTACTGGGGGAGCTCTGTACTGGGGGAGTGGGGAGGGCTCTGTACTGGGGGGAGCTCTGTACTGGGGGGTGGGGAGAGCTCTGTACTGGGGGGAGCTCTGTAGGGGGGTGGGGAGAGCTCTGTACTGGGGGGAGCTCTGTACTGGGGGGGTGGGGAAGCTCTGTACTGTGGGGTGGGGAGATCTCTGTACTGGGGGAGCTCTGTAGGGGTGGGGTGGGGAGAGCTCTGTTCTGGGGGGTGGGGAGAGCTCTGTACTGGGGGAGCTCTGTACTGGGGGGTGGGGAGAGCTCTGTACTTGGGGGAGCTCTGTAGGGGGGTGGGGAGAGCTCTGTACTGGGGGGTGGGGAGAGCTCTGTACTGGGGGGAGCTCTGTACCTGGGGGTCGGGAGAGCTCTGTACTGGGGGGGAGCTCTGTACTGGGGGGGTGGGGAAGCTCTGTACTGGGGGATGGGGAGAGCTCTGTACTGGGGGAGCTCTGTACTGGGGGGGGGGTGGGGAGGGCTCTGTACTGGGGGGAGCTCTGTACTGGGGGGTGGGGAGAGCTCTGTACTGGGGGGAGCTCTGTAGGGGGGGTGGGGAGAGCTCTGTACTGGGGGGAGCTCTGTACTGGGGGGTGGGGAAGCTCTGTACTGGGGGTGGGGAGAGCTCTGTACTGGGGGGAGCTCTGTAGGGGGGGTGGGGAGAGCTCTGTTCTGGGGGGTGGGGAGAGCTCTGTACTGGGGGAGCTCTGTACTGGGGGGTGGGGAGAGCTCTGTACTTGGGGGAGCTCTGTAGGGGGGGTGGGGAGAGCTCTATACTGGGGGGTGGGGAGAGCTCTGTACTGGGGGGAGCTCTGTAGGGGGGGTGGGGAGAGCTCTGTTCTGGGGGGTGGGGAGAGCTCTGTACTGGGGGAGCTCTGTACTGGGGGGTGGGGAGAGCTCTGTACTTGGGGGAGCTCTGTAGGGGGGGGTGGGGAGAGCTCTGTACTGGGGGGTGGGGAGAGCTCTGTACTGGGGGGAGCTCTGTAGGGGGGGTGGGGAGAGCTCTGTACTGGGGGGAGCTCTGTACTGGGGGGTGGGGAAGCTCTGTACTGGGGGGTGGGGAGAGCTCTGTACTGGGGGGAGCTCTGTAGGGGGGGTGGGGAGAGCTCTGTTCTGGGGGGTGGGGAGAGCTCTGTACTGGGGGAGCTCTGTACTGGGGGGTGGGGAGAGCTCTGTACTTGGGGGAGCTCTGTAGGGGGGGTGGGGAGAGCTCTATACTGGGGGGTGGGGAGAGCTCTGTACTGGGGGGAGCTCTGTAGGGGGGGTGGGGAGAGCTCTGTTCTGGGGGGTGGGGAGAGCTCTGTACTGGGGGAGCTCTGTACTGGGGAGTGGGGAGAGCTCTGTACTTGGGGGAGCTCTGTAGGGGGGGGGGGTGGGGAGAGCTCTGTACTGGGGGGTGGGGAGAGCTCTGTACTGGGGGGAGCTCTGTACCTGGGGGTCGGGAAGCTCTGTACTGGGGGGTGGGGAGAGCTCTGTTCTGGGGGGTGGGGAGAGCTCTGTACTGGGGGAGCTCTGTACTGGGGGATGGGGAGAGCTCTGTACTTGGGGGAGCTCTGTAGGGGGGGTGGGGAGAGCTCTGTACTGGGGGGTGGGGAGAGCTCTGTACTGGGGGGGAGCTCTGTACCTGGGGGTCGGGAAGCTCTGTACTGGGGGGTGGGGAGAGCTCTGTACTGGGGGGGAGCTCTGTAGGGGGGTGGGGAGAGCTCTGTACTGGGGGGGAGCTCTGTAGGGGGGTTGGCTGTACTGCAGTATTTCCCCCATTCACATATTCAACTTGCAGAGAATATAGCCGGAGAACATTTGATCCCCCCCCCCCCCCCTTTGCACAGAACAAATTCACATGCAGATGGATGAGCAGCTATGTAATTTTTTTCTAAATCCGCCCCTTGCTGGACTTTTCTATTGGTCTATGGGGCTCTGGAATAACATTGTATACCTGTGTCTAGTCTAGGCTAAAACTTGTAAATTCCAATAGTAATACAATTACAACATGAAAGAAAGAAAAACTAAGACAGAAAGGGGGGGGGGGGGGGATGGTGGGACGGTCAGCCAAGCTAAGGGTGCTGAGGGACCAACAGAAGCTGATATACACTCACCGGTCACTTTATTAGTAGCGGGTTGGACCCCCTTTTGCCTTCATTCTTGGTGGCATAGATACAACAAGGTATTGAAAACGTTCCTCTGATATTTTGCTCCATAGTGACATGATAACATCACACAGTTGTTGCAGATTTGTCGGCTGCCCATCTATGATGCCAATCTCCGATTTCACCACATCCCAAAGGTTCTCTATTGGATGAGATGTGGTGAGTGTGGAGGCCATTGGAGTACAGGGACCTCATTGTCCAGTGGTGAGATGATTGGAGCTTTGTGACATGGTGTATTATCCTGCTGGAAGGAGCCATCAGAAGATGGGGACACTGTAGTCATAAAGGGATGGACATGGTCACCAACAATACTCAGGTAGGCCGTGGTGTATAAACCATGATCAATTGGTACTAAGGGGCCCAAAGTGTGCCAAGAAAATATCCCCCCCACCATTACACCCCCCACCACCAGCCTGAACCAGTGATATCCCATCCCCCCACCATTACACCCCCACCACCAGCCTGAACCAGTGATATCCCACCCCCCCCACCATTACACCCCCACCACCAGCCTGAACCGGTGATACCCCATCCCCCCCACCATTACACCCCCACCACCAGCCTGAACCAGTGATATCCCACCCCCCCCACCATTACACCCCCACCACCAGCCTGAACCGGTGATATCCCATCCCCCCCACCATTACACCCCCACCACCAGCCTGAACCAGTGATATCCCACCCCCCCCACCATTACACCCCCACCACCAGCCTGAACCGGTGATACCCCATCCCCCACACCATTACACCCCCACCACCAGCCTGAACCGGTGATACCCCATCCCCCCCACCATTACACCCCCACCACCAGCCTGAACCGATGATACCCCATCCCCCCCACCATTACACCCCACCACCAGCCTGAACCAGTGATATCCCATCCCCCCACCATTACACCCCCACCACCAGCCTGAACCGGTGATACCCCATCCCCCCCACCATTACACCCCCACCACCAGCCTGAACCGGTGATACAAGGCAGGATGGATCCATGCGTCAAATTCTGAACCTAACATCTGAATGCCGCAGCTGAAATCCAGACTCATCAGACCAGACAATGGTTTTCTAATCTTCTATTGTCTGATTTTGGTGATCCTGTGCCCAGGGGCGTTGCTAGGTGGCAAAAAGACCAGGGGCTTCAGCCCGAAGTCCAAGGCCGGCACAGTGGGGGGGGGGGGGGATGGGCAGGTGTTTCTAGTGGCGCTGGGTTTTTTTGGCTGGGCGGTGGGGTTTGGTGGCAGGGGATAAGCTCACTTACTGGTTGCTGCCTGGCTTACCAGTGCCCATCAATGCTGACCACTAAACTGACCTACCTACCTGACATACACACATTGACCTACACTGGCCTACCTGACATACACTAACCTACCTGACCCACACTGACCTACCTGACACACACTGACCTACCCGACATACACCGACCTACCTGACACTCACTGAACTACACACACTGACCTACCCGACATACACCGACCTACCTGACACTCACTGAACTACACACACTGACCTACCTGACATACACTGACCTACCTGACACACCTATCTGACACACACTGACCTACCTGACACATACTCACCTACCCAACATACATTGACCTACCTGATACACACTGAACTACACAGCGGAGCTGGATCTGGAGCCAGCGCTACCATGGCTCAGTCCATCCCTGTCCCCTGCATTCTGGCCCGGGACAAGAGACTCGGGGCTGTAGCCCCAATAGCCCCCCCAGCGACGCCTATGCCTGTGCCAACTGTAGCCTCAGTTTCCTGTTCTTAGCACCTGGTGTGGTCTTCTGCTGCTGTAGCCCATCTGCTTCAAGGTTGGATGTGTTGTGTGTTCAGAGATGGTATTCTGCATGCCTTGGATGTAACGAGAGGTTATTTGAGTTACTGTCGCCTTTCCATCATCTGGAACCAGTCTGCCCATTCTCCTCTGACATCAACAAGGCATTTTCCTCCGCACAACTGCCGCTCACTGGATATTTTCTCTTTTTCCCACCATTCTCTGTAATCCTGAGAGATGGTTGTGTGTGAAAATCACAGAAATACTCAGACCGGCCCGTCTGCCACCAACAACCATGCCACGTTCACTCAAATCCATTCTGATGCTCGGTTTGAACTTCAGCAAGTCGTCTTCACCACGTCTAGATGCCTAAATGCATTGAGTTGGTGCTGTGTGATTGGCTGATTAGAAATTTGTGTTACCGAGCAATTGAACAGGCGTACCTAATAAAGTGGCCGGGGGAGTGTATAAGTCAGAAATACTAATAGAAGATGATCTGCAACTCCATACACGTTCCTCAATATCTCAAAATGTATTGATCCATAAAAGGCAGATCAGTTCAGAGGATGTAACGCATTTTTAGCCATGGCGACCTTGTTCATAACTAGGCTTCGGAGCCGTCTTTGGTCCCTAGAAACCTTTTGAAAATACAAAAGCTGCCAATTTGGATTCAGCTCAGGACATCCCAAAATCCCGTCTGAAATCCGGGATTGGGGTTTGGAGTTTCCTGATGGTGACAACATTGTAATAGACATGTGCACTGCCGGAAAATTTCTTCGTTTTCATTTTCATTTCACTCTTTTTTTTCTTTTTTTTTTCCATTTTCAGGTCATTCGATTGCAATTCGTCAATTCGTAAATTCCAAAATTTGTAAATTCGAGAATCCGAAAATCTGAAATAATAACTAACTAACAATAACTAACTATTAAATTATAGGCGTTGGAATTCAAATTTGGCTGTTAGTGAACGTAATGAATACGAATTTATCCGAAGTTACGAATTATCCGAAATAACGAATGCCGCATCTAAACAAATGGAACGTAATGAATTGATAACAAATAATAATAATAATAATAATAATAATACGTTTTTATTATTATTGTTATTTATTATTATTAATTTGTTATGTTCCATTCGTTTAGATGCGGCATTCGTTATTTCAGAATAACTCATTACTTCGGATAAATTCGTATTCGTTACGTTCACTAAAAGCCAAATTTGAAAGGAAATTCCAATACCTATAACTTAATAGTTAGTAATAGTTATTATTAGTTAGTTATTTATTTGAGATTTTCGAATTTTCCGGTTTTCGGATTTTCGAATTTACGAGTTTCCGAATTTCTGAATACCTGACTATCCGAATTTTCGAATTTTTACGAATTTTTGAAAAAATTCTAATTTACTAATATTCGGAAAAATTTGTTAAACAGGTTTTCTCTAATTCGGATATTTTCAAATTAACAAATTTGTCAAAATTTGTTAAAAAACTCATTCGGAACGAAGCGAATTGCACATGTCTACATTGTATCATGCCTGTGTAATCCAGGGCAGTCTTTAGCACAGGGCTAACGGGGCACTTGCCCTGGGCCCAATCTTTGTTGGGGGGCCCGCGCTACCTGTGAATTGGGGCCCCTGATGACGCTCTGACCCCGCCCATGTGCAGCCTGTGTACTCGGAATTGAGAGTCTGTAGTGAGAGCCAGTGATCGGAGTGGGAGCGTCCGTGGAGCTCCCGGCCCCGCCCCCGGACCTCTGTATTTACCAGCCAATATAGAGGGGGGGGGGCCGGGAGCTCCACGGACGCTCCCACTCCGATCACTGGTTCTCACTACAGACACTCTATTCCGAGTACACAGGCTGCACGTGGGTGGGGTCAGAGCGTAGTGAGAGCAGAGAGTGGAAGCCCCGCCCACACACCAGCTGAATGTATGTAGTTAGTTTGGCTGGCCAGGTATGTCCTTTCACCCATAAAATGCCTGACTGTTTATACCCTGAGCTGTGTTATTCAACTGTAAAGCTGTGCATTGCTGAAAGTTCTCTGACCATCACCTGAATAATGTCCGCAGTCTCTGATTGTCTCCTGCAGTATGTCCACAGTCTCTGATTGTCTCCTGCAGTATGTCCGCAGTCTCTGATTGTCTCCTGCAGTATGTCCGCAGTCTCTGATTGTCTCCTGCAGTATGTCCACAGTCTCTGATTGTCTCCTGCAGTATGTCCGCAGTCTCTTATTGTCTCCTGCTGTATGTCCGCAGTCTCTGATTGTCTCCTGCAGTATGTCCGCAGTCTCTAGTAATCTCCTGTAGTATGTCTGCAGTCTCTGATTGTCTCCTGTAGTATGTCCGCAGTCTCTAGTAATCTCCTGTAGTATGTGCGCAGTCTCTGATTGTCTCCTGCAGTATGTCCGCAGTCTCTGATTGTCTCCTGCAGTATGTCCGCAGTCTCTTGTAATCTCCTGCAGTATGTCCGCAGTCTCTGATTGTCTCCTGCAGTATGTCCGCAGTCTCTGATTGTCTCCTGCAGTATGTCCGCAGTCTCTGGTAATCTCCTGCAGTAGGTCCGCAGTCTCTGATTGTCTCCTGCAGTATGTCCGCAGTCTCTGGTAATCTTCTGCAGTATGTCCGCAGTCTCTGATTGTCTCCTGCAGTATGGGCGCAGTCTCTAGTAATCTCCTGTAGTATGTCCGCAGTCTCTAGTAATCTCCTGCAGTATGTCCGCAGTCTCTGATTGTCTCCTGCAGTATGTCCGAAGTCTCTGATTGTCTCCTGCAGTGTGTCCACAGTCTCTAGTAATCTCCTGCAGTATGTCCGCAGTCTCTGATTGTCTCCTGCAGTATGTCCACAGTCTCTAGTAATCTCCTGTAGTATGTCTGCAGTCTCTGATTGTCTCCTGTAGTATGTCCGCAGTCTCTGATTGTCTCCTGCAGTATGTCCACAGTCTCTAGTAATCTCCTGTAGTATGTCTGCAGTCTCTGATTGTCTCCTGTAGTATGTCCGCAGTCTCTGATTGTCTCCTGCAGTATGTCCGCAGTCTCTGGTAATCTCCTGCAGTATGTCCGCAGTCTCTGATTGTCTCCTGCAGTATGTCCACAGTCTCTAGTAATCTCCTGCAGTATGTCCGCAGTCTCTGATTGTCTCCTGCAGTATGTCCACAGTCTCTAGTAATCTCCTGTAGTATGTCTGCAGTCTCTGATTGTCTCCTGTAGTATGTCTGCAGTCTCTGATTGTCTCCTGCAGTATGTCCGCAGTCTCTAGTAATCTCCTGTAGTATGTCCGCAGTCTCTGATTGTCTCCTGCAGTATGTCCGCAGTCTCTGTCTCCTGCAGTATGTCCGCAGTCTCTAGTATTCTCCTGCAGTATGTCCGCAGTCTCTGATTGTCTCCTGCAGTATGTCCGCAGTCTCTGATTGTCTCCTGCAGTATGTCCGCAGTCTCTGATTGTTTCCTGCAGTATGTCCGCAGTCTCTAGTAATCTCCTGTAGTATGTCTGCAGTCTCTGATTGTCTCCTGTAGTATGTCCGCAGTCTCTAGTAATCTCCTGTAGTATGTCCGCAGTCTCTGATTGTCTCCTGCAGTATGTCCGCAGTCTCTGTCTCCTGCAGTATGTCCGCAGTCTCTAGTATTCTCCTGCAGTATGTCCGCAGTCTCTGATTGTCTCCTGCAGTATGTCCGCAGTCTCTGATTGTCTCCTGCAGTATGTCCGCAGTCTCTGATTGTTTCCTGCAGTATGTCCGCAGTCTCTAGTAATCTCCTGTAGTATGTCTGCAGTCTCTGATTGTCTCCTGTAGTATGTCCGCAGTCTCTAGTAATCTCCTGTAGTATGTCCGCAGTCTCTGATTGTCTCCTGCAGTATATCCGCATTCTCTGATTGTCTCCTGCAGTATGTCCGCAGTCTCTGATTGTCTCCTCTAGTATGTCCGCATTCTCTGATTGTCTCCTGCAGTATGTCCGCAGTCTCTGATTGTCTCCCGCAGTATGTCCGCAGTCTCTGATTGTCTCCTGCAGTATGTCCGCAGTCTCTGATTGTCTCCTGCAGTATGTCCGCAGTCTCTGCCGCGTCCCACAATTATTTTTGGTTCGACAAACGTTTTTACCGACAGGACCGTGGAGTTGCGATGGGGGCTAAGTATGCCCCCAGTCTTGCGAACCTGTTTATGGCCCTGTGGGAGGAGGATGTCGTCCATGTTTGCCAGAGGCCCCAGTTAATACTGTGGGCTAGGTACATCGACGACATCCTCCTCCTGTGGGATGGTGATCGCAGTGACTTAGACCTATTTATGGAGGAACTTAATTTAAATGATAGGGGCATTGTACTTAAATTTGAAGCCAGCCAGTCTAATATAAACTTTTTGGATCTGAATATCAGTATACAGGGTGACCGGTTCGTAACTTCCACATTTTTTAAAAAAACGGACCGCAACTCGTATATTCCTCTAAATAGCTGTCACCATAGGTCATGGCTCCGGTCTGTACCCAAGAGTCAATTTACGCGACTTAAACGCAATTGCACTGATGACTCTCAGTTCTTGGAACAGGCTGGTATCTTGATGAATCGCTTTGTAGAAAAGGGCTACAATAGGGAGTCTCTAACCCAAACCTTGTATGCTGTCAAGGATATCGACAGAAAACAGCTATTAAGCGAGAGGGTACTCCCTAGAGAGAACTCTGTGACTCTCCCCTTCGTTACAACCTATTCAATACAGCACAATATTATCAAAAGCTTGCTCAATAGGCATTGGCACATATTGTGTAATGATCCTGTTCTGAGAGCTGTGATCCCAGAGAAACCTCAAGTGATCTTTAGGGGAGCATTGTCCCTCAGAAATAGACTAGCCCCTAACGTTCTCGATCCCCCTGTTAGGAGCATACAAGGTCTTTTTGACAATTTGAAGGGGTACTATAAATGTGGTAGGTGTCGTGTCTGTAAGTTGAATTCCGCGCCCTCTAGACGTACCCAGAGATTTACCTCTTTTAGTACTCATGAGGAGCACGACATCAAACCCTTTATCACCTGTGGAACGGAGGGGGTTGTCTACATGCTGCAATGCCCGTGTGGCTTGCAGTATGTGGGCAGGACTAGACGACCCCTCTCCGTTCGTTTAAATGAACATATTACCAACATCATAAATGGCTTCCCGAAACATTCTGTTTCAAAGCATTATCTAACCACCCATAATAAGGATCCCTCCAAGACTTTGTTTTTGGGTATCGATAGGTATCGGCCCCACTGGAGGGGTAGTTCTATGATCAGGAGCATCTCTAAGCTCGAGATGCTCTGGATACATAAAATCAAGCGCTACGTTCCACATGGGCTTAATGTGGACGTTGATACCAATGCCTTCATTGATAACTCATAAAATAAATATCACAAATTTAAAAAAAAAAAAATTTCACTCACTGGGTAAACCTTTATTTAGGTTCCTGGGATGCCCTTAGAGCTCTTTTTTATACTAGGTACGAGAGGCCATTGTTTATTCATCCAGTCCTTGATTGGACACATGCTCCATTGGCTATGTTAAGATACTTTAACAATGGGGTATGTGCCCCATCATTTTAATCAGGACTTTTGAGGTGTGGTTAAGTCTAAAGTTATTTGTATGTGATGTATTTCCCTTTATAACCTTTGTCTGATATATTATGCTATATAAAAGGTTTTCTCATATGGGGGATGAAATCACCTTCCTCTTCCGTAGTTTATTCATTTTTTTAATATCTGCTTGATTGGGTGTGTCGTTTGTTTTATTTATGCCTTATCCTTACCCAACTGAATATGGACGAGTGCACTAATATTACGCTCTTGGCGGAATTTTTTCTGTCAATCCAATTAATAATTTTGGTACCCACATATATATACTTTTTATCCATAACATATTTTTTATTTAATTTATAGTTCTTGTTGGGGATTTCATTTTCCTGTATTATTGAGGGAATTTCTAGTATTCCTCTTTTGATAGAACATTATGCATTAATGTATGTGAGACCTTGACAATTAAATGTCTTTGCATTGTTTTTTACATATCCGGGGGTCCCGCAGTAGTAATATACACTGATTTCTTATTTTTAATCCCTCATTTAAGATGGCTTTTTGATACCATCCGCTTTATCTAGTGGAGCGCAAGGTGATTTCCAGTTCCGGTCTCATCATGAGGCTTGGTTACGCTTTTTACTATTTATATGCGACACGTCAGTGCGTCGCCCGTGCCCCAGACGACGTCAGAGTGTGACGAAACGTACATCGGGCGTGCTGACGTGCTGCAGATTCCGTCTCGGATGGGTGTTCGCTTGTAGCTGGCCGGCTACTTTTTGCTTGTAATTGACCTACTAAATGTAAGTGTGATTTTAAACCTACTTTTTAATAAACCATCAAGCAGGATTACACTATGTTGCCCCTTCTTTTCCTTTGAATACCCCCTGTGAGAACAACCCTTAGCTGGAGGAATATCTCCCCAATTGAATGTTTCCTGGGATCGGACGGACAGTGTATCCATCGCTTAAGCTGAAGTGGTGCGTTGCTGTTTCAATCCACAAAAGGCCCCGACCGGGTTTAGGTCGCAAGCTCATAGTAGCTTGCCTTTTGGTAAGCGCGCAATTTTATTAATCTGTCACATTGGTGCGGTGAAGGTCTCATTTATCCAATTGCACTTCCATTTGCCAACCGGGATTGGTACCTCTATCTCCCCTCATCATCTCATTCATCTGTTGGGACTTATATTTGGACTGTCTCTTTTGTTTGGTGTTTTGGGACTAACCTTCATGTGATCAATTTCCGATTTTACATGTTAATCCTTTATCAACACTTTTTAAGGCAATTTAATTCAATGTCTGTTCACTTATAGGTCAACTCTCAAGTTTAAGTTTTTTATTCTCACAGCGCTGCTCCTTTTTTGATTTTGAATATTTTAGTGTGCGTATCCCACTTTTAGCGGCTGCTCTAGTGTCATATATTGATTCTATTAATTTATTTCTTCACATGGTTTGTTTTTGATTTTTGAGGGGTTTGTTCATTTAAATTCCACATTTGTATGTACATGTAGCGCGGTAGTCCTTTCTATTTACAATCTTCTGCAGTATGTCCGCAGTCTCTGATTGTCTCCTGCAGTATGTCCGCAGTCTCTGATTGTCTCCTGCAGTATGTCCGCAGTCTCTGATTGTCTCCTGCAGTATGTCCGCAGTCTCTAGTAATCTCCTGCAGTATGTCCGCAGTCTCTGATTGTCTCCTGCAGTATGTCCGCAGTCTCTGATTGTCTCCTGTAGTATGTCCGCAGTCTCTAGTAATCTCCTGTAGTATGTCCGCAGTCTCTAGTAATCTCCTGCAGTATGTCCGCAGTCTCTAGTAATCTCCTGCAGTATGTCCGCAGTCTCTGATTGTCTCCTGCAGTATGTCCGCAGTCTCTGATTGTCTCCTGCAGTATGTCCGCAGTCTCTAGTAATCTCCTGCAGTATGTCCGCAGTCTCTGATTGTCTCCTGCAGTATGTCGGCAGTCTCTGATTGTCTCCTGTAGTATGTCCGCAGTCTCTAGTAATCTCCTGTAGTATGTCCGCAGTCTCTAGTAATCTCCTGCAGTATGTCCGCAGTCTCTGATTGTCTCCTGCAGTATGTCCGCAGTCTCTGATTGTCTCCTGCAGTATGTCCGAAGTCTCTGATTGTCTCCTGCAGTATGTCCGCAGTCTCTGATTGTCTCCTGCAGTATGTCCGCAGTCTCTAGTAATCTCCTGCAGTATGTCCGCAGTCTCTGATTGTCTCCTGCAGTATGTCCGCAGTCTCTGATTGTCTCCTGTAGTATGTCCACAGTCTCTGATTGTCTCCGGTAGTATGTCCGCAGTCTCTGATTGTCTCCTGCAGTATATCCGCATTCTCTGATTGTCTCCTGCAGTATGTCCGCAGTCTCTGATTGTCTCCTCTAGTATGTCCGCATTCTCTGATTGTCTCCTGCAGTATGTCCGCAGTCTCTGATTGTCTCCTGTAGTATGTCCGCAGTCTCTGATTGTCTCCTGTAGTATGTCCGCATTCTCTGATTGTCTCCTGTAGTATGTCCGCAGTCTCTGATTGTCTCCTGTAGTATGTCCGCAGTCTCTGATTGTCTCCTGCAGTATGTCCGCAGTCTCTGATTGTCTCCTGCAGTATGTCCGCAGTCTCTGATTGTCTCCTGTAGTATGTCCGCAGTCTCTAGTAATCTCCTGTAGTATGTCCGCAGTCTCTGATTGTCTCCTGCAGTATGTCCGCAGTCTCTGATTGTCTCCTGCAGTATGTCCGCAGTCTCTAGTAATCTCCTGTAGTATGTCCGCAGTCTCTGATTGTCTCCTGCAGTATGTCCGCAGTCTCTGATTGTCTCCTGTAGTATGTCCACAGTCTCTGATTGTCTCCTGTAGTATGTCCACAGTCTCTGATTGTCTCCTGTAGTATGTCCGCAGTCTCTGATTGTCTCCTGTAGTATGTCCGCAGTCTCTGATTGTCTCCTGTAGTATGTCCACAGTCTCTGATTGTCTCCTGTAGTATGTCCGCAGTCTCTGATTGTCTCCTGCAGTATGTCCGCAGTCTCTGATTGTCTCCTGCAGTATGTCCGCATTCTCTGATTGTCTCCTGCAGTATGTCTGCAGTCTCTGATTGTCTCCTGTAGTATGTCCGCAGTCTCTAGTAATCTCCTGTAGTATGTCCGCAGTCTCTAGTAATCTCCTGCAGTATGTCCGCAGTCTCTGATTGTCTCCTGCAGTATGTCCGCAGTCTCTGATTGTCTCCTGCAGTATGTCCGCAGTCTCTGATTGTCTCCTGTAGTATGTCCGCAGTCTCTAGTAATCTCCTGTAGTATGTCCGCATTCTCTGATTGTCTCCTGCAGTATGTCCGCAGTCTCTAGTAATCTCCTGTAGTATGTCCGCAGTCTCTAGTAATCTCCTGCGGTATGTCCGCAGTCTCTGATTGTCTCCTGCAGTATGTCCGCAGTCTCTAGTAATCTCCTGTAGTATGTCCGCAGTCTCTAGTAATCTCCTGCAGTATGTCCGCAGTCTCTGATTGTCTCCTGCAGTATGTCCGCAGTCTCTAGTAATCTCCTGTAGTATGTCTGCAGTCTCTGATTGTCTCCTGCAGTATGTCCGCAGTCTCTGTCTCCTGCAGTATGTCCGCAGTCTCTAGTATTCTCCTGTAGTATGTCCGCAGTCTCTGGTAATCTCCTGCAGAATGTCCGCAGTCTCTAGTAATCTCCTGTAGTATGTCCGCAGTCTCTGATTGTCTCCTGCAGTATGTCCGCAGTCTCTAGTAATCTCCTGTAGTATGTCCGCAGTCTCTGATTGTCTCCTGCAGTATGTCCGCAGTCTCTAGTAATCTCCTGTAGTATGTCCGCAGTCTCTGATTGTCTCCTGCAGTATGTCCGCAGTCTCTGATTGTCTCCTGCAGTATGTCCACAGTCTCTGATTGTCTCCTGCAGTATGTCCGCAGTCTCTAGTAATCTCCTGTAGTATGTCCGCAGTCTCTGATTGTCTCCTGCAGTATGTCCGCAGTCTCTGGTAATCTCCTGCAGTATGTCCGCAGTCTCTGATTGTCTCCTGCAGTATGTCCGCAGTCTCTAGTAATCTCCTGCAGTATGTCCGCAGTCTCTGATTGTCTCCTGCAGTATGTCCGCAGTCTCTGATTGTCTCCTGCAGTATGTCCGCAGTCTCTGGTAATCTTCTGCAGTATGTCCGCAGTCTCTGATTGTCTCCTGCAGTATGTCCGCAGTCTCTAGTAATCTCCTGCAGTATGTCCGCAGTCTCTGATTGTCTCCTGCAGTATGTCCGCAGTCTCTGATTGTCTCCTGCAGTATGTCCGCAGTCTCTGGTAATCTCCTGCAGTATGTCCGCAGTTCCTGATTGTCTCCTGCAGTATGTCGGCAGTCTCTGGTAATCTCCTGCAGTATGTCCGCAGTCTCTGATTGTCTCCTGCAGTATGTCCGCAGTCTCTGATTGTCTCCTGCAGTATGTCCGCAGTCTCTAGTAATCTCCTTCAGTATGTCCGCAGTCTCTGATTGTCTCCTGCAGTATGTCCGCAGTCTCTAGTAATCTCCTGTAGTATGTCCGCAGTCTCTGATTGTCTCCTGCAGTATGTCCGCAGTCTCTAGTAATCTCCTGTAGTATGTCCGCAGTCTCTGATTGTCTCCTGCAGTATGTCCGCAGTCTCTGGTAATCTCCTGCAGTATGTCCGCAGTCTCTGATTGTCTCCTGCAGTATGTCCGCAGTCTCTGATTGTCTCCTGCAGTATGTCCGCAGTCTCTGGTAATCTTCTGCAGTATGTCCGCAGTCTCTGATTGTCTCCTGCAGTATGTCCGCAGTCTCTGGTAATCTCCTGCAGTATGTCCGCAGTCTCTGATTGTCTCCTGCAGTATGTCCGCAGTCTCTAGTAATCTCCTGCAGTATGTCCGCAGTCTCTGATTGTCTCCTGCAGTATGTCCGCAGTCTCTGATTGTCTCCTGCAGTATGTCCGCAGTCTCTGGTAATCTTCTGCAGTATGTCCGCAGTCTCTGATTGTCTCCTGCAGTATGTCCGCAGTCTCTAGTAATCTCCTGCAGTATGTCCGCAGTCTCTGATTGTCTCCTGCAGTATGTCCGCAGTCTCTGATTGTCTCCTGCAGTATGTCCGCAGTCTCTATTAATCTCCTGCAGTATGTCCGCAGTCTCTGATTGTCTCCTGCAGTATGTCCGCAGTCTCTAGTAATCTCCTGCAGTATGTCCGCAGTCTCTGATTGTCTCCTGCAGTATGTCCGCAGTCTCTGATTGTCTCCTGCAGTTTGTCCGAAGTCTCTGATTGTCTCCTGCAGTATGTCCGCAGTCTCTGATTGTCTCCTGCAGTATGTCCGAAGTCTCTGAATGTCTCCTGCAGTATGTCCGCAGTCTCTGATTGTCTCCTGCAGTATGTCCGCAGTCTCTGATTGTCTCCTGCAGTATGTCCGCAGTCTCTGATTGTCTCCTGTAGTATGTCCACAGTCTCTGATTGTCTCCGGTAGTATGTCCGCAGTCTCTGATTGTCTCCTGCAGTATATCCGCATTCTCTGATTGTCTCCTGCAGTATGTCCGCAGTCTCTGATTGTCTCCTGTAGTATGTCCGCATTCTCTGATTGTCTCCTGTAGTATGTCCGCAGTCTCTGATTGTCTCCTGCAGTATGTCCGCAGTCTCTGATTGTCTCCTGTAGTATGTCCGCAGTCTCTAGTAATCTCCTGTAGTATGTCCGCAGTCTCTGATTGTCTCCTGCAGTATGTCCGCAGTCTCTGATTGTCTCCTGCAGTATGTCCGCAGTCTCTAGTAATCTCCTGTAGTATGTCCGCAGTCTCTGATTGTCTCCTGCAGTATGTCCGCAGTCTCTGATTGTCTCCTGTAGTATGTCCACAGTCTCTAATTGTCTCCTGTAGTATGTCCACAGTCTCTGATTGTCTCCTGTAGTATGTCCGCAGTCTCTGATTGTCTCCTGTAGTATGTCCGCAGTCTCTGATTGTCTCCTGTAGTATGTCCACAGTCTCTGATTGTCTCCTGTAGTATGTCCGCAGTCTCTGATTGTCTCCTGCAGTATGTCCGCAGTCTCTGATTGTCTCCTGCAGTATGTCCGCATTCTCTGATTGTCTCCTGCAGTATGTCTGCAGTCTCTGATTGTCTCCTGTAGTATGTCCGCAGTCTCTGATTGTCTCCTGTAGTATGTCCGCAGTCTCTAGTAATCTCCTGTAGTATGTCCGCAGTCTCTAGTAATCTCCTGCAGTATGTCCGCAGTCTCTGATTGTCTCCTGCAGTATGTCCGCAGTCTCTGATTGTCTCCTGCAGTATGTCCGCAGTCTCTGATTGTCTCCTGTAGTATGTCCGCAGTCTCTAGTAATCTCCTGTAGTATGTCCGCATTCTCTGATTGTCTCCTGCAGTATGTCCGCAGTCTCTGATTGTCTCCTGCAGTATGTCCGCAGTCTCTAGTAATCTCCTGTAGTATGTCCGCAGTCTCTAGTAATCTCCTGCGGTATGTCCGCAGTCTCTGATTGTCTCCTGCAGTATGTCCGCAGTCTCTAGTAATCTCCTGTAGTATGTCCGCAGTCTCTAGTAATCTCCTGCAGTATGTCCGCAGTCTCTGATTGTCTCCTGCAGTATGTCCGCAGTCTCTAGTAATCTCCTGTAGTATGTCTGCAGTCTCTGATTGTCTCCTGCAGTATGTCCGCAGTCTCTGTCTCCTGCAGTATGTCCGCAGTCTCTAGTATTCTCCTGTAGTATGTCCGCAGTCTCTGGTAATCTCCTGCAGAATGTCCGCAGTCTCTAGTAATCTCCTGTAGTATGTCCGCAGTCTCTGATTGTCTCCTGCAGTATGTCCGCAGTCTCTAGTAATCTCCTGTAGTATGTCCGCAGTCTCTGATTGTCTCCTGCAGTATGTCCGCAGTCTCTGATTGTCTCCTGCAGTATGTCCGCAGTCTCTAGTAATCTCCTGTAGTATGTCCGCAGTCTCTGATTGTCTCCTGCAGTATGTCCGCAGTCTCTGATTGTCTCCTGCAGTATGTCCACAGTCTCTGATTGTCTCCTGCAGTATGTCCGCAGTCTCTAGTAATCTCCTGTAGTATGTCCGCAGTCTCTAGTAATCTCCTGTAGTATGTCCGCAGTCTCTGATTGTCTCCTGCAGTATGTCCGCAGTCTCTGGTAATCTCCTGCAGTATGTCCGCAGTCTCTGATTGTCTCCTGCAGTATGTCCGCAGTCTCTAGTAATCTCCTGCAGTATGTCCGCAGTCTCTGATTGTCTCCTGCAGTATGTCCGCAGTCTCTGATTGTCTCCTGCAGTATGTCCGCAGTCTCTGGTAATCTTCTGCAGTATGTCCGCAGTCTCTGATTGTCTCCTGCAGTATGTCGGCAGTCTCTAGTAATCTCCTGCAGTATGTCCGCAGTCTCTGATTGTCTCCTGCAGTATGTCCGCAGTCTCTGATTGTCTCCTGCAGTATGTCCGCAGTCTCTGGTAATCTCCTGCAGTATGTCCGCAGTTCCTGATTGTCTCCTGCAGTATGTCCGCAGTCTCTAGTAATCTCCTTCAGTATGTCCGCAGTCTCTGATTGTCTCCTGCAGTATGTCCGCAGTCTCTAGTAATCTCCTGTAGTATGTCCGCAGTCTCTGATTGTCTCCTGCAGTATGTCCGCAGTCTCTAGTAATCTCCTGTAGTATGTCCGCAGTCTCTGATTGTCTCCTGCAGTATGTCCGCAGTCTCTGGTAATCTCCTGCAGTATGTCCGCAGTCTCTGATTGTCTCCTGCAGTATGTCCGCAGTCTCTAGTAATCTCCTGCAGTATGTCCGCAGTCTCTGATTGTCTCCTGCAGTATGTCCGCAGTCTCTGATTGTCTCCTGCAGTATGTCCGCAGTCTCTGGTAATCTTCTGCAGTATGTCCGCAGTCTCTGATTGTCTCCTGCAGTATGTCCGCAGTCTCTGGTAATCTCCTGCAGTATGTCCGCAGTCTCTGATTGTCTCCTGCAGTATGTCCGCAGTCTCTAGTAATCTCCTGCAGTATGTCCGCAGTCTCTGATTGTCTCCTGCAGTATGTCCGCAGTCTCTGATTGTCTCCTGCAGTATGTCCGCAGTCTCTGGTAATCTTCTGCAGTATGTCCGCAGTCTCTGATTGTCTCCTGCAGTATGTCCGCAGTCTCTAGTAATCTCCTGCAGTATGTCCGCAGTCTCTGATTGTCTCCTGCAGTATGTCCGCAGTCTCTGATTGTCTCCTGCAGTATGTCCGCAGTCTCTGATTGTCTCCTGCAGTATGTCCGCAGTCTCTGATTGTCTCCTGCAGTATGTCCGCAGTCTCTATTAATCTCCTGCAGTATGTCCGCAGTCTCTGATTGTCTCCTGCAGTATGTCCGCAGTCTCTGATTGTCTCCTGCAGTATGTCCGCAGTCTCTAGTAATCTCCTGCAGTATGTCCGCAGTCTCTGATTGTCTCCTGCAGTATGTCCGCAGTCTCTGATTGTCTCCTGCAGTATGTCGGCAGTCTCTGGTAATCTCCTGCAGTATGTCCGCAGTCTCTGATTGTCTCCTGCAGTATGTCCGCAGTCTCTGATTGTCTCCTGCAGTATGTCCGCAGTCTCTGATTGTCTCCTGCAGTATGTCGGCAGTCTCTGGTAATCTCCTGCAGTATGTCCGCAGTCTCTGATTGTCTCCTGCAGTATGTCCGCAGTCTCTGATTGTCTCCTGCAGTATGTCCGCAGTCTCTGATTGTCTCCTGCAGTATGTCCGCTGTCTCTGAACCTCTCCTGTAGTATGTGTATTAATGTGCCCCTTTACTTGCTCAAATATTTGGGATTGCTCCACTGCTCAGTGAGAGGTAATGATGTGCATTAACCTCTAGCAACCAATCAGCAAACAGTAGTGATCTGCTTTAATCTCTAGCAACCAATCAGTAAGTGGTAATGATGTGCTGTAACCCCTAGCAACCAATTAGTGAGGGCTAATAATGTACAATAACCTCTAGCAACCAATTGGCAAGCAGAAATTATGTGTTGTAACCTCTAGAAACCAGCCAGTGAGCAGTAATGATAGGCTGTAACCTCTGGCAAACAATTGCAATCGCTGCGTGATCTGCTGCAGTAAACTGATTTTGAGTCTACTTGCTATTTTTTGTATGTCTCAGAATGGAGGGGAGGGGGCCAAGAAAATGTTTGCCCAGGGCCCAATCAAAATTAAAGACGGCCCTGGTGTAATCTGTGACGAAATGGAGGCTTCTAGTCTCCAACAGAAGCCCCTGTGACAGGGTGACAACACAGAAACAATTGGGATACAAGGACAGAGCGTTGTCACCCTACAGCAGGAAGTGCCTGAACGAGGGACTCCATGGCGGGATCACCGGTAAATCTTTAATGAAAACTGCAGATAAAACTTTGATGGAATTTTAGTGATTGGGTCTTTTTTTTCCCCGTGTGACTCTCAGACAGCTCTGCCGCCCAGCCCCCTCCTGACATCTTTTTTGGGAAGGGGGGGGGGGGGCCTTGTTTATTTTCACGTGTACCTGACCGCTAACCTTTCCCCTGCTGAAAAGGCGAAAAAATTTCATAGACAAACTGTCAAATTCCACAGCCGGAGACAGACTGTAGACGCTCTCAGCTCCGGAAACCGTGCCGGCCCTTTAAAAAAAAAAAAAAAGATACAAACAAAATAAGTGAAAACAATGAGGACATTCATCAGCCTCTGCTGCTTTCCCGCATTATTCCTGCTGCTGGCTCCTGCTCCGGCCAATCAACTGCCAATTCTGTTTTCCTGTAAACGAGTCGGCGCGCTGATTACATGGGCCGTGATAATCGGGAGAAATACGCATTCCAAAAAAAAAATTACTTTATAAGGATTTTTTTTAAAAAAGACTTAATAAAACTTTTTACAAATTTTATTAAAAAAAAATGTAAAATAAAATTTTTTATACAAAAAAATAAACTTACACGAGTCGTAATAACCGGGAAAAATACGCATTCCAAAAAAGAAAAGAAAAAAATGACTAGAAGTATTTATAAAAAAAAAAAAAAACTTTATAAAAATTTTTACAAATTTTATAAAAAATTTAAAATAAAAATTTTTTATACAAAAAGACTATAAAAATATTTATAAATTTTATAAACAATGTAAATATATTTTTTTTTATAAAAAAAGACATTATTTATTTAAAAAAAACTTATAATTTTTTTTACAAATTTTATAAAAAATGTTAAATAAAAATATTTATACAAAAAGACTTTAAAAATAGTTATAAATTTTATAAACAATGTAAATATTTTTTTATATATATATATATATATATATAAAAAAAAGACATTAGTTAAAAAAAAAAACTATATAAAATTGTTTACAAATTAAAAAAAAAATTAAAATAAAAAATCTCATACAAAAAGACTATAAAAATATTTATAAATTTTATAAAAAAATTTAAAATATAATAAAAAAAAAAAAGACATTATTTATATTAAAAAAATGACTTTATAAGTACAGCCTAAAAGAAAAATGGTGACGGCTGCATGGCCTTTTGTCTGAGTCTCTTGATGGTGACACAACAGCGCTCCATGCCGGAATAATAATACTTTTGAAACGGCCACTTGTAGCCTCCATTGTGTGGCACTGGACATAGGTGACAACGCAAGCGTGCGATTGGAAAATGGGGGCGGAGCGTTGTCACCCTAAAACAGGAAGTGCCTGAACAAAGCAGGATCACCAGGGATGGTTTTAATCATTGTTGCAGATTTCACAATGTGGAAAATAACTTTTTGAAAGGACATTTTTTTTTTTAACAAAACGCAATCCCTTTGTGGGAAGCCTTGGGGAGAAGTTTCCATTCCCCCCCCCAAAGATCCTACTAGATCCCGTAGAGTGACATTCCATATAGGCCAAAAAGGATCTTTGGCTGTCCCTGGCTCCGCCCCTTCCATTTAGAGCTGGGACAAGGATGGGGGGCAGAAGGGACGTGTGCCCCAGACTCAGTGCCACGGACTGACTGGCCCAACCCTTTCATTAGTGCTGGGACAACTATGGGCGGGGGCGGGGGGGCAGAAGGGTCATGCAGCCATTGTGTTCCTTACATCAGAGTCCCCCCTCCCTCTCCAGCCCCCCCCCCCCCCACACACACACACACAGTGCAGCTTGAGAAGGAGGTTGTACAGCACAGAATCATGTAACAAGAGGCTGCAGCCCTACCCAGAAACAGTGTATATGATACGGACTGCTCTAGATTAGACAGTCTCAGATTAAGGGACAGACTGGCTGGGTTTTCTGCCTTTAGCACATCTGCAGTGTTTGCTGTATAGCATTTAGCGGGGTGTCGCTGAGCTGACCTTCCTTGTTTGGGGCTGAAAAATAAAAACAGGAAGGTGAAAAACCCAAAAAACAATGTTACACGGGGCAGAAAGAGAGAGAGAATTCTGAAAACAAACATTTGTGGGTTCAGAAAGATTTGGGGCAGATGAAAGGCTCAGCCTGTTCTGTCTGCGAGGGGCTCCGAATATTCCGACTTTTTATGGCCGGAGCCGCAATGAACTGTAAAGAGAAGCATTCCAGATCTCATAACAGGCTCTGTGTCCTCCCCACCCCCCCACCACCCCCCCCAATGCCGGCTGACTCCGGGAAATGAAGGCCCAGATGGGGATACATGTGGTCTCCGCACTGCCCACCCATCACCAACCGTCCTCCCTGAGATCCCTGTCCTCACATTCATCCTCATCCTCATCCTCCCAGTGTCATCCTATCACTGGTCAGTGCAGGTGGAAAGAGGAGAGCGAGGATAGACATGGAGGAGGAGGGGGGGGGGGGGAACTAAAGAAGGAAAAGAAGAAAAAGGGGGGGGGGGGGCAAAGAGAAAAAAAAAATCTGTGAAAAAGAGGAGAGGAGAGAGAAAGAAAGAAAAATGAGAGAAAGGGAGAGTGAAGAGGAGAGTGAAGAGGAGAGAAAGAAAGAAAAAGGGGGGGGGGGGGGCAGAGACACACAAAAAAAGAATTAGGGAAAAAGAGAAGAGAAGGAAAGAGAAACATGAGAAAGGGAGAGTGAAGAGGAGGGAGAGAGATAGAAAGAAAGTATGAAAAAGAAAGAAAGAAAGGGGGGGGGGGCAGAGACACAGTGGAAGGGAGAAAGGAAGAGAAGAGGAGAGGAGAGAAAGAAAGAGAAACCAGAGAAAGGGGGAGTGTAGAGGAGGAAGAAAGATAGAAAAGGGGGGGGGGGGGCAGAGATACAAAATAAAGAGAATCAGGGAGAAAGAGAAGAGAAGGGGAAAAAATGGGGGAAAAAAAGAGAAAGAGGGGAAAGAAAGAAATGGGGGGAGGGGGGTTCATGGTAAGAGACACAGTGGAAGGGAGAAAGAAAGGAAGAGAAGAGAAAGAGAAACAAGAGAAAGGGAGAGTGTAGAGGAGAAAGAAAGAAAGAAAGAAAGAAAGAAAGAAAGAAAGAAAGAAAGAAAGAAAGAAAGAAAGAAAGAAAGAAAGAAAAAGAAAAAAGAGAAGAAAAAGAAAAAGAGGGGGAAAGAGAGAGAAAGAAAGAAATGGGGGGGGGGGGGGGCAAAGGCACAGTGGAAGGGAGAAAGAAAGGAAGAGAAAGGGAGAGTGTAGAGGAGAAAAGACAAGGGGGGGGGGGGGGAGAGATACAAGAATCAGGGAAAAAGAGAAAGAAAGGAGGAGAAGAGAGGAGAAGAGAAAGAGGCTGTTAAGGAGAGAGAGAGAGAGAGAGAGAGAGAGAGAGAGAGAGAGAGAGAGAGAGAGAGAGAGAGAGAGAGAGAGAGAAAGAAAGAAAGAAAGAAAGAAAGAAAGAAAGAAAGAAAGAAAGAAAGAAAGAAAGAAAGAAAGATAAAGAAAGATGAGTAGATAGATAGAGTAACTTAATGGAGAGAAAGAAAAAAATGATATAGGAAGAAAAGAAAGAGGGAAGATAGAAAGGAAGGAAGGAAAGAAAGAAAGGGGGGCAGTGGAAAGGAGAAAGGAAGAGGAGAGGAGAGAAGAGAAGAGAAGAGAACAGAAGAGAAGAGAAGAGAAGAAAGGGGGACAGAGACACAGTGGAAAGGAGAAAGGAAGAGAAGAGAAGAGAAGGAAAAATAAAAGAAAGAAAAAGAGAGAGGGGGAAGGAAAGAAAGAGAATCATGGAAAGAGAAGAGAAGGATGGAGGAAAAAAAGAGAAAGGGAGAGTGAAGAGGAGACAGAAAGAAAGAAAAAGAGAGAGAGAGATAGAGAAAGAAGAAAGAGGTAGAGGGGGACACAGGAAGAGAGGGGGGGGGGGAATCGATCAGTTCTATTTCAATGAATGTAGACAGAGGTTATGTGGCTCTCTATGCAGTCTGTGTAATCTGATCTCTACTGATTTTTCTGGTAACAGTTTTTGGAGCACTAGAAACTTTGAAAGCTGCAATTCTTTTTCAGAGTTCGAGTCGCCACCAGCTGGGGGACAGCAGTAAATACGAAATATTTATTTGTATTAAATTGATAAAATAAAATGAAAATGAATAGTTTTTACTGAACATTAATAATTCCATGATTTTGTTTTTTGTTTTTAAATAAACCCCTTCACATTCTATTTAAGGATCTCCAGTAATCACTGGGTCTCAAGTAAGATATGTAAAGAAAATGGAAACGTTTTATTTTAATTGTAATATGATGTTGATGGGGTGGGATGCCATGTCAGTGGTAGGAATAGTGCCCCTTCATTAGTATCAGTGGAAAGAACAGTGCCCCATCATTGGTGTCAGTGGGGGGGAATAGTGCCCCATCATTGGTGTCAGTGGGGGGAATAGTGCCCCATCATTGGTGTCAGTGGGGGGGAATAGTGCCCCATCATTGGTGTCAGTGGGGGGAATAGTGCCCCATCATTGGTGTCAGTGGGAGGAATAGTGCCCCATCATTGGTATCAGTGGAAAGAACAGTGCCCCATCATTGGTGTCAGTGGGAGGAATAATGTCCCATCATTGGTGTCAGTGGGAGGAATAGTGCCCCATCATTGGTGTCAGTGGGGGGAATAGTGCCCCATCATTGGTGTCAGTGGGGGAAATAGTGCCCCATCATTGGTGTCAGTGGGATGAATAGTGCCCCATCATTGGTGTCAGTGGGAGGAATAGTGCCCCATCATTGGTGTCAGTGGGAGGAATAGTGTCCCATCATTGGTGTCAGTGCGAAGCCCTTGGAGATCACTGCTATAGATAACAGATCCGGACTGATATGTTCTGGTGATCAGATAATCAGTGTTTATGGAAGGGTGAGTATTAATCACCAGTTTGCTGATCGCTCGGCGCCCTCACACACACACACTCCATCGATTACTTACTTTGCCGTCAGCTCATGTCTCTAATAGGGAAAGTAATGAGAGTGGAACATGTTGTATTACACAGAGACAGGCTGAGCAAACACAACTCAACGGCGGCCACGACGCCAAAGTGGGCGGGGAGATCACAGACGGTACACAGGAGTCTGTTAGATACGTTGCTAAGCAACTGGCGGAACAATAGATCCGCCGCTCCCACCTGAGGACACAATGTATCAATGTGAATGGAGGAGATTGTACAACCTTCTGTCTCTATAGAGGAATCTTCTCCGTCTGATTTCTATCGTCTCTCATTGTGAAGGCGGAATTATTACATCCACAGAAAATCAGGTGTACAGGAGCCGCGACTTTCCCACATAGAAGCTCCGCCCACTGCGCCGAGGCTGCCGACACCCCCGACCTACAGGAATGAGGAGAGGGATGGTCGGCACTCAGGATGGGATTTCTTTATTAAATACATGTACAAAGCTGTAAAACAGCCTACGCGTTTCGGACGTTAGTCCTTAGTCAATTTACATCCACAATGCAGTGCCTGGAAAAAGTATACATACCCCTTGAAATTTTCAACATTTTGTCATGTGACAACCAAGAACATAAATGCATTCTATTGGGATTTTATGTGATAGATCAACACAAAGTGACTCATAATTGTGAAGTGGAAGGAAAATGATAAATGATTTTCAACATTTTTTTACAAATAAATATGTGAAAAGTGTGGGGGGGGGGCATTTGTATTCAGCCCCCTTTACTCTGATACCCCTAACTAAAATCTAGGGGAACCAATTGCCTTCAGAAGTCACATAATTAATAGAGTCCACCTGTGTGTCATTTAATCTCAGTATAAATACAGCTGTTCTGTGAAGCCCTCAGAGGTTTGTTAGAGAACCTTAGTGAACAAACAGCATCATGAAGGCCAAGGAACACACCAGACAGGTCAGGGATAAAGTTGTGGAGAAGTATAAAGCAGGGTTAGGTTATAAAAATATCTCCCAAGCTTCGATCATCTCACGGAGCTCTGTTCAATCCATCATCGGGAAATGGAAAGAGTATGGCACAACTACTAACCTACCAAGACATGGCCTTCCACCTAAACTGACCGGCCGGGCAAGGAGAACATTCATCAGAGAAGAGCCAAGAGGTCCATGGTAACTCTGGAGGAGCTGCAGAGATCCACAGCTCAGGGGGGAGAATCTGTCCACAGGACAACTATTAGTCGTGTTCTCCACAAATCTGCCCTTTATGGAAGAGTGACAAGAAGAAAGACATTGGTGAAAGAAAGTCATAAGAAGTCCTGTTTGCAGTTTGTGAGAAGCCATGTGGAGGACACAGCAAACATGTGGAAGAAGGTGATCTGGTCAGATGAGACCAAAATTCAACTTTTTGGCCTAAAAGCAAAACGCTATGTGTGGGGGGAAAACTAACACTGCACATCACCCTGAACACACCACTGTGAAACATGGTGGTGGCAGCTTCATGTGGTGGGGATGCTTTTCTTCAGCAGGGACAAGGAAGCTGGTCAGAGTTGATGGGAAGATGGATGGAGACAAATACAGGACAATCTTAGAAGAAAACCTGTTAGAGTCTGCAAAAGACTTGAGACTGGGGCGGAGGTTCACCTTCCAGCAGGACAAAGACCCGAAACATACAGCCAGAGATATATATATATATATAGCTGGCAAGTGTCTTACAGGGGTTACAGTTGAAGATATCATCCATAATCCTGGTATTTTTTGATTGGCTTTCTTATTAAAGCGATCCGAGTGTCTAATCACCTGCTGGATCACTTTCAGAAGCAGTGGGAGACGTTGTCCCCTTCCCGCCTTCGCTTACTGGTGTTTCTTGGGCTCACCATTTTTATCAGCTGGTCATAGAGGTTGCCAGAGACCAGATTGTCTCCGATCACCTCTATGATCTAGGAGGATCGGATGGGATGTCATGACCTCACTTCCGGTCTAGGATGGAAGTAAACTATGTATATATTTTTTTATTTTTTTTTAAGCAAAAGATCCCTTTTTTTTTTTTAATGTTTTTGCTTTTAAAGGTAGAGGAGGGATTTGGGGTCTTATAGACTCCATAACTCCCCATAAAGAGGACCTGTCACCCCTTATTTATATTACAAGTGATGTTTACATTCCTTGTAATAGGAATAAAAGAGATAAAAAAATAAAAATAAATAAAGGGACAGTGTAAAAATAAAAAATAAAATATTATTATTTTTTTAAATGTAAAGCTCCCCATCCCTCTGAGCTCACACGGAAGTTGCGCCCACATATGTAAACTGTGTTCAAACCACACATGTGAGGTATCGCCGCGATCGTTAGAGTGAGAACAATAATTCTAGCCCTAGACTTCCTCTGTAACTCTAAACATGTAACCTGTAAAAATGTTTAAAACGCCGCCTATGGACATTTTTAAGTATTGTAGTTTGTCGCTATTCCACGAGTGGGCGCAATTTGACATGTTGGGTATCTATTTACTCGGTGTAACATCATCTTTTATATTTTACAAAAAAATTGGATTATGTATTGTGTTTTTTTGCATTAAAATTAAAAAAATTAGGATTAGCAAAACTTGTGCGCAAATAACATGTGACAAAAAATTGCAACAATCGCCATTTTATTTCCTAGGGTCTCTGCTAAAAAAACAAAAAAAAACATATATATAATGTTTGGGGGTTCTAAGTCATTTTATAGAAAAAAAAAATACTGATTTAAACTTGTAAACAATAAGTGCCAAGAAAAGGCCGGGTCAGCAGCCAATCAAACTCCTCATAAAACTGAAAAAATTACTTGTGGGCGGAGCAATCCTTGACATGTTACCGGAAGAACTCAGAGGCGAAACGCGTCGCCTTCTCTGATGTCCGGGGAATCGCCTCGTCGGAGTTCTGCCTACTGTGAGGCATGTGCCACCCAGACCTGGCAGAGAACTTCTCATCGCCTCCATTATCTGGGTGATGGGAGAGTCACACGAGCCGCTGACAGCAAACACTCCGAGAGCGAGGAAAGAGAACGAGTGACCCTCCGCGGAGCGAACGATGAGACCGCCGACCGCCGTTTAAAGTGGAACTTCGGCCTTCTCTCCAGTCTTGTACAGTTGTCCTGTCAGAGACCCAGTGATGACATAGAGAAGTACAGAGACCCAGTGATGACATAGAGAAGTACAGAGACCCAGTGATGACATAGAGAAGTACAGAGACCCAGTGATGTCATAGAGAAGCACAGAGACCCAGTGATGTCATAGAGAAGCACAGAGACCCAGTGATGTCATAGAGAAGCACAGAAACCCAGTGATGTCATAGAGAAGCACAGAGACCCAGTGATGTCATAGAGAAGCACAGAGACCCAGTGATGTCATAGAGAAGCACAGAAACCCAGTGATGTCATAGAGAAGCACAGAGACCCAGTGATGTCATAGAGAAGCACAGAGACCCAGTGATGACATAGAGAAGCACAAAGACCCAGTGATGACATAGAGAAGCACAGAGACCCAGTGATTACATAGAGAAGTACAGAGACCCAGTGATGTCATAGTGAAGCACAGAGACCTAGTGATGTCATAGAGAAGCACAGAGACCTAGTGATGTCATAGAGAAGCACAGAGACCTAGTGATGACATAGAGAAGCACAGAGACCTAGTGATGACATAGAGAAGCACAAAGACCCAGTGATGACATAGAGAAGCACAGAGACCCAGTGATGACATAGAGAAGCACAGAGACCCAGTGATATCATAGAGAAGCACAGAGACCCAGTGATGTCATAGAGAAGTACAGAGACCCAGTGATGTCATAGAGAAGCACAGAGACCCAGTGATGACATAGAGAAGCACAAAGACCCAGTGATGACATAGAGAAGCACAGAGACCCAGTGATTACATAGAGAAGTACAGAGACCCAGTGATGTCATAGTGAAGCACAGAGACCTAGTGATGTCATAGAGAAGCACAGAGACCTAGTGATGTCATAGAGAAGCACAGAGACCTAGTGATGACATAGAGAAGCACAGAGACCTAGTGATGACATAGAGAAGCACAAAGACCCAGTGATGACATAGAGAAGCACAGAGACCCAGTGATGACATAGAGAAGTACAGAGACCCAGTGATGACATAGAGAAGTACAGAGACCCAGTGATGTCATAGTGAAGCACAGAGGTTTTAGTCATTACTATGGTGATGAGGTGGAACCAGAGAAGGTAAAATATAAGCATTATTTTGTACATAAGTCTTGTTGACTACAAATATATTATTATGGGCTGTAGATGGTTTTTCATGATTTGTGACGCTCAAATAGGATCTTCATAAAATATAGTTTAAACATTTATAGTCTCGACCTTTCCTCTTCTTCTCTGCGTGTATACCAGGGATGGAGGCCCCCCATTATTATACAGGGATGGAGGCCCCCCATTATTATACAGGGATGGAGGCCCCCCATTATTATACAGGGATGGAGGCCCCCCATTATTATACAGGGATGGAGGCCCCCCATTATTATACAGGGATAGAGGCCCCCCATTATTATACAGGGATGGAGGCCCCCCATTATTATACAGGGATGGAGGCCCCCCATTATTATACAGGGATGGAGGCCCCCCATTAATATACAGGGATGGAGGCCCCCCATTATTATACAGGGATGGAGGCCCCCCATTATTATACAGGGATGGAGGCCCCCCATTATTATACAGGGATGGAGGCCGAACATTATTATACAGGGATAGAGGCCCCCCATTATTATACAGGAATGGAGGCTGGACATTATTATACAGGGATGGAGGCCCCCCATTATTATACAGGGATGGAGGCCCCCCATTATTATACAGGGATGGAGGCCCCCCATTATTATACAGGGATGGAGGCCCCCCATTATTATACAGGGGTGGAGGCCAGACATTATTATACAGGGATAGAGGCCCCCCATTATTATACAGGGATAGAGGCCCCCCATTATTATACAGGGATAGAGGCCCCCCATTATTATACAGGGATAGAGGCCCCCCATTATTATACAGGGATGGAGGCCGGCCATCATTATACAGGGATGGAGGCCCCCCATTATTATACAGGGATGGAGGCCGGATATTATTATACAGGGATGGAGGCCCCCCATTATTATACAGGGATGGAGGCCCCCCATTATTATACAGGAGGATGGAGGCCCCCCATTATTATACAGGAATGGAGGCTGGACATTATTATACAGGGATGGAGGCCCCCCATTATTATACAGGGATGGAGGCCCCCCATTATTATACAGGGATGGAGGCCCCCCATTATTATACAGGGGTGGAGGCCAGACATTATTATACAGGGATGGAGGCCCCCCATTATTATACAGGGATGGAGGCCCCCCATTATTATACAGGGATGGAGGCCCCCCATTATTATACAGGGATGGAGGCCCCCATTATTATACAGGGATGGAGGCCCCCCATTATTATACAGGGATGGAGGCCCCCCATTATTATACAGGGATGGAGGCCCCCCATTATTATACAGGGATGGAGGCCCCCCATTATTATACAGGGATGGAGGCCCCCATTATTATACAGGGAAGGAGGCCCCCCATTATTATACAGGGATAGAGGCTGGCCATTATTATACAGGGATAGAGGCCCCCCATTATTATACAGGGATAGAGGCCCCCCATTATTATACAGGGATAGAGGCCCCCCATTATTATACAGGGATGGAGGCCGGCCATCATTATACAGGGATGGAGGCCCCCCATTATTATACAGGGATGGAGGCCGGACATTATTATACAGGGATAGAGGCTGGCCATTATTATACAGGGATAGAGGCCCCCCATTACTATACAGGGATGGAGGCCCCCCATTATTATACAGGGATGGAGGCCCCCATTATTATACAGGGAAGGAGGCCCCCCATTATTATACAGGGATAGAGGCTGGCCATTATTATACAGGGATGGAGGCCCCCCATTATTATACAGGGATGGAGGCCCCCCATTATTATACAGGGATGGAGGCCCCCCATTATTATACAGGGATGGAGGCCCCCCATTATTATACAGGGATGGAGGCCCCCCATTATTATACAGGGATGGAGGCCCCCCATTATTATACAGGGATGGAGGCCCCCCATTATTATACAGGGATAGAGGCCCCCCATTATTATACAGGGATGGAGGCCCCCCATTATTATACAGGGATGGAGCCCCCCCCATTATTATACAGGGATGGAGGCCCCCCATTAATATACAGGGATGGAGGCCCCCCATTATTATACAGGGGTGGAGGCCAGACATTATTATACAGGGATAGAGGCCCCCCATTATTATACAGGGATGGAGGCCCCCCATTATTATACAGGGATGGAGGCCGAACATTATTATACAGGGATAGAGGCCCCCCATTATTATACAGGAATGGAGGCTGGACATTATTATACAGGGATGGAGGCCCCCCATTATTATACAGGGATGGAGGCCCCCCATTATTATACAGGGATGGA
Source organism: Lithobates septentrionalis (assembly GCA_037952835.1). Classification (NCBI taxonomy): domain Eukaryota; kingdom Metazoa; phylum Chordata; class Amphibia; order Anura; family Ranidae; genus Lithobates; species Lithobates septentrionalis. The sequence goes on from JBBDGP010004281.1 coordinate 84,941, forward strand.
GGCCCCCCATTATTATACAGGGATGGAGGCCCCCCATTATTATACAGGGATGGAGGCCCCCCATTATTATACAGGGGTGGAGGCCAGACATTATTATACAGGGATGGAGGCCCCCCATTATTATACAGGGATGGAGGCCCCCCATTATTATACAGGGATGGAGGCCCCCCATTATTATACAGGGATGGAGGCCCCCATTATTATACAGGGATGGAGGCCCCCCATTATTATACAGGGATGGAGGCCCCCCATTATTATACAGGGATGGAGGCCCCCCATTATTATACAGGGATGGAGGCCCCCATTATTATACAGGGATGGAGGCCCCCCATTATTATACAGGGATGGAGGCCCCCCATTATTATACAGGGATGGAGGCCCCCCATTATTATACAGGGATGGAGGCCCCCATTATTATACAGGGATGGAGGCCCCCCATTATTATACAGGGATGGAGGCCCCCCATTATTATACAGGGATGGAGGCCCCCCATTATTATACAGGGATGGAGGCCCCCATTATTATACAGGGATGGAGGCCCCCCATTATTATACAGGGATGGAGGCCCCCCATTATTATACAGGGATGGAGGCCCCCCATTATTATACAGGGATGGAGGCCCCCATTATTATACAGGGAAGGAGGCCCCCCATTATTATACAGGGATAGAGGCTGGCCATTATTATACAGGGATAGAGGCTGGCCATTATTATACAGGGATAGAGGCCCCCCATTATTATACAGGGATAGAGGCCCCCCATTATTATACAGGGATGGAGGCCGGCCATCATTATACAGGGATGGAGGCCCCCCATTATTATACAGGGATGGAGGCCGGACATTATTATACAGGGATGGAGGCCCCCCATTATTATACAGGAATGGAGGCTGGACATTATTATACAGGGATGGAGGCCCCCCATTATTATACAGGGATGGAGGCCCCCCATTATTATACAGGGATGGAGGCCCCCCATTATTATACAGGGATGGAGGCCCCCCATTATTATACAGGGGTGGAGGCCAGACATTATTATACAGGGATGGAGACCCCCCATTATTATACAGGGATGGAGGCCCCCCATTATTATACAGGGATGGAGGCCCCCCATTATTATACAGGGATGGAGGCCCCCATTATTATACAGGGATGGAGGCCCCCCATTATTATACAGGGATGGAGGCCCCCCATTATTATACAGGGATGGAGGCCCCCCATTATTATACAGGGATGGAGGCCCCCCATTATTATACAGGGATGGAGGCCCCCATTATTATACAGGGAAGGAGGCCCCCCATTATTATACAGGGATAGAGGCTGGCCATTATTATACAGGGATAGAGGCCCCCCATTATTATACAGGGATAGAGGCCCCCCATTATTATACAGGGATAGAGGCCCCCCATTATTATACAGGGATGGAGGCCCCCCATTATTATACAGGGATGGAGGCCGGCCATCATTATACAGGGATGGAGGCCCCCCATTATTATACAGGGATGGAGGCCGGACATTATTATACAGGGATAGAGGCTGGCCATTATTATACAGGGATAGAGGCCCCCCATTACTATACAGGGATGGAGGCCCCCCATTATTATACAGGGATGGAGGCCCCCCATTATTATACAGGGATGGAGGCCCCCCATTATTATACAGGGATGGAGGCCCCCCATTATTATACAGGGATGGGTGATTTAGGTCGTTAGATTGGGGGGGTCTCCAAACTACGGCCTGCGGGTCACATCCGGCCCCCTACAGGATCCGACCTGCAGATAAGGTCAGTGTTGTATCCTAAATGTGCTCAGATTGAGGATTAAGGTCAGCAAAGGATTCACTTTCCCGCAACCCATAAGAAGGGACTCTGATGTAGGAGGTGACTCTGATTAGGACTTGGATGTAAGGGGGAACTCTGATGGGGATCCTAAAGTAAGAGGGGACTTTAATGAAGACTTTGATGTAAGGGGGGACTCTGATAGGGCTCCTGATGTAAGGGGGGACTCTGATAGGGATCCTGATGTAAGGGGGGCTTTGATAGGGATCCTAATGTAAGGGGGGACTCTGATGGGGACCCTGATGTAAGGGGGTTCTGATTAAGACTCGGATGTATAGGGGGGACTCTGATAGGGATCCTGATGTAAGGGGGACTCTGATAGGGATCCTGATGTAAGGGGGGACTCTGATAGGGATCCTGGTGTAAGGGGGACTCTGATAGGGATCCTGATGTAAGGGGGGACTCTGATAGGGATCCTGGTGTAAGGGGGACTCTGATAGGGATCCTGATGTAAGGGGGGCTTTGATAGGGATCCTGATGTAAGGGGGGCTTTGATAGGGATCCTAATGTAAGGGGGGACTCTGATAGGGATCCTGATGTAAGGGGGGACTCTGATAGGGATCCTGATGTAAGGGGGGGACTCTGATAGGGATCCTGATGTAAGGGGGGACTCTGATAGGGATCCTGATGTAAGGGGGGACTCTGATAGGGATCCTGATGTAAGGGGGGACTTTGACAGGGATCCTGATGTAAGGGGGGACTCTGATAGGGATCCTGATGTAAGGGGGGACTCTGATAGGGATCCTGATGTAAGGGGGGACTCTGGGAGTCCTGGAACAAGCGTGTGGCTCGGGGGATGGGCTCTTCCGCTCTCATAGATTACATGTTTGTGTTATTGCTCAGTCATTAGCAGATTTTACACTGCTGATTACTCAGCAATGGCCCCCTGAATGATCTCTATACAATGTTCCTTTCAATGTGGTAGATTAGAACAAAACCCAAGCTGGCCGTACACTACATTGGGGGTCACCAAACTTATTAGTAGGAGGACAACATTGTATATTTTTTCCCCATCAAAGTCCCCCCTTAAATCAGGATTCCCTTCAGAGTCCCCCTTTACATCAGAGGGCTGTAAAAGAAATCCTGGAATATAAAACACAGGAGGATTGTTTTACATTTTATATATCCAAGGAAATGTAATTGTCTAAATATTGATATGTTCTTATTGTTGTGTACTTTATGTATATGTTTATACAGTGCCTTGAAAAAGTATTCATACCCCTTGACATTTCCCACATTTTGTCATGTTACAACCAAAAACGTAAATGTATTTTATTGGGATTTTATGTGCTAGACCAACACAAAGTGGCTCATAATTGTGAAGTGGAAGGAAAATGATAAATATGTGAAAAGTGTGGGGGCATTTGTATTCAGCCCCCTTTACTCTGATACCCCTAAATAAAATCTAGTGGAACCAATTACCTTCAGAAGTCACCTAATTAGTAAATAGAGTCCTCCTGTGTGTCATTTAATCTCAGTATAAATACAGCTGTTCTGTGAAGCCCTCAGAGGTTTGTTAGAGAACCTTAGTGAACAAACAGCATCATGAAGGCCAAGGAACACACCAGACAGGTCAGGGATAAAGCAGGGTTAGTGTGTAGTGTGGAGGAAAACTAACACTGCACATCACCCTGAACACATCATCCCCACTGTGAAACATGGTGGTGGCAGCATCATGTGGTGGGGATGCTTTTCTTCAGCAGGGACAGGGAAGCTGGTCAGAGTTGATGGGAAGATGGATGGAGCCAAATACAGGGCAATCCTAGAAGAAAACCTGTTATGGGGCGTACACACGGTCGGACTTTTCAGCTACAAAAGTCCAACGGACGCTGACGGACTAAAGCTGGCTGGTAATCCGATCGTGTGTGGGCTTCTCCGGACTTTCAACGGACTTTTTCAGCCTCAAATCCGACGGACTTTAGATTTGAAACATGCTTCAAATCTTTACGACGGACTCGAGTCCGGTCGAAAAATCCGCTCGTCTGTATGCTAGTCCGACGGACAAAAAGCCACGCTAGGGCAGCTATTGGCTACTGGCTATCAACTTCCTTATTTTAGTCCGGTGTACGTCATCACGTAAGAATTCAACGGACTTTTGTGTGATCGTGTGTAGGCAAGTCTGTTCGTTAGAAAGTCCGCCGCAAGTCTGTCGAAAGTCCGCCGCAAGTCCGTCGAAAGTCTGTCGGACAGGCTGTCGGACTTTTGTAGCTGAAAAGTCCGACCGTGTGTACGCCCCATTAGAGTCTGAAAAAGACTTGAGACTGGGGCGGAGGTTCACCTTCCAGCAGGACAACGACCCGAAACATACAGCCAGAGCTACAATGGAATGGTTTAGGTCAAAGCATATTCATGTGTTAGAATGGTCCAGTCACAGTCCAGACCTAAATCACATTGAGAATCTGTGACAAGACTTGAAAATTGCTGTTCACAGACGCTCTCCATCCAATCTGACAGAGCTTGAGATATTTTGCAGAGAAGAATGGGCAAAAATGTCCCTCTCTAGATGTGCAAAGCTGGTAGAGACATCCCCAAAACGAGTTGTAGAGAAAGGGGGTTCTACAAGTATTGACACAGGGGGGGGGGGGGGCGCCATACAAATGTACCCCCCACACTTTTTACATATTTATTTGTATCATTTTCCTTCCACTTCACAATTATGAGCCACTTTGTGTTGGTCTATCACATAAAATACCAATAAAATACATTTATGTTTTTGGTTGTAACATGACAAAATGTGGAAAATGTCAAGGGGTATGAATACTTTTTCAAGGCACTGTATCTACACAAGAGGGCACAATGATCTGCTTCCTTCCAAAATAGCAAAATAGTCATTCCCAGTGACTGTGCTATACTGTTCCTCATTGCAGGCAGGAGGAAGCATTTCCTCAGTCCCCGTCCCCCCCCCCCGATCAGACTGCAACATTGTAACCTAGTAGCAAGTCACAAGATGAGAGCCTGGAGCAGCACGGGGCTCACCTGAGTCAGACATTTGTGAACATGGCCAAGAACTGGCACCAGGATTTACAGGATCTCTGAGCCGGCATCTCAATTCTGTAGATGGTGACCCTAAGTGACTCCCGAACAAAGATGTCGCCGTCCTTCTGGAGAGAAAAGGCAGATCCAGACCCCACCTCAAAAAATGTAGGACTGCCCATCATGCCCAAAACATGGGCTGACTCCATACAGACGTCACCTCTAAATATGTAGGACCACCTAGCACACTCAATACATGGGCTGGCCCCGCCCAGACCCCATCCCTAAATATGTAGAACCACCTATCACACTCAGAACATGGGCTGGCACCGCCCAGAACCCACCTCTAAATATGTAGAACTACCTATCACACTCAGAACATGGGCTGGCACCGCCCAGAACCCACCTCTAAATATGTAGGACCACCACTTACACTCAATAAATGACTGGCCCCGCCCAGACCCCACCTCTCAAACTCAATACATGGGCTGGCCCTGCCCAGACCCCACCTTTAAATATGTAGAACCAATTATCCCACTAAATAAATAGGCTACCACACCTCTAAATATGTAGAACTACGTATCACACTCAATACATGGGCTGGCCCCACCCAGAACCCACCTGTAAATATGTAGGACCACCTATCAGACTCAATGCATGGGCTGGTTCTGCCCAGATCACACCTTTAAATATGTAGGACCACCACTTACACTCAATAAATGACTGGCCCCGCCCAGACTCCACCTCTCAAACTCAATACATGGGCTGGCCCTGCCCAGACCCCACCTATAAATATGTAGGACCACCTATCACACTAAATACATGGGCTACCACACCTCTATATATGTAGGACTACCTATAACACTCAATACATGGGCTGGCCCTGCCCAGACCCCACCTCTAAAAATGTAGGACCACCTATCACACTGAATACATGGGCTGGCCCTGCCCAGTCCCCACCTGTAAATATGTAGAACTACCTATCACACTCAGAACATGGGCTGGCACCGCCCAGAACCCACCTCTAAATATGTAGGACCACCACTTACACTCAATAAATGACTGGCCCCGCCCAGACCCCACCTCTCAAACTCAATACATGGGCTGGCCCTGCCCAGACCCCACCTTTAAATATGTAGAACCAATTATCCCACTAAATAAATAGGCTACCACACCTCTAAATATGTAGAACTACGTATCACACTCAATACATGGGCTGGCCCCACCCAGAACCCACCTGTAAATATGTAGGACCACCTATCAGACTCAATGCATGGGCTGGTTCTGCCCAGATCACACCTTTAAATATGTAGGACCACCACTTACACTCAATAAATGACTGGCCCCGCCCAGACTCCACCTCTCAAACTCAATACATGGGCTGGCCCTGCCCAGACCCCACCTATAAATATGTAGGACCACCTATCACACTAAATACATGGGCTACCACACCTCTATATATGTAGGACTACCTATAACACTCAATACATGGGCTGGCCCTGCCCAGACCCCACCTCTAAAAATGTAGGACCACCTATCACACTGAATACATGGGCTGGCCCTGCCCAGTCCCCACCTGTAAATATGTAGAACTACCTATCACACTCAATACATGGGCTGGCCCTGCCCAGACCACACCTCTAAATATGTAGGACCACCTATCACACTCAATACATTGGCTGGCCCCACCCAGACCCGCCCTTTAAATATGTAGGACCACCTATTACACTCAATACATGGGCTGGCCCTGCTCAGCCCACACCTTTAAATATGTAGGACCACCACTTACATGCAATAAATGACTGGCGCCGCCCAGACTCCACCTCTCAAACTCAATACATGGGCTGGCCCTGCCCAGACCCCACCTCTAAATATGTAGGACTACCTATCACACTCAACACATGGTCTGGCTCTACCCGGACCCAACCTCTAAATATGTAGGACCACCTATCACACTCAATACATGGGCTGGCCCCGCCCAGACCCCACCTCTAAACATGTAGGACTACCTATCACACTCAACACATGGTCTGGCTCTACCGGGACCCAACCTCTAAACATGTAGGACCACTTATCACACGCAATACATGGGCTGACCCCACTCAGATTCTACCTCTAAACATGTAGGACCACCTATCACACTCAATACATGGGTTGGTCCCACTCAGACCCCACCTCTAAATATATATGACCGTCTATCATGCCCAATAGGTGGGCTGGCCCCACCCAGACCCCAGCTCTAAATATGTGGAACCACCCTTCATGCCCAAAATATGGGCTTGCCTCACCGAGACCCCACCTATAAATATGTAAAACTAGCGATCACACTCAATACATGGGCTGGCCCCGCCCAGACCACACTTCCTAATAATAAGGGCCACCTACCACAGTCAATACATGGACTGGCCCCCACCTAGACCCCATATCTAAAGTGGTCATCTCACTTGCAGCCCCAATCCCTACAATTGATTGCAGCTTTTCAAGGCATTTGCAGTAACTCCAGTAGGGTTGGTACTGTGATTCCAGGACACGACACGGGACACATCAGACAGAGGTCCAAGATGGAGGACCATCCCAGCAAATCCGTACCAAACCATTGGTACGTATGACATGAAGACCTATATTTGATGATGGGCCCATGTTATAATAAACGTTATATATAAACGGAAAAGCTGCGTGGGCTGTGAACGCGTTCTCACTTCCGAGATTCGTGATAGAGCTGATTATGAAGGGATAACGAATTCTAAAAGAAAAACAAAGCTCCCCCGATAATGAGATTCATGAAGAGTGGCCGGGACGTGGAATAAAAATGACTTCGCCCAGATTTAATTACCGCGTCTCCCCCGGGCCCCCGCCTGGAGGATCGTGTTGTGTAATTAATGTAAATGAGGGAGGTCGAGTCCATTGATTCTCCCGGGAATTAATTGGATGCGATCAATCACCGCATCAGAAGCGTGCCGGCGAGGTCGTTCATCAGATCCTTAATGTCATTCGCGCCCGGCGTGGCCTTTCAGCGCGGGAGAGATTGAGCGCCCCCGGGGGAGGGGGGGAGGTGGGAGATCATTACACAGGTGACAATTAATGTGCGCTCGGCCTGTTTGTGTGTCTCATTACTCTTCCTGCCGCACAGAATCTGCAGGACAGAGGATGGCGCTCCGCGGGTTCGCGAGGGTCAGCCCTGGCTAAAAATAGACCCAAAGTCAAACATTTCCCATCTACTTAGAAGAAACGTTCTACCTGCTAATTGGCGCTAACTGCCACCGATCGCTAATTGTGATCGCTGGTATCCTCATCTTCTAAAGTCACACCTAGGGGAAAGTATAGCCTGGTTCTGACTCCGCCCCTTTCTTCTTCTGGCTCCGCAGCCCCGCCCACGCGCACTACAGCACTATCGAATCAATATAACAGGAGGATACAGGCCTGTCTGGGATCACCATAATAAGACACAATGTAATAAAGTCACATTAATAGTAAGTACATTAAATACTAATTGATTGTCAATTCATTTTTCAATGTACTTACTATTAATGTGATTTTATTACATTGTATCTTAAGGCGAACCCAAAAAAAAAAAATTTATAATTAAAAAAAAAATTAAAAGTGACAGTACAAATTATTATCTATAGTCAATTCACAAATACGATTGGTTCTCAAATCACGTGGATTCATCCACTCTTTGAATGTCAGAATATTTACTAATGGAATAAATACTATTGATTGTCAATTCATTTTTCATTCTATTAGTAAATATTCTGACATTCAAAGAGTGGATGAATTCACGTGATTTGAGAACCAATCGTATTTGTGACTTGACAATGGATAATAATATGTACTGTCACTTTAAAAAAAAAATTATTTATATAATTTTTTTGGGTTCGCCTTAAGATACAATGTAATAAAATTACAATAACAGTAAATATTCTGACATTCAGGGCCAGTTCACACCACAGAAACGCAGTCCGGGTGCGTTCCAGGCGCTTTTCTGCATACGCGTTTTTGATGCGTTTTTGATTAGTTTTTCGTGCGTTTTTGATGCAGTCCAGTGCATTTTACCCCCCCCCCCTCTTTTTTCTTAAGCTTAAAGCGGAGTTCCACCCAAAAATGGAACTTCCACTTTAAGGGAAGGTGACCCCCCTGACATGCTACATTTGGCATGTCATTTTTTTTGGGGGGGGGCGGATACCCTCTTTTCAGAGGGTTCCAGCTCCCACTTCCTTCTGGCGCACCCGGAAAGGGAGATCACCTCTCCACCCCCTCCCTCTTGGTAATCATCTGGGACATGTCACATGTCCCAGATGATTGCCCGGCCAGTCACGGCACACGGCGTGGCTCGCGCATGCGCAGCGGGTGCCCTGCTGTGAAGCCACAGCCGGGCGCCCACAGTTACAATGCCGGCGCCGCAGAGAGGAGGGGGAGACGAGTGGGGCTTCGTTCCTCCGCATCGCTGGACCCCGGGACAGGTAAGTGTCCGATTATTAAAAGTCAGAAGCTGCAGTATTTGTAGCTGCTGACTTTTATTTTATTTTTTTTTAAAGCGGAACTCCGCTTTAATTAACCGCTTCAATGCCGGGTATTTTCACCCCCTTCCTTCCCAGACCAATGTTTAGTTTTCAGCGTTGTCGCACTTTAAACGACAATTGTGCGGTCGTGCGATGTTGTACCCAAACAAAATTGACGTTCTTTTTCCCCCACAAATAGAGCTTTCTTTTGGTGGTATTTAATCACCTCTGATGTTTTTATTTTTTGCGCTATAAAAAAAAAAGACCGACAATTTTGAAAAAAACACAATATTTTTTACTTTTTGCTATAATAAATATCCCAATTTTTAAAAAAACAAAAACAAATTTTTTCCTCTGTTTCGGCCGATATGTATTCTTCTACATATATTTGGTAAAAAAAAAAAACGCAATAAGTGTATATTAATTGGTTTGCGCAAAAGTTATAGTGTCTACAAAATATGGGATAGATTTATGGCATTTTTAAAAAAAATGTATTTATTTATTTTTTTTACTAGTAATGGCGGCGATCTGCGATTTTTTTTTCGTGACTGCGACATTATGGCGGACACATCGGACACTTTTGACACATTTTTGGGACCATTCACATTTATACAGCGATCAATGCTATAAAATTGCATTGATTACTGTATAAATGTGACAGGCAGTGAAGGGGTTAACCACTAGGGGGACACAAGGGGTTAATTATGTTTCCTAAGGTAGTGATTCTAACTGTAGGGGGAGGAGACATACAAGGGGAGGAGACCGATTGGTGTTCCTCTGTACTGGGAACACAGATCGCTCTCCTCTGAGCTGACAGGACGTGGATCTCTGTGTTTACACACACAGATCCACGGTCCTGCTTGGTTAACGGGCAATCGCGGGTACCCGGCGGCAATCGCGGCCGCCGGGCACACGCACCGGGTCCCGAGCAATGCCGCGGGCACGCGCGGGTGCCCCCTAGACGGCCGGGAATCCCAGGACATCATATGACGGCCACCCAGGATGGGAGATCCCATCTGTGGCCGTCATTTGACTATGGCCCGGTAATGAAGTGGTTAAGGACATGTGTGTTCCAGTGCGTTTTTGGTGCTTTTAGGTGCGTTCCAGTACCGTCCAGTAGAGGAACAATGCAGCATGTTCTACTTTTTTCTCTGGAACTGGAAGCACTGGTGTGAACTATGCCATTGGAAACCATATAACCTACTTTCCATGCGTTTTCGATGCAGGAATAAAAAACGCACTGGACTGCATGTGGTGTGACCTGGTCCTTCATTTCTATGAACTGGCCCTTAAAAAGAGTTGAGCAATTCACATGATTTGAGAACCAATCATATTTGTGTGCTGTTACTTAATACGATCACATGGAAGAGCCCTGGGGTCATCATACTTTTTTTTTTTTTAACAGAATTCTGAGATTACAAGTTTGGGCACCATGCTAAAATGTATTAAACACAATTCTGAGATTAAAAATCTGGATTTTGAGATTTTTTTTTTAAACTCAGAATTCTGTAAAAAAAAAAAAAAAAGATTTTTGGCTCCAGGGCTCTTCCACACTTCTACACACAAGATTAAAAAAAGCTAAATTAAATAAAAAGTGTTTGCTGTTTTTTTTTACTTTTGATTTAATTTTTTTTAACATTTCTTTCTGTCTGTAAAAAGAAATTAAATAGCAAAAAAAGAAAAAAAAGTGCAAGGACAGACACATTCTATTTCTTTTTTATATATATTTTGTTGCTATTTTACTTTTTCCATGGAAAGAAAAAAATATAGTAAACGTTCTGAACAAAATGTTTAATGAAACAGTAAACATTTTTAGTTTGCTTTTTAACCATATTTATTCTTTCTGTTTATAAAAGTAAGAAGAAAAAAATGCCTCTGTATCCATTTAAATCTATTCAATCGACATTTAGCTCATGTAGCAAAATTTTTGCTGAAAAGTCCATCATTTTCTGTCATAGCATGTTCCCGTGTTGACCAATCAGAAGGGCTCTGATCCTTCCCAGAAGCCCTAGGGCAGCCTTTCTTAACCCTTTCAATATGGAGGAACCCTTGTAATAGCATTCCAGTTTCAGGGAACCCCTGCTAAAAAAGATTATATCTACAATTTTTGATACATTAGTGTGATGGTCAGTGAGATGAATGCTCCTTACACTTGTGTTCATTGGGAAGAATTACCTCCTTACAGACAGCTAAAAAGATCAATGGTGTCAGTGGGAACTTATCTGAGAGGCAGAAATTGCTCATAGCTCAAGGAACCCCTAGCAACCTCTGAAGGAAACCAAGGGTTCCATGGAACCCTGGTTGAGGAAGAATGTTCCTTACACTTGTGGTCATTGGGAAGTATTACCCTCTTACAGATAGCTAAAAAGATCAATGGTTATACTTTTGGTCATTGGGAAGTGTTACCCCCTTACATAAAGCTAAAAAGATCAATGGGGTCAGTGGGAACTTGTCTTTGAGGCAGGAATTGCTCATAGCTCAAGGAACCCCTGGAGGAACCCAAGGGTTCCGTGGAACCATGATTGAGGAAGAATGTTCCATACACTTGTGGTCATTGTGAAGTATTACCCTCTTACATAAAGCTAAAAAGATCAATGGTGTCAGTGGGAACTTATCTGAGAGGCAGAAATTGCTCATAGCTCTAGGAGCCCCTAGGAACCTCTGGAGGAAACCAAGGGTTCCATGGAGCCCTGGTTGAGGAATAATGCCCTAGAGGATGAAGAGGGAGAAGTGTGGGGATTTTTAATCCCCAGATCGTTTAGACACTGACGGGTCATCACCCATAGAGGTAAGTACCGGGGTGTACGGTGTTCATTCACCTTTTCATTGGGAATGAATGCGCCAAAGTGCAGTAGTGTGAATGAGGCCCAATCCATGTGTGGCGCTTTGTGCGGCGCATTCATCTATTTCTGATCTCCGTAGCGCCGATGGTAGCAGAAGGTAGAAAACAAGCAGCTCCTCCTCCCGCTAATTGTGCTCGGCGAGCTGTCACTTGTTCTGCCTCCGGAACGATGAAATGTTTTACAAGTCGCTAACAGGAGCTACATAAAAAACCATCCAGCAGGCAGCAGATAAATGGCGGCACTGACTGGTGTGTGAGTGCGCAATAACACCGCTCAGGGTCACCGCGCCGCCGCTAATTAGTCCCCCAGGAATCCGCCTTTTCTTCCCATTCACAGCCAGCGCCCCCCCCCCCCCCCCCACTCTTCTCTCTACGGGGTCTTCCAACGCGACGCGGATCACCACACAAAGACTTATATTTAAAAAACAAATTATAAAAAAGCTCACCTTTTTGTTTGTTACGTTTGTAACATTTGTCCATTCTCATGTGTAGAACCCACTATAGGGATCAAGTGAATGTAATCTTCATATTTGCTACATTTTATTGCGTTATACTTAAAATAGATGTCTTTGTTATCTCTGTTATTTGTATGGAAATTTTAATAAAAATTCTTTAAAGTTAAAATATATATATATATATATATATATATATATATATATATATATATATATATATATATATATATAAATGGATCCCATTCTGTGTATATTACTAATACTTTATATTACATATTGACTTCCTATCAGCCTCTTGTAACATCCTATGGTATACAGAGAGGGGGACTGACAAATTGGGATGAACCCAACTAGATTGTAAGCTCTTACGAGCAGGGCCCTTTTATATAGGGCATTGGGGGGACCCTCCTAGCAAAGCACCTTGACCCCATGTTGATGAGGGCAAGGGCCTCTTCCCCACAACCCTGACCTGGTGGTTTTGGGGGTCTGCGGATGGCGGGCTTATCTGAATTTGAAAGCCCCTCTTGACAATAGGGGGGCACCCAGATTCTAACCCCCCTCCATGTAATCAATAAGGGGTACTTAGTATCCCTTCTCATTTGAATGTCCGATCCCGATGGCTCACGCCGGAATGACAGTAGATGACAGGTGATATAAACAAAGGGGCGGGTCTCCCATTGACATGACCATATTTGGTCAATGACATCATGGGACTTATGGATCTCCGGACACTGTTAACCCCGCCCATGATCTGCATTTCACCTGCCCACTTTCCAGGTGGGCTCACATAAAATTCACCCACATTACAGGTTGGTACTGCCCAGACTCCGCCTCTAAATAAGCAGGGACCGCTCCCACTTGAAGCCCCCAGAATGAATGCCCTTGCCCTGTACATGTCCAGTAATAGATAATGCTGCTGCTGTGATCCTGGGACACGGCCCGGGACGCATCATCGGTGGGACGGCGGGCCAGGGTGCAGCTGCAAATCTGGGACAGCCCACATCTAGCGCAGCTTGAGAGGGAGGTTGCACAAGACATGTGACAAAGCTGTGCAGATAGAAGATAGACGTGAGAGAACTTTCTGACTTTAGCCGAACTTCAGGACTTGCTGATTAGCAGCTCAGAGGTTGGTTGTACTTGACAGGTGACCCATCATTGTACAACGGAAGGATACATCGGGTACATGGAGGAGCGGGCAGGAGGTGGACGTCTCCCTTGTGGTGATGGAAGGAACTTGTACTATGAAGCACTTCATCAGCCAGATAATGAGTCTCCGATCAGCCTCAGATGAGCCTCCGAACAGCCTCCAATGAGCCTCCGATGAGCCCCCGATGAGCCTCCAATGAGCCTCCGATGAGCCCCCGATGAGCCTCCGAGGAGCCCCCGATGAGCCTCCGAAGAGCCTCCAATGAGCCTCCGATGAGCCTCCGATGAGCCCCCGATGAGCCTCCAAAGAGCCCACGATAAACCTCCCATGAGCCTCCGATGAGACCCCGATGAGCCCCCGATGAGCCCCCGATGAGCCTCCGATGAGCCTCCGATGAGCCTCTGATGAGTCCCCGATTAGTCTCCGATGAGCCTCCGATGAGCCCCCGATGAGTCTCCGAGAAGCCTCCAATAAGCCTCCAATGAGCCTCCGATGAGCCCCCGATGAGCCTCCTATGAGCCCCCGATGAGTCTCCGATGAGCCCCCGATATGTCTCAGATGAGTCTCCGATGAGCCTCCGATGAGTCTCCGATGATCCCCCCGATGAGACTCCGATGAGCCTCCGATGAGCCTCCGATGAGCCCCTGATGAGTCTCCGAGGAGCCTCCAATGAGCCCCCAATCAGCCTTCCGATGAGCCTCTGATGAGCCTCCGATGAGCCCCTGATGAGTCTCCGAGGAGCCTCCAATGAGCCCCCAATCAGCCTTCCGATGAGCCTCCAATGAGCCTCTGATGAGACGGCTGTTCTGTGGAATTCTGTCTTCAGTATTTTATGAGGGCATTGAACAGAGGCTCCATTGAGAGACGCCTTCATGTGACTGACACTCGACCGAGGCGTTGCCCACTTGCAACCTTCACATAAACAGGTATTCATGTCCAGATCGACTCCATCCAAATATTTGTGATCGGGGATTTAATTGCTGCAGAGTTTTGTTTAGCAGGTTGTGTGACACGAGCCGGGGAACCGGCACCACTCTCAGCCAGATGGCCAAATCATAATGTGGTCATTCCCTTTATGTAGTGTCTGTACTCAGCTTATAGCACTCAGTAGTGTCTGTACTCACCTTATAGCACTCAGTAGTGCCTGTACTCACCTTATAGCACTCAGTAGTGCCTGTACTCACCTTATAGCACTCAGTAGTGTCTGTACTCACCTTATAGCACTCAGTAGTGCCTGTACTCACCTTAGAGCACTCAGTAGTGTCTGTACTCACCTTATAGCACTCAGTATTGTCTGTACTCACCTTATAGCACTCAGTAGTGTCTCTACTCACCTTATAGCACTCAGTAGTGTCTGTACTCACCTTATAGCACTCAGTAGTGTCTGTACTCACCTTATAGCACTCAGTAGTGTCTGTACTCACCTTATAGCACTCAGTAGTGTCTGTACTCACCTTATAGCACTCAGTATTGTCTGTACTCACCTTATAGCACTCAGTAGTGTCTGTACTCACCTTATAGCACTCAATATTGTCTGTACTCACCTTATAGCACTCAGTAGTGTCTGTACTCACCTTATAGCACTCAGTAGTATCTGTACTCACCTTATAGCACTCAGTAGTGTCTCTACTCACCTTATAGCACTCAGTATTGTCTGTACTCACCTTATAGCACTCAGTAGTGTCTCTACTCACCTTATAGCACTCAGTATTGTCTGTACTCACCTTATAGCACTCAGTAGTGTCTGTACTCACCTTATAGCACTCAGTATTGTCTGTACTCACCTTATAGCACTCAGTATTGTCTGTACTCACCTTATAGCACTCAGTATTGTCTGTACTCACCTTATAGCACTCAGTAGTGTCTGTACTCACCTTATAGCACTCAGTAGTGTCTGTACTCACCTTATAGCACTCAGTAGTGTCTGTACTCACCTTATAGCACTCAGTATTGTCTGTACTCACCTTATAGCACTCAGTAGTGTCTGTACTCACCTTATAGCACTCAGTAGTGTCTGTACTCACCTTATAGCACTCAGCTCTCCCCCCTGTCCCTTTATATACAAAAATACTTTTTCAATTGTATAGAGAAGGAAACTGAGAGGTCGCTTCATGTTTTCAGAATGATAAAGAGTCTTGTGACTTCTCTGAAGATCTCCTGGATGTCCTTCCTCCATACATCACTGTATCCCTGTCCCTCTACATCCCCTGCATCCCTGTCCTTCTACACCCCCTGCATCCCTGTCCCTCTACATCCCCTGCATCCCTGTCCCTCTACACCCCCTGCATCCCTGTCCCTCTACATCCCCTGCATCCCTATCCCTCTACACCCCCTGCATCTCTGTCCCTCTACATCCCCTGCATTCTGTCCCTCTACACCCTCTGCATTCCTGTCCCTCTACACCCCCTGCATCCCTGTCCCTCTACACCCCCTGTATACCTGTCCCTCTACACCCCCTGCATCCCTGTCCCTCTACACCCCCTGCATCCCTGTCCCTCTACATCCCCTGCATTCTATCCCTCTACACCCCCTGCATCCCTGTCCCTCTACACCCCCTGCATCTCTGTCCCTCTACATCCCCTGCATTCTGTCCCTCTACACCCCCTGCATCCCTGTCCCTCTACACCCCCTGTATACCTGTCCCTCTGCACCCCCTGCATCCATGTCCCTCTGCACCCCCTGCATCCCTGTCCCTCTACATCCCCTGCATCCCTGTCCCTCTACACCCCCTGCATCCCTGTCCCTCTACACCCTCTGCATCCCTGTCCCTCTACACCCCCTGCATCCCTGTCCCTCTACACCCCCTGCATCCCTGTCCCTCTACACCCCCTGCATCCCTGTCCCTCTACACCCCCTGTATACATGTCCCTCTACACCCCCTGCATTCCTGTCCCTCTACACCCCCTGCATCCCTGTCCCTCTACATCCCCTGCATTCTGTCCCTCTACACCCCCTGCATCCCTGTCCCTCTACACCCCCTGCATCCCTGTCCCTCTACACCCCCTGCATCCCTGTCCCTCTACACCCCCTGCATCTCTGTCCCTCTACATCCCCTGCATTCTGTCCCTCTACATCCCCTGCATCCCTGTCCCTCTACACCCCCTGTATACCTGTCCCTCTACACCCCCTGCATCCCTGTCCCTCTACACCCCCTGCATCCCTGTCCCTCTACATCCCCTGCATCCCTGTCCCTCTACATCCCCTGCATCCCTGTCCCTCTACACCCCCTGCATCCCTGTCCCTCTACACCCCCTGCATCCCTGTCCTTCTACACCCCCTGTATACATGTCCCTCTACACCCCCTGCATCCCTGTCCCTCTACACCCCCTGCATCCCTGTCCTTCTACACCCCCTGCATCCCTGTCTCTCTACACCCCCTGCATCCCTGTCCTTCTACACCCCCTGTATAACTGTCCCTCTACACCCCCTGCATCCCTGTCCCTCTACACCCCCTGTATCCCTGTCCCTCTACATCCCCTGCATCCCTATCCCTCTACACCCCCTGCATCTCTGTCCCTCTACACCCCCTGCATCCCTGTCCCTCTACACCCCCTGCATCCCTGTCCCTCTACATCCCCTGCATTCTATCCCTCTACACCCCCTGTATCCCTGTCCCTCTACACCCCCTGCATCCCCTTACACACCCCCTCCCCCTCCCATCATTTTCTTCCTGCATCCTTTTCACCCTCTTCTCTACTGAAATTCCCTGCACCCCTTATCCCTTCACCCCCTGCACCCCTCTGCCCTCCACACATCCCCCCCCGCACCCCCATCACCCTTCCCTCCCTGCATCCTCTGCACCCTCTTCCCTCTCTACATTTTTTGGTCCACTGTACCCCTTTTCACCCACATCACCTGCACCCCCTTAAACCTCCCCTCGCTTCCTTCACCCTACAACCCCATCCCCTGCACCCTCTGCACATACACAGGTACTGCTTCCTGCTTAGTAGTGCTGCACAAAGGTTTTGCTTTGCGGTTCCCTTCTGATGCAGATCTGTGGACTGAGCGAGACCCATCGACTGTCCATGTGACCAGTTCTGTCTATGGGGACTCTGTAACTGTTTACAGCAGCCCTGATGTGAGATTAATGTGTGAGAACAATGGAGACGTGTCATGGGGGGCGGGGCTAAGCAGGTGCTGTCTCCCCTCTCATATATACAGTAGCTAACAAAAGTAAGTACACCCTCACATTTCTGTAAATCTTTTCTTCTATCTTTTCATGTGACAACACTGAAGAAATGACACTTTGCTACAATGTAAAGTAGTGAGTGTACAGCTTGTATAACAGTGTAAATTTGCTGTCCCCTCAAAATAACTCAACACACAGCCATTAATGTCTAAACCGCTGGCAACAAAAGTCAGTACACCCCTAAGTGAAAATCTCCAAATTGGGCCCAATTAGCCATTTTCCCTCCCCGGTCTCATGTGACTCGTTAGTGTTACAAGGTCTCAGGTGTGAATGGGGAGCAGGTGTGCTAAATTTGGTGGTATCGCTCTCACTCTCTCATACTGGTCACTGGAAGTTCAACATCGCACCTCATGGCAAAGAACTCTCTGAGGATCTGAAAAAAAGAATTGTTGCTCTACATAAAGATGTCCTAGGCTATAAGAAGATTGCCAAGACCCTGAAACTGAGCTGCAGCACGGTGGCCAAGACCATACAGCGGTATAACAGGACAGGTTCCACTCAGAACAGACAAGTGTCATTTCTTCAGTGTTGTCACATGAAAGATAGAATAATAAGTCCTGACCCCTGAACTATTAACATTACATACTCCTGACCAGTGGTGGCCGGTGGTAATTTTTTTTGGGGGGGGGGCAGCAGGCGGCAAACAGTAACACCCCCCAAATATTTACAGAAATGTGAGGGGTGTACTGACTTTTGTGAGATACTGTTGATCCGTTCTATAGGATAAAAGAAGAATACAATTGTGAGATACTTTTGTGAGATACTGTTGATCCGTTCTATAGGATAAAAGAAGAATACAATTTATTAAAATCTGATCCCCGGATATGGCGGAGCAGACTTTTTCCTCTCTTGCGCTTTTGTTACAATTTTCTATTTTCTACTTTGCGTCCGTTAAGACGGCGGATTTGTAGAGATTTCTAATTTCTATTCTGCATCCTCTGACCCCAGAGAAGTAAATATGTGAAGTTGGGGGGTTTGTAGTAGCTGGAGGTGAATGTATTTTCAGGGGGGGGGGGGGCACGGCGCGGCGGGCTGCGTCGGCTCCTGGCGGGAATCCTCCCTGACACTCTTCAGGGTTACAATACCTCTAAGCTCCGTCAGGAGGAAAGGTTATTAAAAATGGGGGTCCTGGGTCTCGGAGGCCGCGAGCTCAGGAGGAATAGAAAGGGCCGCAGCGGCGGGACGGCTGGCTTCTATTTAGTCATGTCATTTGGCGCTTTGCCTGCAGCGAAGAAAGGGAGACCATCTGTTATAGTTACTAATGGCCCTCGCCTTTCCAATCTCCTCCTCCCCCCCCCCATCCTATATACAATATGAAACGTACAGGGTGCGGGGGAGGGGGAGCGCAAACCCGCTGCGCACACAAATACCAACATTTGCTTTATCATTTGGGGCATTATAATGCATTACTGAGTGTCACCGCAGGTGAGCCAATCAACAGGGAAAGAGACACATTATTATTATTATTATTATTATTGTTATTGTTATTAAGTGTTCTTGCATAGCAAGACCACTTACTGTTATCTCACATTATAGCCAAATTTACCACCCTAACTCCTCCCACAGTTTTTACACTACATAGACAAGTAATATACCGAAAAGTGTATTTGAAAAAAAAAATTAATTTTTGAAAAAAAAAAAAATCATTTAAAAAAAAAAATTAAATATTTGAAAAAAAAAAATTCATTTTTGAAAAAAAAAAAAAAATCATTTTTGAAAAAAAATATATATATTTTTGAAAAAAAAAATCATTTTTGAAAAAAAAAAAATCATTTAAAAAAAAATTTAAATATTTGAAAAAAAAAATTTTTTGAAAAAACAAAAAAACATTTTTGAAAAAAAAAAAAAACATTTTTGAAAAAAAAATTATTTTTGAAAAAAAAAAAAAAATTTTGAAAAAAAAATTCATAATTTTTGAAAAAAAAATAATTTTTGAAAAAAAATTTCAGCTCTTTCAGCTAATGATGGGACTTCGTCAACTTTTTTACTACTATTTATACTTTTTTAAATATTAAGCTTTTTAACACTTTTCACAGTTACTCCTGCTACTCCAACCAGTTACTCCGCCCACTCCAGTTGTAGGGGCAAGAACACTTTTCACAATTTCCCCAGAAATTGTAGCTTTTCTAGTTATCATTATTATTATTATTATTATTATTATTATTATTATTATTGTTATTGTTATTATTATTATTATTAAACAGGATTTATATAGCGCCAACAGTTTGCGCGGCGCTTTACAATATGAGGACAGACCGTACAATTACAACACAATTCAATACAGGAAGAATCAGAGCCCTGATCATTAGAGCTTACAATCTAGAAGGGAGGGTCAAGTTATACAAAAAGTTACATTAGTTACAAAGTTACAAAGTTACAAAGTTACATAGTTACATAGTTACATAGTAGGTGAGGTTGAAAAAAGACACAAGTCCATCAAGTCCAACCTATGTGTGTGATTATATGTCAGTATTACATTGTATATCCCTGTATGTTGCGGTCATTCAGGTGTTTTTTTGAAACTATCGAAGCCCCCCGCTGAGACCACCGCCTGATGTCAATAGTCATGTGCTGCAAGCGCCTCTATGGCGTGTTCAGCCCGTTTGAGATGCGTTTAGAAAGCGTCAGTACAAAAATTCTTCGGCCTCGTTTAGCCGAGCGGTTGGACGGCAGCAACAATATGCAGTTGAGCCGTGTTCTTGACGCCCGCTAACCGCCCCCCTCCCCCTCTCCCCTTCTTAAGCTGCAATAGACAACAGACAGGGACATTTTCATACCAGGGCGGAGATTCTTCACGCCCGCGGCAGAGTTGACCCAACGCGTGTCGTTCATCGGGCGGCAAGCCCACCAAACGCTACACATGAAAGTCAGCAGGGGAAGCACTGTGAACGCCCCGCGCAATTGTTTTGGCACGAATAAGGGTTAAAACAGGCGGCGAGGAGGCGTCACGTCACTTGCGTAGCCTCTGGAGCGCGATCCTAAGGCAGATCGTTTTTCAGAGGCAAAGGGAGATGTAGAGGCACGTCGGTGGGGGGGGGGCCTGGGAAGCGTTTTTTTTTAGCGTGATACAAACGCATCAAAGTCGCATTAGGTGCATTAATGGGCGTTCCAATGTCTTTGCGCATCTACATGAGCCCTTCTACACCACCAGCTGTAATATAAATCATATAATATAATACAGGCGTTATACTAGAAGCCCCAAAACCATTGAAATGCCTGGAAATCGCCATCGCTTTGTGTGATTGGGGTTCAACATTTCATTCATCTGACAAACTCATTCATCGTCCCGCTAATTGTTCTCCAATCCTCGATCTTCTCCTCTCTGGGTAATCGATGGGCAGCCCGGGGGGGGGAGCGCCATCACGTGTCCATCGAACGACAATTAGTAATATGGATGGGGCGGGGGAGGGGGGAGATGAAGGTTAGAGGACCCCGGGAGGAGGAGAATGTCTATAATGTCAGGATGTGTTCGGATCCCACCAATAGAGTTCCTGGGAGGTGGGGGGGAGGGGGCGGGGCTAAGGTTTGAGTATATCTAAAGCCCCCCCCCCCTTTTTTTTTTGATAGAATAAGAAATGGTTCAAATGTTTATCATTTTCTTTGCCATCTCTGTCTCTGTTTCCTTCACTTCCTGTCTTCCAGACTTGTCATGCGATTTGACAGTTCGGAATTGCATGACAAGTCTCACCCTGTTGTCGGCAATGGAACTGGTCAAATTGGTGCGACTCCAATTGCGGTGCCGTGACGATTTGAAATTAAAAAAAAGGTCCCTGCGCTATTTTTTTTATTTTATTTTTTGCGATTTCAGGTGCGACTTGCATCGACATCAGAGCATGAAGTCGCACAAATATCAGCCAAGTCGCAATGACCTGCGCTTCACTTGAAGTCTCGTTCAGGCTACGTTTCCACTATTGCGACCTCAAAGTCGACCCAATTTAGAGTGTGTGTGACTTTGGAGTGCGACTTTGATGAGACTTTGAGTGCAGCTTTGATACAACTTTTCAGTCTCTGGATCAAAGATTCTCCAAAAGTCGCATCAAAGTAGTTGCAGGAACCTTTTCAAAGACGCTGCACCTTTAAGTTGCATAGATGGAAACGGGTGCCGTTGAAATCAATGGGCTGTGACTTGTCATGCAACTTTATCTGTCCAAAGTCGCATGACAACACCCACTGGTGGAAAAACTGACCCTCAGTGTGAACGGGGGCTAAGCTCAATTTACACTTGTGTGACTTGATGTGCGACTTCAAACAAGTCTCATGACAAGTCGCACCCCCCACTCTTTTCAATTGCACCTGTTCAAATTGATGTGAAGGTGCCTGCATTACTTTGGTGCGACTTTTCACTGTTTACATTGATTGCGGCTTTGAAATTGTGCAACTTTATCTGAAATCGCACTATTTCAAAGCCGCATCTCAGTGCGACTTTGAGTGCGACTTTGAAGACATCCGTCTTCAAATGGATGTAAGCCCCCCTTCACACTGGTGCAGCTTTGAAATCGCACTACTTCAGCGAGATTTTCAAAGTCGCACATAAGTGCGTTTTGCACTGCCGATTGATTGCGGCTTGCAACGTCATACAACAGAAGTTTATGCAAGTCGCAATAAAATCAGCAAAAAAGTAGTGCAGGAACATTTTTCAAAATTGCTGAAACACAAGCCGCCAATGGGGTGCGACTTTTCATGCGATTTGGAACTGTCAAATCACATGCCCTCTCTGTCTCTGTTTTCTTCACTCTCTTAGGCTCCATTCACACTTGTGTGAAAAGTTGCAACCAAAGCAGCTCAGACAACCGTTTTAAAGTCGCTGCGACTTTAAGCCCCGGCTCACACCGGTGCGGCTTCGAAATCGCTCGACTTCCGCGTGCTTTCAAACCTGCAGATCAGCGCGATTCACACCTTCAGTTTCATTGCGGCTGACGACTTTATTTAACAGAAGTCTATGCAAGTCGCAATAAAATTGGCAAAAAGTTGCGCAGGAGCCTTTTTCAAAGTCGATGCGGAATGAGTTGTGGCAATTTGAAGTGTTGCATTGCCAACAACGGGGTGTGATTTGGAAATGTCAAATCCCATGGCAAATCGCACCAGTGTGAAGGGGTGGGTTAAGTCACACCCACTGGAACAGCTGGCATGGAAGAGAATGAGGTGTGGCTTGTCATGCGACTTTGATGTCCTAAGTTGCCTGACAAACCGCACCAGTGTGAATGGAGCCTTTGACCCATTGAGTGTAAAGTCAGAGTAAAGTCGCATTAAAGTCGTGCTCCAAAGAGAGTACATGTGATCAGCACAGGGCCAATCAGCACTGTCCAGACAGAGGGTCAGGGGTCCTGCAGACCAGATATAATGAATGCAGAGTCCTGGGGAGACCAGATATAGTGAATGCAGAGTCCTGGGGAGACCAGATATAGTGAATGCAGAGTCCTGTGGAGACCAGATTTAGTGAATGCAGAGTCCTGGGGAGACCAGATATAGTGAATGCAGGCTCCTGGAGAGACCAGATATAGTGAGTGCAGAGTCCTGTGGATACCAGATATAGTGAATGCAGGGTCCTGGGGAGACCAGATATGGTGAATGCAGAGTCCTGGGGATACCAGATATAGTGAATGCAGAGTCCTGGGGAGACCAGATATAGTGAATGCAAAGTCCTGTGGAGACCAGATATAGTGGATGCAGAGTCCTGGGGAGACCAGATATAGTGAATGCAGAGTCCTGGAGAGACCAGATATAGTGAATGCAAAGTCCTGTGGAGACCAGATATAGTCAATGCAGGGTCCCGGGGAGACCAGATATAGTGAATGCAGGCTCCTGGGGAGAGCAGATATAGTGAATGCAGAGTCCTGGGGAGAGCAGATATAGTGAATGCAGAGTCCTGGGGGGGGGGCAGATATAGTGAATACAGGCTCCTGGGGAGACCAGATATAGTGAACGCAGGCTCCTGGGGCGACCAGATATAGTGAACACAGGCTCCTGGGGAGATCAGATATAGTGAATGCAGAGTACTGGGGAGAGAAGATATAGTGAATGCAGGCTCCTGGGGAGACCAGATATAGTGAATGCAGAGTCCTAGGGAGACCAGATATAGTGAATGCAGAGTCCTGGGGAGAGCAGCTATAGTGAATGCAGAGTCCTGGGGAGACCAGATATAGTAAATGCAGAGTCCCGGGGGGACCAGATATAGTGAAAGCAGACTCCTGGGGAGACCAGATATAGTGAACGCAGGCTCCTAGGGAGATCAGATATAGTAAATTGCCGGCTCCTGGGGGGACCAGATATAGTAAATTGCAGGCTCCTGGGGGGACCAGATATAGTGAATGCAGGCTCCTGGGGAGACCAGATATAGTGAACGCAGGCTCCTGGGGAGATCAGATATAGTGAATGCAGAGTACTGGGGAGAGCAGATATAGTGAATGCAGGCTCCTGGGGAGAGCAGATTTAGTGAACGCAGGCTCCTGGGGAGATCAGATATAGTGAATGCAGGCTCCTGGGGAGATCAGATATAGTGAATGCAGAGTACTGGGGAGAGCAGATATAGTGAATGCAGGCTCCTGGGGAGGCCAGATATAGTGAATGCAGAGTCCTGGGGAGACCAGATATAGTAAATGCAGAGTCCCGGGGGGGACCAGATAAAGTGAACGCAGGCTCCTGGGGAGACCAGATATAGTGAACGCAGGCTCCTGGGGAGATCAGATATAGTGAACGCAGGCTCCTGGGGGGACCAGATATAGTGAATGCAGGCTCCTGGGGAGACCAGATATAGTGAACGCAGGCTCCTGGGGGGATCAGATATAGTGAATGCAGAGTACTGGGGAGACCAGATACAGTGAATGCAGAGTCCTGGGGATACCAGATATAGTGAATGCAGGCTCCTGGGGGGACCAGATGTAGTGAATGCAGGCTCCTGGGGAGAGCAGGTATAGTGAACGCAGGCTCCTGGGGAGATCAGATATAGTGAATGCAGGCTCCTGGGGAGAGCAAATATAGTGAATGCAGGCTCCTGGGGGGACCAGATATAGTGAATGCAGGCTCCTGGGGGGACCAGATATAGTGAATGCAGGCTCCTGGGGAGACCAGATATAGTGAATGCAGAGTCCTGGGGAGACCAGATATAGTGAATGAAGGCTCCTGGAGAGAGCAGATATAGTGAATGCAGGGTCCTGGGGAGACCAGATATAGTGAATACAGGCTCCTGGGGAGAGCAGATATAGTGAATGCAGAGTCCTGGGGAGAGCAGATATAGTGAATGCAGAGTCCTGGGGAGAGCAGATATAGTGAATGCAGAGTCCTGGGGAGAGCAGATATAGTGAATGTAGAGTCCTGGGGAGACCAGATATAGTAAATGCAGGCTCCTGGGGGGACCAGATATAGTGAATGCAGGCTCCTGGGGAGACCAGATATAGTGAACGCAGGCTCCTGGGGAGATCAGATATAGTGAATGCAGGCTCCTGGGGGGGAATAGATATAGTGAATGCAGAGTCCTGGGGATACCAGATATAGTGAATGCAGGCTCCTGGGGAGAGCAGATATAGTGAACGCAGGCTCCTGGGGAGATCAGATATAGTGAACGCAGGCTCCTGGGGAGAGCAGATATACTGAATGCAGGCTCCTGGGGAGAGCAGATATAGTGAATGCAGGCTCCTGGGGGGGACCAGATATAGTGAATGCAGGCTCCTGGGGGACCAGATATAGTGAACGCAGGCTCCTGGGGAGACCAGATATAGTGAACGCAGGCTCCTGGGGAGATCAGATATAGTGAACGCAGGCTCCTGGGGAGAGCAGATATAGTGAATGCAGGCTCCTGGGGGGACCAGATATAGTGAATGCAGGCTCCTGGGGAGACCAGATATAGTGAACGCAGGCTCCTGGGGAGACCAGATATAGTGAATGTAGTGTCCTGGGGAGACCAGATATAGTGAATGCAGGCTCCTGGGGGGACCAGATATAGTGAATGTAGAGTCCTGGGGAGACCAGATATAGTGAATGCAGGCTCCTGGGGGGACCAGATATAGTGAATGCAGAGTCCTGGGGATACCAGATATAGTGAATGCAGGCTCCTGGGGAGAGCAGATATAGTGAATGTAGAGTCCTGGGGAGACCAGATATCGTGAATGCAGGCTCCTGGGGGGACCAGATATAGTGAATGCAGGCTCCTGGGGAGACCAGATATAGTGAATGCAGACTCCTGGGGAGAGCAGATATAGTGAATGTAGGCTCCTGGGGGGGACCAGATATAGTGAATGCAGGCTCCTGGGGGGACCAGATATAGTGAACGCAGGCTCCTGGGGAGACCAGAGATAGTGAACGCAGGCTCCTGGGGAGATCAGATATAGTGAACGCAGGCTCCTGGGGAGAGCAGATATAGTGAATGCAGGCTCCTGGGGGGACCAGATATAGGGAATGCAGGTTCCTGGGGAGACCAGATATAGTGAACGCAGGCTCCTGGGGAGACCAGATATAGTGAATGTAGAGTCCTGGGGAGACCAGATATAGTGAATGCAGGCTCCTGGGGGGACCAGATATAGTGAATGTAGAGTCCTGGGGAGACCAGATATAGTGAATGCAGGCTCCTGGGGGGACCAGATATAGTGAATGCAGGCTCCTGGGGAGACCAGATATAGTGAATGCAGGCTCCTGGGGAGATCAGATATAGTGAATGCAGGCTCCTGGGGGGGACCAGATATGTTGAATGCAGGCTCCTGGGGAGACCAGATATAGTGAATGCAGGCTCCTGGGGAGAGCAGATATGGTGAATGCAGGCTCCTGGGGGGACCAGATATAGTGAATGCAGGCTCCTGGGGAGACCAGATATAGTGAACGCAGGCTCCTGGGGAGAGCAGATATAGTGAATGCAGACTCCTGGTGGGGACCAGATATAGTGAATGCAGGCTCCTGGGGGGACCAGATATAGTAAATGCAGGCTCCTGGGGAGACCAGATTTAGTGAATGCAGGCTCTTGGGGAGAGCAGATATAGTGAATGCAGGCTCCTGGGGAGATCAGATATAGTGAATGCAGAGTGGGAGAGCAGATATAGTGAATGCAGGCTCCTGGGGAGACCAGATATAGTGAATCCAGAGTCCTGGGGAGAGCAGATATAGTGAATGCAGAGACCTGGGGAGACCAGATATAGTGGCTGCAGAGTCCTGGGGAGACGAAGATATAGTGAATGCAGAGTCCTGGGGGGACCAAATATAGTGAACGCAGGCTCCTGGGGAGACCAGATATAGTGAACGCAGGCTCCTGGGGAGATCAGATATAGTGAATGCAGGCTCCTGGGGAGAGTAGATATAGTGAATGCAGGCTCCTGGGGGGACCAGATATACTGAATGCAGGCTCCTGGGGAGAGCAGATATCGTGAATGCAGGCTCCTGGGGAGATCAGATATAGTGAACGCAGGCTCCTGGGGAGATCAGATATAGTGAATGCAGGCTCCTGGGGAGATCAGATATAGTGAATGCAGAGTGGGAGAGCAGATATAGTGAATGCAGGCTCCTGGGGAGACCAGATATAGTGAATCCAGAGTCCTGGGGAGAGCAGATATAGTGAATGCAGAGACCTGGGGAGACCAGATATAGTGGCTGCAGAGTCCTGGGGAGACGAAGATATAGTGAATGCAGAGTCCTGGGGGGACCAAATATAGTGAACGCAGGCTCCTGGGGAGACCAGATATAGTGAACGCAGGCTCCTGGGGAGATCAGATATAGTGAATGCAGGCTCCTGGGGAGAGTAGATATAGTGAATGCAGGCTCCTGGGGGGACCAGATATACTGAATGCAGGCTCCTGGGGAGAGCAGATATCGTGAATGCAGGCTCCTGGGGAGATCAGATATAGTGAACGCAGGCTCCTGGGGAGATCAGATATAGTGAATGCAGAGTCCTGGAGAGACCAGATATAGTGAATGCAGAGTCTTGGGGAGACCAGACATAGTGAATGCAGAGTCCTGGGGAGATCAGATATAGTGAATGCAGGGTCCTGGGGAGACCAGATATAGTGAATGCAGAGTCCTGGGGAGAGCAGATATAGTGAATGCAGAGTCCTGGGGAGACCAGATATAGTGAATGCCAATTCCTGGGGAGACCAGATATAGTGAATGCAGGCTCCTGGGGAGACCAGATATAGTGAATGCAGTGTCCTGGGGAGATCAGATATAGTGAATTCAGAGTCCTGGGGAGATCAGATATAGTGAATGCAGTGTCCTGGGGGGACCAGATATAGTGAATGCAGGGTCCTGGGGAGACCAGATATAGTGAATGCAGGCTCCTGGGGAGACCAGACATAGTGAATGCAGAGTCCTGGGGAGACAAGATATAGTGATTGCAGGCTCCTGGGGAGACCAGATATAGTGAATGCAGGGTCCTGGAAGAGACAAGATATAGTGAATGCAGAGTCCTGGGGAGAGCAGATATAGTGAATGCAGAGTCCTGGGGAGACCAGATATAGTGAATGCAGAGTCCCGGGGAGACCAGATATAGTGAATGCAGGCTCCTTGGGAGACCAGATATAGTGAATCCAGAGTCCTGGGGAGATCAGAAATAGTGAATTCAGAATCCTGGGGAGATCAGATATAGTGAATGCAGAGTCCTGGGGGGACCAGATATAGTGAATGCAGGGTCCTGGGGAGACCAGATATAGTGAATGCAGGCTCCTGGGGAGACCAGATATAGTGATTGAAGGCTCCTGGGGAGACCAGATATAGTGAACGCAGGCTCCTGGGGAGATCAGATATAGTGAATGCAGAGTCCTGGAGAGACCAGATATAGTGAATGCAGAGTCCTGGGGAGACCAGACATAGTGAATGCAGAGTCCTGGGGAGATCAGATATAGTGAATGCAGGGTCCTGGGGAGACCAGATATAGTGAATGCAGAGTCCTGGGGAGAGCAGATATAGTGAATGCAGAGTCCTGGGGAGACCAGATATAGTGAATGCCAATTCCTGGGGAGACCAGATATAGTGAATGCAGGCTCCTGGGGAGACCAGATATAGTGAATGCAGTGTCCTGGGGAGATCAGATATAGTGAATTCAGAGTCCTGGGGAGATCAGATATAGTGAATGCAGAGTCCTGGGGGGACCAGATATAGTGAATGCAGGCTCCTGGGGGGACCAGATATAGTAAATGCAGGCTCCTGGGGAGATCAGATATAGTGAATGCAGAGTGGGAGAGCAGATATAGTGAATGCAGGCTCCTGGGGAGACCAGATATAGTGAATCCAGAGTCCTGGGGAGAGCAGATATAGTGAATGCAGAGACCTGGGGAGACCAGATATAGTGGCTGCAGAGTCCTGGGGAGACGAAGATATAGTGAATGCAGAGTCCTGGGGGGACCAAATATAGTGAACGCAGGCTCCTGGGGAGACCAGATATAGTGAACGCAGGCTCCTGGGGAGATCAGATATAGTGAATGCAGGCTCCTGGGGAGAGTAGATATAGTGAATGCAGGCTCCTGGGGGGACCAGATATACTGAATGCAGGCTCCTGGGGAGAGCAGATATCGTGAATGCAGGCTCCTGGGGAGATCAGATATAGTGAACGCAGGGTCCTGGGGAGACCAGATATAGTGAATGCAGAGTCCTGGGGAGAGCAGATATAGTGAATGCAGAGTCCTGGGGAGACCAGATATAGTGAATGCCAATTCCTGGGGAGACCAGATATAGTGAATGCAGGCTCCTGGGGAGACCAGATATAGTGAATGCAGTGTCCTGGGGAGATCAGATATAGTGAATTCAGAGTCCTGGGGAGATCAGATATAGTGAATGCAGTGTCCTGGGGGGACCAGATATAGTGAATGCAGGGTCCTGGGGAGACCAGATATAGTGAATGCAGGCTCCTGGGGAGACCAGACATAGTGAATGCAGAGTCCTGGGGAGACAAGATATAGTGATTGCAGGCTCCTGGGGAGACCAGATATAGTGAATGCAGGCTCCTGGGGAGACCAGATATAGTGAATGCAGTGTCCTGGGGAGATCAGATATAGTGAATTCAGAGTCCTGGGGAGATCAGATATAGTGAATGCAGAGTCCTGGGGGGACCAGATATAGTGAATGCAGGGTCCTGGGGAGACCAGATATAGTGAATGCAGGCTCCTGGGGAGACCAGATATAGTGATTGAAGGCTCCTGGGGAGACCAGACATAGTGAATGCAGAGTCCTGGGGAGACAAGATATAGTGATTGCAGGCTCCTGGGGAGACCAGATATAGTGAATGCAGGGTCCTGGAAGAGACAAGATATAGTGAATGCAGAGTCCTGGGGAGAGCAGATATAGTGAATGCAGAGTCCTGGGGAGACCAGATATAGTGAATGCAGAGTCCCGGGGAGACCAGATATAGTGAATGCAGGCTCCTTGGGAGACCAGATATAGTGAATGCAGAGTCCTGGGGAGATCAGAAATAGTGAATTCAGAGTCCTGGGGAGATCAGATATAGTGAATGCAGAGTCCTGGGGGGACCAGATATAGTGAATGCAGGGTCCTGGGGAGACCAGATATAGTGAATGCAGGCTCCTGGGGAGACCAGATATAGTGATTGAAGGCTCCTGGGGAGACCAGATATAGTGAACGCAGGCTCCTGGGGAGATCAGATACAGTGAATGCAGAGTCCTGGAGAGACCAGATATAGTGAATGCAGAGTCCTGGGGAGATCAGATATAGTGAATGCAGGGTCCTGGGGAGACCAGATATAGTGAATGCAGAGTCCTGGGGAGAGCAGATATAGTGAATGCAGAGTCCTGGGGAGACCAGATATAGTGAATGCCAATTCCTGGGGAGACCAGATATAGTGAATGCAGGCTCCTGGGGAGACCAGATATAGTGAATGCAGTGTCCTGGGGAGATCAGATATAGTGAATTCAGAGTCCTGGGGAGATCAGATATAGTGAATGCAGAGTCCTGGGGGACCAGATATAGTGAATGCAGGGTCCTGGGGAGACCAGATATAGTGAATGCAGGCTCCTGGGGAGACCAGATATAGTGATTGAAGGCTCCTGGGGAGACCAGACATAGTGAATGCAGAGTCCTGGGGAGACAAGATATAGTGATTGCAGGCTCCTGGGGAGACCAGATATAGTGAATGCAGGGTCCTGGAAGAGACAAGATATAGTGAATGCAGAGTCCTGGGGAGAGCAGATATAGTGAATGCAGAGTCCTGGGGAGACCAGATATAGTGAATGCAGAGTCCCGGGGAGACCAGATATAGTGAATGCAGGCTCCTTGGGAGACCAGATATAGTGAATGCAGAGTCCTGGGGAGATCAGAAATAGTGAATTCAGAGTCCTGGGGAGATCAGATATAGTGAATGCAGAGTCCTGGGGGGACCAGATATAGTGAATGCAGGGTCCTGGGGAGACCAGATATAGTGAATGCAGGCTCCTGGGGAGACCAGATATAGTGATTGAAGGCTCCTGGGGAGACCAGATATAGTGAATGCAGAGTCCTGGGGAGACAAGATATAGTGATTGCAGGCTCCTGGGGAGACCAGATATTGTGAATGCAGAGTCCTGGGTTTACTAACACTTTAAAATAAGGTACAGAAAAAATACATCTACTATCACAAGGTGAGGGTCTGTGGGAGGTATTTTTCTTTTCGGGGGGGGGGGGGGGTGGGGGGTGAAATACCGGAGAGCCCCTTTAATCCAGCGCTGGACTGCAGGCTCCTGGGGGGGACCCGATATAGTGAATGCAGGCTCCTGGGGGGACCAGATATAATGAATGCAGAGTCCTGGGGAGATCAGATATAGTGAACGCAGGCTCCTGGGGAGACCAGATATAGTGAATGCAGGCTCCTGGGGAGACCAGATATAGTGAATGCTGACTCCTGGGGAGACCAGATATAGTGAATTCAGGCTCCTGGGGAGACCAGATATAGTGAATGCAGGCTCCTGGGGAGACCAGATATAGTGAACGCAGGCTCCTGGGGAGAGCAGGTATAGTGAACGCAGGCTCCTGGGGAGATCAGATATAGTGAATGCAGGCTCCTGGGGAGAGCAAATATAGTGAATGCAGGCTCCTGGGGGGACCAGATATAGTGAATGCAGGCTCCTGGGGGGACCAGATATAGTGAATGCAGGCTCCTGGGGAGACCAGATATAGTGAATGCAGAGTCCTGGGGAGACCAGATATAGTGAATGCAGGCTCCTGGAGAGAGCAGATATAGTGAATGCAGGGTCCTGGGGAGACCAGATATAGTGAATACAGGCTCCTGGGGAGAGCAGATATAGTGAATGCAGAGTCCTGGGGAGAGCAGATATAGTGAATGCAGAGTCCTGGGGAGAGCAGATATAGTGAATGCAGAGTCCTGGGGAGAGCAAATATAGTGAATGTAGAGTCCTGGGGAGACCAGATATAGTAAATGCAGGCTCCTGGGGGGACCAGATATAGTGAATGCAGGCTCCTGGGGAGACCAGATATAGTGAACGCAGGCTCCTGGGGAGATCAGATATAGTGAATGCAGGCTCCTGGGGGGGAATAGATATAGTGAATGCAGAGTCCTGGGGATACCAGATATAGTGAATGCAGGCTCCTGGGGAGAGCAGATATAGTGAATGTAGAGTCCTGGGGAGACCAGATATAGTGAATGCAGGCTCCTGGGGGGACCAGATATAGTGAATGCAGGCTCCTGGGGAGACCAGATATAGTGAACGCAGGCTCCTGGGGAGAGCAGATATAGTGAATGCAGGCTCCTGGGGGGGACCAAATATAGTGAATGCAGGCTCCTGGGGGACCAGATATAGTGAACGCAGGCTCCTGGGGAGACCAGATATAGTGAACGCAGGCTCCTGGGGAGATCAGATATAGTGAACGCAGGCTCCTGGGGAGAGCAGATATAGTGAATGCAGGCTCCTGGGGGGACCAGATATAGTGAATGCAGGCTCCTGGGGAGACCAGATATAGTGAACGCAGGCTCCTGGGGAGACCAGATATAGTGAATGTAGAGTCCTGGGGAGACCAGATATAGTGAATGCAGGCTCCTGGGGGGACCAGATATAGTGAATGTAGAGTCCTGGGGAGACCAGATATAGTGAATGCAGGCTCCTGGGGGGACCAGATATAGTGAATGCAGAGTCCTGGGGATACCAGATATAGTGAATGCAGGCTCCTGGGGAGAGCAGATATAGTGAATGTAGAGTCCTGGGGAGACCAGATATCGTGAATGCAGGCTCCTGGGGGGACCAGATATAGTGAATGCAGGCTCCTGGGGAGACCAGATATAGTGAACGCAGACTCCTGGGGAGAGCAGATATAGTGAATGCAGGCTCCTGGGGGGGACCAGATATAGTGAATGCAGGCTCCTGGGGGGACCAGATATAGTGAACGCAGGCTCCTGGGGAGACCAGAGATAGTGAACGCAGGCTCCTGGGGAGATCAGATATAATGAACGCAGGCTCCTGGGGAGATCAGATATAGTGAACGCAGGCTCCTGGGGAGAGCAAATATAGTGAATGCAGGCTCCTGGTGGGGCCAGATATAGTGAATGCAGGCTCCTGGGGAGACCAGATATAGTGAACGCAGGCTCCTGGGGAGACCAGATATAGTGAATGTAGAGTCCTGGGGAGACCAGATATAGTGAATGCAGGCTCCTGGGGGGACCAGATATAGTGAATGTAGAGTCCTGGGGAGACCAGATATAGTGAATGCAGGCTCCTGGGGGGACCAGATATAGTGAATGCAGGCTCCTGGGGAGACCAGATATAGTGAATGCAGGCTCCTGGGGAGATCAGATATCGTGAATGCAGGCTCCTGGGGGGGACCAGATATGTTGAATGCAGGCTCCTGGGGAGACCAGATATAGTGAATGCAGGCTCCTGGGGAGAGCAGATATGGTGAATGCAGGCTCCTGGAGGGACCAGATATAGTGAATGCAGGCTCCTGGGGAGACCAGATATAGTGAATGCAGAGTCCTGGGGATACCAGATATAGTGAATGCAGGCTCCTGGGGAGAGCAGATATAGTGAATGTAGAGTCCTGGGGAGACCAGATATAGTGAATGCAGGCTCCTGGGGGGACCAGATATAGTGAATGCAGGCTCCTGGGGAGACCAGATATAGTGAACGCAGGCTCCTGGGGAGAGCAGATATAGTGAATGCAGGCTCCTGGTGGGGACCAGATATAGTGAATGCAGGCTCCTGGGGGGACCAGATATAGTAAATGCAGGCTCCTGGGGAGACCAGATTTAGTGAATGCAGGCTCCTGGGGAGAGCAGATATAGTGAATGCAGGCTCCTGGGGAGATCAGATATAGTGAATGCAGAGTGGGAGAGCAGATATAGTGAATGCAGGCTCCTGGGGAGACCAGATATAGTGAATCCAGAGTCCTGGGGAGAGCAGATATAGTGAATGCAGAGACCTGGGGAGACCAGATATAGTGGCTGCAGAGTCCTGGGGAGACGAAGATATAGTGAATGCAGAGTCCTGGGGGGACCAAATATAGTGAACGCAGGCTCCTGGGGAGACCAGATATAGTGAACGCAGGCTCCTGGGGAGATCAGATATAGTGAACGCAGGCTCCTGGGGAGAGTAGATATAGTGAATGCAGGCTCCTGGGGGGACCAGATATACTGAATGCAGGCTCCTGGGGAGAGCAGATATCGTGAATGCAGGCTCCTGGGGAGATCAGATATAGTGAACGCAGGCTCCTGGGGAGATCAGATATAGTGAATGCAGAGTCCTGGAGAGACCAGATATAGTGAATGCAGAGTCCTGGGGAGACCAGACATAGTGAATGCAGAGTCCTGGGGAGATCAGATATAGTGAATGCAGGGTCCTGGGGAGACCAGATATAGTGAATGCAGAGTCCTGGGGAGAGCAGATATAGTGAATGCAGAGTCCTGGGGAGACCAGATATAGTGAATGCCAATTCCTGGGGAGACCAGATATAGTGAATGCAGGCTCCTGGGGAGACCAGATATAGTGAATGCAGTGTCCTGGGGAGATCAGATATAGCGAATTCAGAGTCC
Source organism: Lithobates septentrionalis (assembly GCA_037952835.1). NCBI lineage: Eukaryota > Metazoa > Chordata > Amphibia > Anura > Ranidae > Lithobates > Lithobates septentrionalis. The sequence goes on from JBBDGP010004281.1 coordinate 119,820, forward strand.
TGGGGAGATCAGATATAGTGAATGCAGAGTCCTGGGGGGACCAGATATAGTGAATGCAGGGTCCTGGGGAGACCAGATATAGTGAATGCAGGCTCCTGGGGAGACCAGATATAGTGATTGAAGGCTCCTGGGGAGACCAGACATAGTGAATGCAGAGTCCTGGGGAGACAAAATATAGTGATTGCAGGCTCCTGGGGAGACCAGATATAGTGAATGCAGGGTCCTGGAAGAGACAAGATATAGTGAATGCAGAGTCCTGGGGAGAGCAGATATAGTGAATGCAGAGTCCTGGGGAGACCAGATATAGTGAATGCAGAGTCCCGGGGAGACCAGATATAGTGAATGCAGGCTCCTTGGGAGACCAGATATAGTGAATGCAGAGTCCTGGGGAGATCAGAAATAGTGAATTCAGAGTCCTGGGGAGATCAGATATAGTGAATGCAGAGTCCTGGGGGGACCAGATATAGTGAATGCAGGGTCCTGGGGAGACCAGATATAGTGAATGCAGGCTCCTGGGGAGACCAGATTTAGTGATTGAAGGCTCCTGGGGAGACCAGATATAGTGAATGCAGAGTCCTGGGGAGACAAGATATAGTGATTGCAGGCTCCTGGGGAGACCAGATATAGTGAATGCAGAGTCCTGGGTTTACTAACACTTTAAAATAAGGTACAGAAAAAATACATCTACTATCACAAGGTGAGGGTCTGTGGGAGGTATTTTTCTTTTCGGGGGGGGGGGGGGGGTGAAATACCGGAGAGCCCCTTTAATCCAGCGCTGGACTGCAGGCTCCTGGGGGGGACCCGATATAGTGAATGCAGGCTCCTGGGGGGACCAGATATAATGAATGCAGAGTCCTGGGGAGATCAGATATAGTGAACGCAGGCTCCTGGGGAGACCAGATATAGTGAATGCAGGCTCCTGGGGCGACCAGATATAGTGAATGCTGACTCCTGGGGAGACCAGATATAGTGAATTCAGGCTCCTGGGGAGACCAGATATAGTGAATGCAGGCTCCTGGGGAGACCAGATATAGTGAACGCAGGCTCCTGGGGAGATCAGATATAGTGAATGCAGGCTCCTGGGGAGGCCAGATATAGTGGCTGCAGAGTCACCGGGAGACCAAATATAGTGAATGCAGGCTCCTGGGGAGACCAGATATAGTGAATGCAGAGTCCTGGGCAGACCAGATATAGTGAATTCCGAGTCCTGGGGAGACCAGATATAGTGAATGCACGCTCCTGGGTTTACTAACACTTTAAAATAAGGTACAGAAAAAAATACATCTACAATCACAAGGTGGGGGTCTGTGGGAGGTATTTTTCTTTTCGGGGGTGTGAAAAACCAGAGAGCCCCTTTAATGCAGCGCTGGACTCCCTTCCCATCCAGCCAGTAATTTATGAGTGGAGGGGGCGATCGCACAGCGCTAATGAGATTAAAGTTAGAATAAAGCGAGCGATGGAAAATCTAATTTGGATGTGATGAAGTGTACGTTATCTCCCAGTAATTACATCGCCGATTGGCGAGGGGATTCGCTGCGATCTCAGGCTCGGCGCAGCTCGAGGGCGTCTCATTTCTGCTAAAAACCAAACAAAGGCCAAACGATCAGCGTCTTCGGTGTGCGATTATTTATATTATATACTCTGCAAAATCACGTTTTGGGAGAGCGGATGGCGCAGTTTGCAAAATGGCAAGAGTGCCGCCATTTTTAGTGCTCAGCCTTGTGAGTACCTGAATGGTGGGAAGATCGCAGCCAATAGACAGCGAGGATTTAATGCGCCCTCCATGGAGATTTCATGGAAATCAGATATGGGGGATATTTATAAAGCAGTGAATGTGACATTCACTTGACATTCACCGCAGGTGTGTATTTCCCAAGCATGTTTTTTACATAACAGTGAATGATTCACCTGCAATGCACTTGGAGTTTTTCAATTACCATGATATGAATTAGAGCAGCGAGGTCCCCCCTTACATCAGAGTCCCTCCTTACATCAGAGTCCCCCCTTACATCAGAGTCCCCCTTACATCAGGGTCCCCCTTACATCAGAGTCCCCCTTACATCAGGGTCCCCATCAGAATCCCCCTTACATCAGGGTCCCCCTTACATCAGAGTCCTTCCTTACATCAGAGTCCCCAACAGAATTCTGCTTACATCAGAGTCCCTCCTTACTTCAGGGTCCCCATCAGAGTCCCCCCATGCATCAGAGTCCCTCCTTTCTTCAGGGTTCCCGCCAGAGTCCCCCTTACATCAGAGTCCCCTTTACATCAGAGTCCTTCCTTACATCAGGGTCCCCATCAGAATTCAACTTACATCAGAGTCCCTCCTTACTTCAGGGTCCCCATCAGAGTCCCCCCTTACATCACAGTCCCCCCTACATCAGAGTCCTTCCTTACATCAGAGTCCTTCCTTACATTAGAGTCCCCATTAACATCAGAGTCCCCATTAGAGTCCTTACTTACACCAGAGTCCCTCCTTACTTCAGGGTCCCCATCAGAGTCTTCCCTTACATCAGAGTCCCTCCTTACTTCAGGGTCCCCATCAGAGTCCCCCCTTACTTCAGGGTCTCCATCAGTGTCTCCCCTTACATCAGAGTCCCTCCTTATTTCAGGGTCCCCATCAGAGTCCCCCTTACATCAGAGTCCCTTCTTACATCAGGGTCCCCATCAGAGTCCCCCCTTACATCAGAGTCCCCCCTTACATCAGAGTCCTCATTACATCAGATTCCTTCCTTACATCAGAGTCCCCCTTTACATCAGAGTCCCTTCTTACATCAGGGTCCCCATCAGCGTCCCCCCTTACATCAGAGTTCTTCCTTACATCAGGGTCCTCATCAGAATCCCCCTTACATCAGAGTCCCTCCATTCTTCAGGGTCCCCATCAGAATCCCCCCTTACATCAGAGTTCTTCCCTACATCAGAGTCCCTCTTTACTTCAGGGTTCCTGTCAGAGTCCCCCTTACATCAGAGTCCTTCCCTACATCAGAGTCCTTCCTTTCTTCAGAGTCCCCCCATACATCAGAGTCCCTGCTTACATAGGGTCCACCTTACATCAGAGTCCCCCCTTAAATCAGAATCTCTCATTACATCAGAGTCCTTCTTTACATCAGTGTCCCCATCAGATTCCCCCTTACATCAGAGTTCCTCCTTACATCAGGGTCCCCATCAGAGTCCCCCTTACACCAGAGTCCCTCCTTACTTCAGGGTCCCCGTCAGAGTCCCCCATACATCAGGGTCCCCATCAGAATCCCCATTAGAGTCCTCCTTACATCAGAGTCCCCCCTTTACATCAGGGTCCGCATTACATCAGAGTCCCCATCAAAGTCCCTCTTATAGGGGTCCCTGAACAGAGCCCCCCTATTACATCAAAGGGTCCGATTTAGCCCAAGGGCCATAGTTTGGTGGCCCCTTATCTAGCCCTTTCCCCACCCAGCCTGATTGCCCCTGGCCCATCCCTTTCAGTAATTGGATTTCTGTCCTCCAATCATAGGGGCTCACCATCACATGTGGGCGTTACCTATGCAAATACAGCCTGCCTAGGAACGCCCACTCCTCCAGACTGACACCCACCTATCAAGGCATTTTGATATTTGCATAACTCCTCCCACATGCCTGCCCACTGCTTGTATAAGCATTGAGGGCTCTTGATAGGAGTACTGAGGCCGGGTGCTGTGATGGTTTCAGGAAGTTATGTCCAGCCCCCTGCCGGCCCCTCCCACCTGCCATGATCTGCCTGCATTGCATAGAGAAGCACAGAGTCCCTATCTAGGACTAAGACAAATCATCTTGGATTAGGATGTCAAATATTCAACTCGAGCAAAAAAAAAAAAAGAAGAAAAACAGCCAGGCGGAAGCGTCCCAACGCCAAATTCCCGTTTCAATTATAATTATTCATTTCAATCTGTTTTTCTAACCAAACAGAAGCATTTGGCGGTGTGGGGGGGGGAGGGGCCGGACTAATACTCCAGCTCGGGCCGCCGGTCCTAATATAATAAAATGTTTTGCGCTACCAGACGTCCATCTCGGCGACGGTGAGATTTGCCAGACGGTCAGAACGTCATTCCACCAATGACAGCTCAGCATCTATTCTTCCCTCTTTTATGCCGTTTCTGCTATTCCCATTCCGAGCGAATATTAAGATGTTTCCTTTATGGGAAATCAATCATCGCGTTCCATCGACTCCCCGCCGGAGCAATATGAAGGGCGATCGAGGGTGCTTATAGGCTCTATTAAAATGTGTGCGATAAGGAACAACCAAATACCAAATTATTACCAAATACCAAATTACCAAAATACACAATAGTCTCCCCTCCCCCACCCCCAGGGATCAGACTGTACATTGTAACTTTGTAGAAGGAGGAGGAAGCATTTCCTCAGTTCCCCCTTCCCCAGTGATCAGACTGTACATTGTAACTTTGTAGAAGGAGGAGAAGTCATTTCCTCAGTCTCCCCTCCCCCAGTGATCAGACTGTTCATTGTAACTCTGTAGAAGGAGGAGAACGCATTTCCTCATTCTCCCCTCCCCCCAGTGATCAGACTGTACATTATTACGTTGTAGCAAGTCACAAAGTGAGAAGCGGCAGCTGATCTGTGTCAGACATTTGTGAACACTGGCAGAAGCGCAAGAACAAGAACTGCACAAGCATCCAGGATTTAGATGATTCTATCAACTCTGTATATCGCAAAAAACCCAAAACAAAGTACAACTTCTGCAGCTGGTCGGCAAGCGGTTAAAGTAACGCAGTGCTGAATAGCAAAAAATGGCCTGGTCTTGAAGGGGCTAAAACCTTCTGGGGATAAGGTGGTTAAGTCAAAATCTGACCACTTGCACCCTTTGCTAACTCCACAAAAAAATTGGTTAGTCATTACCTCTGTCCTTTCCCCTTCCTACCTGTCACCATCCAACTTGTCACCACCCTACCTGTATACACCCTACCTGTCACCATCCAACGTGTCACCACCCTACCTGTCACCACCCTACCTGTCACCATCCAACTTGTCACCACCCTACCTGTATACACCCTACCTGTCACCACCCTACCTGTCACCATCCAACGTGTCACCACCCTACCTGTCACCACCCTACCTGTCACCATCCAACTTGTCACCACCCTACCTGTATACACCCTACCTGTCACCACCCTACCTGTCACCATCCAACGTGTCACCACCCTACCTGTCACCATCCAACTTGTCACCACCCTACCTGTCACCACCCTACCTGTCACCACCCTACCTGTCACATCTTACCTGTCACCACCCTACCTGTCACCCCCCTACCTGTCACATCTTACCTGTCACCATCTTACCTGTCACCATTCTACCTGTTAGCACCCTACCTGTCACCATCCAACTTGTCACCACCCTACCTGTCACCACCCTACCTGTCACCATCCTACCTGTCACCACCCTACCTGTCCCCACCCTACCTGTCACATCTTACCTGTCACCATCTTACCTGTTAGCATTCTACCTGTCACCATCCAACTTGTCACAACCCTACCTGTCACCACCCTACCTGTCACCATCTTACCTGTCACCATCCAACCTGTCACCACCCTACCTGTCACCACCATACCTGTCACCACCCTACCTGTCACCATCTTACCTGTCACCATCCAACCTGTCACCATCCAACTTGTCACCACCCAACCTGTCACCACCCTACCCGTCACCACCCTACCTGTCACCATCTTACCTGTCACCACCCTACCTGTCACCATCTTACCTGTCACCATCCTATCTGTCACCATCTTATCTGTCACCATCCTACCTGTCACCATCTTACCTGTCACCACCCTACCTGTCACCATCTTACCTGTCACCATCCTATCTGTCACCATCTTACCTGTCACCATCCAACCTGTCACCACCCTACCTGCCACCATCCTACCTGTCACCACCCTACCTGTCACCATCTTACCTGTCACCATCCAACCTGTCACCACCCTACCTGTCGCCATCCTACCTGTCACCATCTTACCTGTCACCATCCTACCTGTCACCATCTTACCTGTCACCACCCTACCTGTCACCATCTTACCTGTCACCATCCTACCTGTCACCATCTTACCTGTCACCACCCTACCTGTCACCATCTTACCTGTCACCATCCTATCTGTCACCATCTTACCTGTCACCACCCTACCTGTCTTCTTCCTACCTATCACCACCCTACCTATCACCACCCTACCTATCACCACCCTACCTATCACCACCCTACCTGTCACCATCCTACCTCTCACCATCCTACCTGTCACCACCCTACCTGTCACCATCCAACCTGTCACCACCCTACCTGCCACCATCCTACCTGTCACCATCCAACCAGTCACCATCCTACCTGTCACCATCCAACCTGTCACCACCCTACCTGTCACCATCCTACCTGTCACCACCCTACCTGTCACCATCCTACCTGTCACCATCCAACCTGTCACCAGCCTACCTGCCACCATCCTACCTGTCACCACCCTACCTGTCACCATCCTACCTGTCACCACCCTACCTGTCACCATCTTACCTGTCACCATCCAACCTGTCACCACCCTACCTGCCACCATCCTACCTGTCACCATCCAACCTGTCACCACCCTACCTGTCACCATCCAACCTGTCACCACCCTACCTGTCACCACCCTATCTGTCACCACCCTACCTGTCACCATCCTACCTGTCACCACCCTACCTGTCCCCACCCTACCTGTCACATCTTACCTGTCACCATCTTACCTGTCACCATTCTACCTGTTAGCATTCTACCTGTCACCATCCAACTTGTCACCACCCTACCTGTCACCACCCTACCTGTCACCACCCTACCTGTCACCATCCTACCTGTCACCACCCTACCTGTCACATCTTACCTGTCACCATCCTATCTTTCACCATCTTATCTGTCACCATCCTACCTGTCACCATCTTACCTGTCACCACCCTACCTGTCACCATCTTACCTGTCACCATCCTATCTGTCACCATCTTACCTGTCACCATTCTACCTGTTAGCATTCTACCTGTCACCACCCTACCTGTCTTCTTCCTACCTATCACCACCCTACCTATCACCACCCTACCTGTCACCATCCTACCTGTCACCATCCTACCTGTCACCACCCTACCTGTCACCATCCAACCTGTCACCACCCTACCTGCCACCATCCTACCTGTCACCATCCAACCTGTCACCACCCTACCCGTCACCATCCAACCTGTCACCATCCTACCTGTCACCATCCAACCTGTCACCACCCTACCTGTCACCATCCTACCTGTCACCATCCTACCTGTCACTATCCTACCTGTCACCATCCAACCTGTCACCACCCTACCCGCCACCATCCTACCTGTCACCACCCTACCTGTCACCATCTTACCTGTCACCATCCAACCTGTCACCACCCTACCTGCCACCATCCTACCTGTCACCACCCTACCTGTCACCATCTTACCTGTCACCATCCAACCTGTCACCACCCTACCTGTCGCCATCCTACCTGTCACCATCTTACCTGTCACCATCCTATCTGTCACCATCTTACCTGTCACCATTCTACCTGTTAGCATTCTACCTGTCACCACCCTACCTGTCTTCTTCCTACCTATCACCACCCTACCTATCACCACCCTACCTATCACCACCCTACCTGTCACCACCCTACCTGTCACCATCCTACCTGTCACCATCCAACCAGTCACCATCCTACCTGTCACCATCCAACCTGGTACCACCCTACCTGTCACCATCCTACCTGTCACCACCCTACCTGTCACCATCCTACCTGTCACCATCCAACCTGGTACCATCCTACCTGTCACCATCCTACCTGTCACCACCCTACCTGTCACCATCCAACCTGTCACCACCCTACCTGCCACCATCCTACCTGTCACCACCCTACCTGTCACCATCTTACCTGTCACCATCCAACCTGTCGCCATCCTACCTGTCACCATCCAACCTGTCACCACCCTACCTGTCGCCACCCTACCTGTCACCATCCAACTTGTCACCACCCTACCTGTCGCCATCCTACCTGTCACCATCCAACCTGTCACCACCCTACCTGTCGCCATCCTACCTGTCACCATCCAACCTGTCACCACCCTACCTGTCGCCATCCTACCTGTCACCATCTTACCTGTCACCATCCTACCTGTCACCATCTTACCTGTCACCACCCTACCTGTCACCATCTTACCTGTCACCATCCTACCTGTCACCATCTTACCTGTCACCACCCTACCTGTCACCATCTTACCTGTCACCATCCTATCTGTCACCATCTTACCTGTCACCACCCTACCTGTCTTCTTCCTACCTATCACCACCCTACCTATCACCACCCTACCTATCACCACCCTACCTATCACCACCCTACCTGTCACCATCCTACCTCTCACCATCCTACCTGTCACCACCCTACCTGTCACCATCCAACCTGTCACCACCCTACCTGCCACCATCCTACCTGTCACCATCCAACCAGTCACCATCCTACCTGTCACCATCCAACCTGTCACCACCCTACCTGTCACCATCCTACCTGTCACCACCCTACCTGTCACCATCCTACCTGTCACCATCCAACCTGTCACCAGCCTACCTGCCACCATCCTACCTGTCACCACCCTACCTGTCACCATCCTACCTGTCACCACCCTACCTGTCACCATCTTACCTGTCACCATCCAACCTGTCACCACCCTACCTGCCACCATCCTACCTGTCACCATCCAACCTGTCACCACCCTACCTGTCACCATCCAACCTGTCACCACCCTACCTGTCACCACCCTATCTGTCACCACCCTACCTGTCACCATCCTACCTGTCACCACCCTACCTGTCCCCACCCTACCTGTCACATCTTACCTGTCACCATCTTACCTGTCACCATTCTACCTGTTAGCATTCTACCTGTCACCATCCAACTTGTCACCACCCTACCTGTCACCACCCTACCTGTCACCACCCTACCTGTCACCATCCTACCTGTCACCACCCTACCTGTCACCATCTTACCTGTCACCATCCTATCTGTCACCATCTTATCTGTCACCATCCTACCTGTCACCATCTTACCTGTCACCACCCTACCTGTCACCATCTTACCTGTCACCATCCTATCTGTCACCATCTTACCTGTCACCATTCTACCTGTTAGCATTCTACCTGTCACCACCCTACCTGTCTTCTTCCTACCTATCACCACCCTACCTATCACCACCCTACCTGTCACCATCCTACCTGTCACCATCCTACCTGTCACCACCCTACCTGTCACCATCCAACCTGTCACCACCCTACCTGCCACCATCCTACCTGTCACCACCCCACCTGTCACCACCCTACCCGTCACCATCCAACCTGTCACCACCCTACCTGTCACCATCCAACCTGTCACCACCCTACCCGTCACCATCCAACCTGTCACCATCCTACCTGTCACCATCCAACCTGTCACCACCCTACCTGTCACCATCCTACCTGTCACCATCCTACCTGTCACCATCCTACCTGTCACCATCCAACCTGTCACCACCCTACCCGCCACCATCCTACCTGTCACCACCCTACCTGTCACCATCTTACCTGTCACCATCCAACCTGTCACCACCCTACCTGCCACCATCCTACCTGTCACCACCCTACCTGTCACCATCTTACCTGTCACCATCCAACCTGTCACCACCCTACCTGTCGCCATCCTACCTGTCACCATCTTACCTGTCACCATCCTATCTGTCACCATCTTACCTGTCACCATTCTACCTGTTAGCATTCTACCTGTCACCACCCTACCTGTCTTCTTCCTACCTATCACCACCCTACCTATCACCACCCTACCTATCACCACCCTACCTGTCACCACCCTACCTGTCACCATCCTACCTGTCACCATCCAACCAGTCACCATCCTACCTGTCACCATCCAACCTGTCACCACCCTACCTGCCACCATCCTACCTGTCACCATCCAACCAGTCACCATCCTACCTGTCACCATCCAACCTGGTACCGCCCTACCTGTCACCATCCTACCTGTCACCACCCTACCTGTCACCATCCTACCTGTCACCACCCTACCTGTCACCATCCAACCTGTCACCACCCTACCTGCCACCATCCTACCTGTCACCACCCTACCTGTCACCATCCTACCTGTCACCATCCTACCTGTCACCATCCAACCTGTCACCACCCTACCTGCCACCATCCTACCTGTCACCACCCTACCTGTCACCATCTTACCTGTCACCATCCAACCTGTCGCCATCCTACCTGTCACCATCCAACCTGTCACCACCCTACCTGTCGCCATCCTACCTGTCACCATCCTACCTGCCACAATATAGAGCTGTACAACTTAATAAAATAAAATCGATCACTTAGCTGTTCAGTCGGTATAAACACAGAGGATCACAACACCAATTGAACAGCAACGTGCCATGAACTGATTTGATCACATCATAGATCTGCATATTGCAGTCCATCCCACATGCTAAGTTGGCCGCATAATAAAATGTAATTCTCCGTCTCTGTGAGACCGCACTCCTCTGCTGAAGGCATCACATTACCGCGCTCACCTCGGAGGGGTCTGGAAACTTTCCCAGATATTTTTAAAACGTGGTGGATTTATAGCGGAGCACCGAATTAGGTGAGAAATATTTAACCGTCTCAGTCGGGGAGTGGCGGCCGAAGTCTAGATGGCGCGCTGCGCAGGTGCGGAGACTCCGGCCTGGTCTGCTCTCCAATGAGAGGACTGACCAACCCAAATAAATGCAAAACAATAAATAAATACAAAAGAAAATACAAGTAATAATCATTCAAAATAAGTAAATAAAAATACAAAAATAAAATACAAAAGTTAACAAACCATGTTACTTTGTATCTCTCTATCCCCATCTGATCAATGTTTATAAACAATGTTACTTTGTATCTCTCTATCCCCATCTGATCAATGTTTATAAACAATGTTACTTTGTATCTCTCTATCCCCATCTGATCAATGTTTATAAACAATGTTACTTTGTATCTCTCTATATCTTGTCTAAACAATGTTTATAAACAATGTTACTTTGTATCTCCCTATCTCTAGTCTGATCAATGTTTATAAATAATGTTACTTTTTATCTCTTTATCCCCCATCTGATCAATGTTTATAAACAATGTTACTTTGTATCTCTCTATCCCCATCTGATCAATGTTTATAAACAATGTTACTTTGTATCTCTCTATATCTTGTCTAAACAATGTTTATAAACAATGGTAATTTGTATCTCTCTATCTCCTGTCTGATCAATGTTTATATATAATGTTACTTTGTATCTCCTGTCTGAACAATGTTTATAATCAATGTTCTTTGTATCTCTTCATCTCCCACCTGAACTATGTTTATAAACAATGTTACTTTGTATCTCTCTATCTCCTGTCTGAACAATGTTTATAATCAATGTTCTTTGTATCTCTCTATCCCCCATCTGAAATATGTTTATAAACAATGTTACTTTGTATCTATCTCCTGTCTCATCAATGTTTATAAACAATGTTACTTTGTATCTCCCTGTCTCCCACCTAAACAATGATTATAAACAATGTTATTTTGTATCTCTCTATCTCTTGTCTGAACAATGTTTATAATCAATGTTCTTTGTATCTCTTCATCTCCCAAATGAACAATGTTTGTAAATAATGTTACGTTGTTTCTCTCTATCTCCCGTCTGAACAATGTTTATAAACAATGTCCTTTGTAATTTTCACCAACCAACTAACACTAAACAGGAGGGGAGGACAGAGGAAGATACCAACATCACATTAGTAAGCAAGTTGCAGTGGCCTAAAACTGCCCCTAGATGTCAGCATACCACAAAAACTGGCAACCTGTTGCAGTTTAATGCAGGACAAAAATCCATGATAGTGGAGTAGAACATCAGTAAAGGTCGGGGGGACAATTGAAAGAGTAGCCAATGCTTTTCAGTGCTTTAAAAAACGTCCTTCACCATGGCTAGAAAAAGGGACATCTCTATATCAATACAATATAAATACGATCTCCCTTCCTCAGAGTCATAGTTAAAACCAAACACTCAGAAGCCAATGATATTGGATGTATAATAATGAATATATCGGGTACCATTGAATAAATACCGAATATCCAATCTTATCCGACGTATTCATTTTTATACATCCAATACTATTTGCTATCGGGCATTAGGTTCTATGACTCCGAGGAGGGGAGATTGTACTGATATTGTATTCATATGGAGATGTCCTTTTTTTTCTATCCGGGTTTTTGGACCTCCGAAACGCGTTGGCTCCCCTTTTAATTGTCCCCCTGATCTTTATTGGAATAAATTCACTGGAGCGGGCTGAGTATAAGGTAAGTATACATGTCTTTCTTACACAGGTTAGTCCCCATAGGTGTTAGGAGGGGGGGTAGGGAACATTTGAAGACTAGTTAGGTTTAGGCTGGAATTCCACTTTAAGGATAGACGAGGAGACGGAGTGACCGGAGTCTCCGCCTGTCCACCCGGAGTTCCCCTTTAATTGGAACAGATGGCGGTGACAAATGACGGAGTACGCCGAAAGCAAAGTGAGAATGAAAATCTGCCTACGATGACGATGCCGTGACCTGGGGGATTCTGCAGATTCATCTGCTTAGCGATTATTCCATTACGGAACGAGGGGCGATGTGTGCCGTATTTCTGTGCCGACTAATTATTGTTTTCATAGAGACATCGGGAAGGAGATTGCTATTTAGCGGTGTCGGGTTTGTTCTTGGATTAGCTGGGTTCAGGTGGCCGGCTGCTAGGCAACGCTCTCCTCCGCTGCCTGTCGCAGGTTCGGATGCAGCAAGACTGCAGGACGCCCCGAGATCAATTAACATGCCGGTCTTTCCCTGCTCCGTCTCCAAAGCAGCTGTGCATGACTCCGCATCAATTTATGGAATTAGTTAGCGAGTGGGAGAGGAAAGACATTTATGGTCGGGGTGGCACAGACCGGAGAGGAGCGAAGAAAAAACACCCCAGGGCTGCCGTAATCCTACACCTTCAGTATTGTTACCCTATACCCCCATCTCTCCCCACTAAGCACCAAGACCCCCCAAACCATCCCCACTAAGCACCGGGACCCCCTATCTCTCCCCACTAAGCACCAAGACCCCTCATCTATGCCCACTAAGCACCAAGACCCCCCATCTATCCCCACTAAGCACCAGGACCCCCATCTATCCCCACTAAGCACCAGGACCCCCATCTATCCCCACTAAGCACCAAGACCCCCCCCATCTATCCCCACTAAGCACCAGGACCCCCATCTATCCCCACTAAGCACCAAGACCCCCCCATCTATCCCCACTAAGCACCAGGACCCCCATCTCTCCCCACTAAGCACCAAGACCCCCCATCTCTTCCCACTAAGCACCAAGACCCCTCATCTATGCCCACTAAGCACCAAGACCCCCCATCTCTCCCCACTAAGCACCAGGACCCCCATCTATCCCCACTAAGCACCAGGACCCCCATCTATTCCCACTAAGCACCAAGACCCCCATCTATCCCCACTAAGCACCAAGACCCCATCTATCCCCACTAAGCACAAGGACCCCCCATCTATCCTGACTAAGCACCAGGACCCCCATCTATCCCCACTAAGCACAAGGACCCCCCATCTATCCCCACTAAGCACAAGGACCCCCATCTATCCCCACTAAGCACCAAGACCCCCCATTTCCCCCCACTAAGCACCAAGACCCCCCATCTCTTCCCACTAATCACCAGGACCCCCTATCTATCCCCACTAAGCACCAAGACCCCCATCTATCCCCACTAAGCACAAGGACCCCCCATCTATCCCCACTAAGCACAAGGACCCCCCATCTATCCCCACCAAGCACCAAGACCCCCCATTCCCCCCCCCCACTAAGCACCAATACCCCCCATCTATCCCCACTAAGCACCAAGACCCCATCTATCCCCACTAAGCACCAAGACCCCATCTATCCCCACTAAGCACCAAGACTGCCATCTATCCCCACTAAGCACCAGGACCACCATCTCTCCCCAATAAGCACCAAGACCGCCATCTATCCCCACTAAGCACCAGGACCACCATCTCTCCCCACTAAGCACCAAGACCCCCATCTATCCCCACTAAGCACCGGGACCCCCATCTATCCCCACTAAGCACCAAGACCCCATCTAACCACACTAAGCACCAAGACCCCGCATTTTCTCCTACTAAGCACCAAGAGCCCCATCTCTCCCCCACTAAGCACCAGGACCCCCATCTCTCCCCACTTAGCACCAAGACCCCCATCTCTTCCCACTAAGCACCAAGATCCCCATTTCTCCCTCCACTAAGCACCAGGACCCCATCTCTCCCCTCTAAGACCCCCCATCTATCCCCACTAAGCACCAGGAACCCCCACCTATCCCCACTAAGCACCAGGACCCCCCACCTATCCCCACTAAGCACCAAGCTCCCCTATTTCCACCCACTAAGCACCAAGACCCCCCATCTCTCCCCACTAAGCACCAAGACCCCCATCTCCCCCCACTAAGCACCAAGACCCCCCCCATTAAGCACCAGGACCCCATCTCTCCCGACTAAGCACCAAGACCCCCATCTCCCTCCACTAAGCACCAAGACCCCCATCTATCCGCACTAAGTGCCGAGATCCCCATCTCTCCCCATTAAATACCAGGACCCCCCCATCTATCCCCACTAAGCACTAAGACCCCCCATCTCTCCCCAATAAGCACCAAGACCGCCATCTATCCCCACTAAGCACCAGGACCACCATCTCTCCCCACTAAGCACCAAGACCCCCATCTATCCCCACTAAGCACCGGGACCCCCATCTATCCCCCCTAAGCACCAAGACCCCATCTAACCACACTAAGCACCAAGACCCCGCATTTTCTCCTACTAAGCACCAAGAGCCCCATCTCTCCCCACTTAGCACCAAGACCCCCATCTCTTCCCACTAAGCACCAAGATCCCCATTTCTCCCTCCACTAAGCACCAGGACCCCATCTCTCCCCTCTAAGACCCCCCATCTATCCCCACTAAGCACCAGGAACCCCCACCTATCCCCACTAAGCACCAGGACCCCCCACCTATCCCCACTAAGCACCAAGCTCCCCTATTTCCACCCACTAAGCACCAAGACCCCCCATCTCTCCCCACTAAGCACCAAGACCCCCATCTCCCCCCACTAAGCACCAAGACCCCCCCCATTAAGCACCAGGACCCCATCTCTCCCGACTAAGCACCAAGACCCCCATCTCCCTCCACTAAGCACCAAGACCCCCATCTATCCGCACTAAGTGCCGAGATCCCCATCTCTCCCCATTAAATACCAGGACCCCCCCATCTATCCCCACTAAGCACTAAGACCCCCCATCTCTCCCCACTAAGCACCAGGACCCCCATCTCTCCCCACTAAGCACCAGGACCCACCTCTATCCCAACAGAGCACCAGGACCCCCATCTCTCCCCACTAAGCACCAGGACCCACCTCTATCCCAACAGAGCACCAGGACCCCCATCTCTCCCCACTAAGCACAGGACCCCCCATCGATCCCCAATAAGCACCAAGACCCCCATCTCCCTCCACTAAGCACCAAGACCCCCATCTCTCCCCACTAAGCACAGGACCCCCCACTAAACACCTGGACCCCCAACTCTCCCCACTAAGCACCAAGACTCCCATCTCCCCCACTAAGCACCAGGACCCCCTATCTCCCCCCACGAAGCACCAAGACCCCATCTCCCCAACTAAGTACCAAGATCCCTCATCTCTCCCCACTAAGCACTAGGACCCCCATCTCTCTCCACCAAGACCCCCATCTCTCCCCACTAAGCACCAGGACCCCTCATCTCTCCCCACTAAGCACTAGGATCCCTCATCTCCATTATGCACTAGGACCCCCCATCTCCCCCTCTAAGCACCAGGATCCCTCATCTCCCACCACTAAGCAGCAAGACCCCCTAGTTCTCCCCACTAAGCACCAGGATCCCCCCATCTCTCCCCACTATGCACCAGGGTAGAAAGTCACAAGGTGAGAGTCTGCATCAGGGGCTGATTTGTGCCAGACATTTGTAAACGCCAAAAAACTGTAAACAGCTGGAACAAGCATGCAGCCAGTGAACTTAAAGTGAAGTCAGAGTTCCTAAGCTATATCAAATATTCTCTCAAACAACACACTTACACCCCAAATCTTTGCCTTACCATACATAAGAAGACTTTTCCAAATATTGGATGAAAGTTTAATGAAAACTAGAAAGGTTGTTTGCAGCTCTACAATTAAGCCTAGCATTGTGGGTGAAATGTGTCAGCTGAGGAGGTCCCAGTGGGGACTCCTTGTTTGCTTGTATGGATCAATAAAGTTGCCAGCAATTGAATTTTAACATAGTGCCACCCAGCGCTGGGAGGGGTGGGCTGCCCTGGGCACTGTGGTATCATAAGTTGGGGGGGATTTGTGTTGGGTGGGGAGGGGGGTTTGGGGGATATGGCGGGGATAAGCATTGTTCTAGGAGAGGAAATTTGGGGGGTGCTAGGAGTGGTGATTTGTGTTGGGGGGGCTTGAAGAAGATTTGTGGTGGGAGGGGGAATTTTGTGTGCTAGAAAAGGTAATATGGTGGGGTGAAGGGAATTTGTGCTAGGAGGGGAATTCGTTTTTTTTGGGGGGGGTTGTGCTAGGAGGGGTTTTTTTTTGGGGGGGGGATTTGTGCTAGAAGGGGATTTTTTGGGGGGTTGCGCTAGGAGGGGCATATTTATTTTGAGGGGGGGTGTGCTAGCAGGGGTGATTGGAGGTATTTGTGCTAGGAGGAGCATTTTTTTTGGGCGGGGGGATTGTGCTAGCAGGGATGATTGGAGGTATTTGTGCTAGGATGGGGTATTGGGGAGAATTTGTTCTTGGGGGGGGTTGTAGTACGTGAAGGGAATCTATGATCAGAGGGGAAATTTTAGGGGTAGAGGATTTGCACTAGGAGTGGTGATTTCTGTTGGAGGGGGCTTGAAGATTTTTGGTGGGAGGGGGAATTTTGGGGGGTTTGTGCTAGAAAATGTAATATGGTGGGGTGAAGGGGATTTGTGCTAGGAGGGGAATTCGTTTTTTTTTTTGAGGGGGGGGGGGGGATTGTGCTAGGAGGGTTTTTTTTGGGGGGGGGATTTGTGCTAGGAGGGGAATTTTTTTTGGGGGAGGGGAATTGGGCTAGCAGGGATGATTGGAGGTATTTGTGCTAGGGGGGGATGGGGGGGGGGTTGTGCTAGGAGGAGCATTTTTTTTGGGGGGGGGGGATTGTGCTAGCAGGGATGATTGGAGGTATTTGTGCTGGGGGGAACATTTGGGGGGATTTGTGCTAGGATGGGGTATTGGGGAGAATTTCTTCTGGGGGGGGGATTTGGAGTGGGTGGAGAGGATTTATGATCAGGGGGGAAATTTGAGGGGTAGAGGATTTGTACTAGGAGGGGGGAATTTTTCTGGGGGGAGGGGGGTGCATTTGTACTCGGGCATATGGGGAATGAGAAGATTCGTGCTGGAAAGGGGATTTCAGCAGGGGGTGGATTTGTATTGGGAGGAGAAGGGATTTATGTTTAGAGGGTAAGTATGCAGATAAGTGGTCACATTTTTTTTAGGGGGGGGTTGCTGACACATAATGCTCATTCATCTTGGGGGAGGGGGGTGCACAATTTGTCATGTTAGTCCTGGGCTCTAGAGACCTTGTCCCCGCACTGGTGCCACCAGCTCTTTGGTTTCCGGGACTTAGGACAAGCCCCTTCCTGACTTTTGGCTCCCTGTTTTCCAGGAGAGTGACCCAACTTTTGGGCTTCTAAACGGCACTGGCGGCTTCTTCTGAACGGCCATTGCCAATTTGCCATCAATGTGAAAGGATAGAGCAATGGGCGCTCCTCCATCCATACAAATTACAGGGACTTCTCTCAGGGACATTAATAGGGCATTTCCAGAACCCGACATTATAGAAGTAAATTGGAATCTTTGTCTCCTGGAGACAGCTAAAGTCTAAAGATCGGCAATCTTCTTTCACAATCAGCCGTCTTTGAACACGCTGAAGAGTTAAATATTGATGCCATTGATTCTCTGGCTGGTAATGTGCTGTGTCCTAATTTGTTGGCTAATTAGGACAAAACGCGTCTCTCTAGATTTGTCTTGTTGGCTTTCTTTTTAGCTCAGTGAACTTAAAAGGGACCGCTCCAAATTTTCAATGTGCAGGTAACAGGTACAGAGCTAATGAAAAGATGCCAACAGTCCCGGAATTACTGGGTCAGTCCCTCATCTTGGACCTCCTGATGATGCTGGGTTCCGGGCTCTGTCCGGGGGTCATTGCTCTTGTTTGAGTTGCTGAGAATGCACAGTAGGTTAAAAAAGGTAGTAGCTGACGGGAATGCAGAATATGGGGGGGCACCCGAAAGTGGGTGTAGTCTGGGTGGGACAACCCAGTAGGTGGGCATGTCAAGTGGGCTGCGGGTGGGTGGTGACAGTTCCCCAGAGACTGGCACTAGGTAGGCATGCTAATGATGGGCTTTCTTGTATGGTATATATTGTATAAATATAATAAGAGAAAACAAAAAGATATGATGTACATTTATGAACTTGTTAGCTTAGAAAGTTAAAATAAAATTGACCAAAAACCTGATCTATATTTTTATTACATTTTTTTCAGGTTTCCTAGTAAGCATGCTAATGCTTGGCTTTCTTGTACAGTATACATTGTATAAAAATAATGAAAAAAAAGATACAATGTACGATTATGAACTTGCTAACTTAGAAAGTTAAAATAAAATTCCACAAAAACATGACATTTTATTTGTATTTCAATTTTTGCAGGTCTCCCAGTAAGCATGATAATGCTGGGCTTTCTTGTATGGTATACTTTGTATAAATACAATGAGAAAAAAAAGGAACGATGTACATTTATGAACTTGTTCACTTAGAAAGTTAAAAGAAAATTGACCAAAAACCAAAAAACATTTATTTTATTTTTTTCATTTTTTTGCAGGTCTCATAGTAAGCATACTAATGCTGGGCTTTCTTGTACAGTATACATCAGAGACGTAACTAGAATCTTCAGGGCCCTGGTGCAAGAAACCATGAAGGGCCCCCACCAGCGGCGTTGCTGGGTCTACAAAAGATCTCAGGCTAGAGCCCATAGCAGCAAAGTAAAGGAAGTCATACACTTGGGCAGGCATATACATGTGTGTGTGTATATATATATATATATATTATCGTTACATATATGAGTGCGGATCCCCCACTTACATCAGGGTCCCCAGAGATCTCCCATTTACATCAGGGTCCCCATAGCCCCTCCTCATTACATCAGGGTCCCCAGAGAGTCTCCCTACTTACATCAGGGTCCCCAGAGAGCCTCCCTACTTACATCAGGGTCCCCAGAGCCCTCTTATTACATCAGGGTCCCCAGAGAGCCCCCACCGTTTACATCAGGGTCCCCAGAGAGCCTCCCCTTTACATCAGGATCCCCAGAGAACCTCCCTACTTACATCAGGGTCCCCAGAGAGCCTCCCTAGTTACATTAGGGTCCCCAGAGCCCCCTTATTACATCAGGGTCCCCAGAGAGCCCCCACCCCTTACATCAGGGTCCCCAGAGAACCTCCCTACTTACATCAGGGTCCCCAGAGAGCCTCCCTACTTACATTAGGGTCCCCAGAGCCCCCTTATTACATCAGGGTCCCCAGAGAGCCCGTCCCTTACATCAGGGTCCCCAGAGAGCCTCCCCTTTACATCAGGGACCCCAGAGAGCCCCCTCTTACATCAGGGTCCCCAGAGAGCCTTCCCTTTACATCAGGGTCCCCAGAGAGCCCCTCCTTACATCAGGGTCCCCAGAGAGCCCCTCCTTACATCAGGGTCCCCAGAGAGCCTCCCCTTACATCAGGGTCCCCAGAGAGCCCCTCCTTACATCAGGGTCCCCAGAGAGCACCCCCTTACATCAGGGTCCCCAGAGAGCCTCGCACTTACATCAGGGTCCCCAGAGAGACTCCCCTTACATCAGGCTCCCCAGAGAGCCTCATCTTACATCAGGGTCCCCAGAAAGCCTCCCCTTACATCAGGGCCCCCAGAGAGCCTCCCCTTACATCAGGTTTCCCAGAGAGTCTCCCTACTTACATTAGGATCCCCAAAGCCCCCTCATTACATCAGGATCCCCAGAGAGCCTCCCTACTTACATTAGGGTCCCCAGAGCCCCCCTCATTACACCAGGATCCCCAGAGAGCCCCTTCCTTACATCAGGGTCCCTAGAGAGACCCTCCTTACATCAGGGTCCCCAGAAAGCCTCCCCTTACATCAGGGTCCCCAGAGAGCCCCTCCTTACATCAGGGTCCCCAGAAAGCCTCCCCTTACATCAGGTTCCCCAGAGAGCCTCCCCTTACATCAGGGTTCCCAGAGAGCCTCCCTACTTACATTAGGGTCCCCAGAGCCCCCCTCATTACATCAGGGTCCCCAGAGAGCCCTCCCCTGTTACATCACTGTCCCCAGAGGACACCTTCCTTACATCAGGGTCCCCAGACAGCCGCCCCCCCTCTTCCAGAGGTTCCCCTGTACCTGGCTGGTCTCCGCACCTCCAACCCCTGGCATCTCTGTACCCCCCACGTGGGGGGAGGTGGGAGGCAGCGATCGGCTGCTCTATAGTGTCCACAGGCGGCGTAATCTCCCTGGGGCTTGTAGTTCTCCTCCTGAGTGTATACAGTGGAGAGGGGAGGCCATTTATCAGCAAGAGTGTAGAAGCAGAGCGACTCACTTGTACACACAAGAGTGAAACTTACACATGCTCGGGCCAGGGGCCCCTCCCCTCTCCACTGTATAAACTCGGGAAGAGAACTACAAGCCCCAGGGAGATCCCACCGCCCACAGGCAACATAGAGCTGACGATCGTCGCCTCCCACCTCCCCCCTCCCACTGCATTCTAAATGGACAGCTAGAGGTGCAGGGGGAGATGCCGGGTCTTGGGGCCCCCCCACAGCGGCAGAATGGCAGGGCCCAGTCACAAGTGCAACTGCTGCGACCGTGAAAGTTCCGCCACTGGTATACATTGTATAAAAATAATGAGAAAAAAAGATTCAGTGTTCATTTATGAACTTGTTCACTTAGAAATTTAAATTAAAATTGACCAAAAACGTGACATTTATCTTTATTTGATATTTTGCAGGTCTCCTAGTAAGCATGCTAATGCTGGGCTTTCTTGTACAGTAGACATTTATAAATATAATGAAAAAAAAAAGATACAATGTCTACCGTACAAGAAAGCCCAGCATTAGCATACTTACTAGGAGACCTGCAAAAAAAATAATAAAAAAAATAAATGAATGTCAGGTTTTTGGTCAATTTTATTTTAACGTCCTAAGTGAACAAGTTCAGAAATATACATTGTATAAAAATAATGAAAAAAAAGATACAATGTCTACCATACAAGAAAGCCCAGCATTAGCATGCTTACTAGGAGACCTGCAAAAAAAATAAAAAAAATAAATGAATGTCAGGTTTTTGGTCAATTTTATTTTAATTTTCTAAATGAAAAAGTTCATAAATGTACATTGTATCTTTTTTTTTTCATTATATTTACACAATGTACATTTATGAACTTGTTCACGTAGAAAGTTAAAAAAAATTGACCAAAACCTGGCCTTCATTTTTTTTTTTTTTTGCAGGTCTCCCAGTAAGCATGCTAATGCTGGGCTTTCTTGTACAGTATACATTGTATAAAAATAATGAAAAAAGATACAATGTACATTTATGAACTTGTTCACTTAGAAAGTTAAAATAAAATTGGCCAAAAACCTGACATTTATTTATTTTTTTGCAGGTCTCCTAGTAAGCATGCTAATGCTGGGCTTTCTTGTACGGTAGACATTGTAACTTTTCATTATTTTTATACAATGTCTACCGTACAAGAAAGCCCATCATTAGCATGCTTACTAGGAGACCTGCAAAAAAAAAAAAAAAATGAATGTCAGGTTTTTGGCCAATTTTACTTTAACTTTCTAAGTGAAAAAGTTCATAAATGTACATTGTATCTTTTTTTTTTCATTATATTTATACAATGTACATTTATGAACTTGTTCACTTAGAAAGTTAAAATAAAATTAACCAAAAACCTGACATTCATTTTTTTTTTATTTTTTTTTTGCAGGTCTCTTAGTAAGCATGCTAATGCTGGGCTTTCTTGTAAGGTATACATTGTATAAAAATAATGAAAAAAAAGATACAATGTACATTTATGAACTTGTTCACTTAGAAAGTTAAAATAAAATTGACCAAAAACCTTTATTTTTATTTAATCTTTTTGCAGGTCTCCAGGTAAGCTTGTTAATGCTGGGCTTTCTTGCACAGTATGTACTGTATAAATATAATGAGAAAAAAAAGATACAGTGTACGTTTTATGGACTTGCTAACTTAGAAATATAAAATAAAGTTGACCAAAAACCTGACATATTATTTTTAATTCTCTTCAGGTCTCCTAGTTGCGGCAGAATGACACCTGCGTGATTAGTGCACCGCCATACATCCAGTAGCTGTTCAGGTCTCACCACAATATGCCATTCTGCTGCGGACGCCTGTTGCCGTGGAAACAGAACGCAGGAGCCGAGCAGAAATTCTCTGAATTGAACTCCTCGGAGGACGCAAGGCAGAGAATGTTTGTCAGCAAGAAGAAGAAAACAAAGAACATTATTTCGTCTGCGGGAGAGAGCGAAATTCAGCCATAAAAAAGGTCAACAATTTCCAAGCAGTTCTTGGAATTAAAAAGTTTAATGTATGATGAAATAAAAAAAAAAGTTTCCTAACTTTACTCCGTTCAGACGCGTTGGATTTCCACGGCTCAGTAGACGTCCATGCACTCATATACTCAGGACCGTATGTACGAAAAAGCCATTTACAGGGCAAAGGGGAGGAAAAAAAATGAAATATATATATATATATATATATATATATATATATATATATATATATATATATATAAAATAATACTAGAAAAAATAAAAGAGATAAAAAAATAAAACAGATAACGCTATAAATGCAGTTACCTTTCCTGAAGACACTACAGGATGTGAGATGAAATACCCTGTTTCCCCGAAAATAAGACCTATCGTGATTGTCGGTGATGGCTGCAATATAAGCCCTACCCCCCAAATAAGCCCTATTTAAAGTCCTTGTAGGGCTTATTTTCGGGGAAACAGGGTAGGGCTTATTTGGGGGGGGTAGGGCTTATATTGCAGTCATCACCGACAATCACACTAGGTCTTATTTTCGGGGAAACAGGGTATCTTAACCGCTTGTTTACCAAGGTACGTTTATAAACGGTATGGCAGGAAAGTGCTGCGAGCCTGCTACCGTTTTTTACCCACGAGCTGCCCAGGCACATTCTGACATTTCTCACATACATGTTCAATTTTGCAATTTTGTTATTTTTCTAGAAAATTACTTGGACCCCCAAACATTATATATATTTTTTTGAAAGCTTAAAAGCAGAGGCCCTGGAGAATAAAATGTTGGCTGCTGCATATTTTTATGCCACGCCATAGCTGTGCAGCAGTTTGTCAAATGCAAAATTCCAGGAAAAATACACGAAAAATTAATTTTAACACAACAATAATAATATCCAATCTTTTGGTAAAATATAAAAGAATATGTTACGCCGAGTAAATAGATACTAAACACGTCACGCTTTAAAATTGGACACGCCCGTGTAATGGTGACAAAATTAGGTGCATTACTGTAAATTATACACAGGCTAAGCTTTACAAGCATTTACAGGTTACAAGTTTAGAGTTGCACAGGAGGTCTGGTGCTAGAATTATTGCTCTCACTCTGACGTTCATGACGATATCTCACATGTGTGGTGCGATCGCCGTTTACATATGTGATGGGATGGGGGCTTTTTTTTTTCATTTTAATTTTATAATTTATTTTATTTACTTTTTTTTTGTTTGTTTTAACACTGTCTCTTTTATTTTTATTTTTTTGGGATGAACTTTATTGCTATCACTAAGGATGAACAACATTCCTTGTGATAGTGTCAAATTTTTGTGAAAAAAGATATAGTGCCACATCCCTGTGGACTAAGCATCATATAGAAATCTAATTGATCAACTAGTGGAAAATGGGACTTTTGAAGCACAACAGTTTACAGAAAATGTACTTTATTTAAACCATGTTTAACCACTTGCCTCCTGGACACTTTTACACCCTCCCTGCCCAGGCCAATTTTCAGCTTTCGGTGCTGTCACACTTTGAATGACAGTTACGCGGTTATGCAGCACTTTACCCAAACTAAATTGTTATAATTTTTTCACACAGATAGAGCTTTCTTTTGGTGGTATTTCATCACCGCTGGGGTTTTTATTTTTTGCTAAATAAACGAATAAAGATCGAGAATTTTGAAAAAAAAAAAAAAATTTCATAATTTGTTATACAATTTTGCAAACAGGTAATTTTTCTCTTTCACTGATGTGCGCTGATGAGGCGGCACTGATGGGCACCGATAGGCTCTGATAGGCAGCACTGATAGGTGACACTGATGAGGAGATACTGAATGGCAGCTCTGGTGAGCACTGAATGGCAGCACTGATGGGTACTGATAGGAAGCACTGATGGGCACTAATAGGTGGCACTGATAGGCTCTGATAGGCAGCACTGATAGGGTACTGATAGGAAGCACTGATGGGCACTAATAGGTGGCACTGATAGGCTCTGATAGGCAGCACTGATAGGTGACACTGATTGGCACCACTGGTGGGCACTGATTGGCAGCACTGGTGGGCACTGATTGGCAGCACTTGTGGGCAAAGATTGGCAGCACTGGTGGGCACTGATAGGTGGCACTAATGGGCACTGATAAGCGCTATTGATAGGCAGCACTGATGAGGAGGCACTGATGGGCACTGATTGGCAGCACTGGTGGGCTCTGATTGGCAGCACTGGTGGGCACTGATTGGCAGCACTTGTGGGCACAGATTGGCAGCACTGGTGGGCACTGATAGGTGGCACTAATGGGCACTGATAAGCGCCATTGATAGGCAGCACTGATGAGGAGGCACTGATGGGCACTGATTGGCAGCACTGATGGGCTCTGATTGGCAGCACTGGTGGGCACTGATTGGCAGCACTTGTGGGCACAGATTGGCAGCACTGGTGGCCACTGTTGGGGTAGCATCCCAGAACTAGCCTGCCCACTGTAGCCATCATTGGGCTATAGCACGGTTGGCAAGTGGTTACAAAGCTTTTATAGCAAGCCTCCTCCTAACATATAAAACTTTGTATAAAATACCCAAATACAAAATCATATCCAGAAGTAATGGTTCATTAAGGCTCCATGCGTTTCTTGGACTTATTCCACTTCTTAAGGAGCCATTAATATAATTTCAAGCACCAGGTAGTCTAACTAAAGATCCCATAATCATGTAATTATTGTGGTACATCTTAACATAGCGTAATAAATCACCATTCCACTATATTAGTACACCAAAAAGTGGGGCGCCCAGGGTGTATCGGGGTAGAAGGAGGGTCCCAAAGAGAGGCCAAAGTGGAACTCCCAGCGCCTGGATACCCCACCTCATCCCCTACCAACAGGATGTCAAAGCGACTCCAATGGTAGGTTAAATATACAAAACACGATACTACTGTGTCAGATGTAGTCATCATCGTAACACCAGGATCATAGTACAGTGCCTTGAAAAAGTATTCGCACCCCTTGACATTTTCCACATTTTGTGATGTTACAACCAAAAACGTAAATGTATTTTATTGGGATTTTATGTGATAGACCAACACAAAGTGGCTCATAATTGTGAAGTGGAAGGAAAATGATAAATGGTTTTCAAAATTGTTTACAAATAAATATGTGAAAAGTGTGGGGGGTACATTTGTATTCAGCCCCCTTTACTCTGATACCCCTAACTAAAATCTAGTGGAACCAATTGCCTTCAGAAGTCAACTAATTAGTAAATAGAGTCCACCTGTGTGTAGTTTAATCTCAGTATAAATACAGCTGTGCTGTGAAGTCCTCAGAGGTTTGTTAGAGAACCTTAGTGAACAAATAGCATCATGAAGGCCAATGAACACACCAGACAGGTCAGGGATAAAGTTGCGGAGAAGTATAAAGCAGAGTTAGGTTATAACAAAAAATCTCCCAAGCTTTGAACATCTCACAGAGCTCTGTTCAATCCATCATCGGAAAATGGAAAGAGTATGGCACAACTGCAAACCTACCAAGACATGGCCGTCCACCTAAACTGACCGGCCAGGCAAGGAGAGCATTCATCAGAGAAGAGCCAAGAGGTCCATGGTAACTCTGGAGGAGCTGCAGAGATCCACAGCTCAGGTGGGAGAATCTGTCCACAGGACAACTATTAGTCGTGTTCTCCACAAATCTGCCCTTTATAGAAGAGTGACAAGAAGAAAGACATTGGTGAAAGAAAGTCATAAGAAGTCCTGTTTGTAGTTTGTGAGAAG
The DNA here is from genome assembly GCA_037952835.1 of Lithobates septentrionalis. Lineage (NCBI taxonomy): Eukaryota > Metazoa > Chordata > Amphibia > Anura > Ranidae > Lithobates > Lithobates septentrionalis. The sequence continues at coordinate 146,308 of JBBDGP010004281.1, forward strand.
CCATGTGGGGGACACAGCAAACATGTGGAAGAAGGTGCTCTGGTCAGATGAGACCAAAATTTAACTTTTTGGCCTAAAAGCAAAACTCTATGTGTGGGGAAAACTAACACTGCACATCACCTTGAACACACCATCCCCACTGTGAAACATGGTGGTGGCAGCTTCATGTGGTGGGGATGATTTTCTTCAGCAGGGACAGGGAAGCTGGTCAGAGTTGATGGGAAGATGGATGGAGACAAATACAGGACAATCTTAGAAGAAAACCTGTTAGAGTCTGCAAAAGACTTGAGACTGGGGCGGAGGTTCACCTTCCAGCAGGACAACGACCCGAAACATCCAGCCAGAGCTACAATGGAATGGTTTAGATCAAAGCATATTCATGTGTTAGAATGGCCCAGTCACAGTCCAGACCTAAATCACATTGAGAATCTGTGGCAAGACTTGAAAATTGCTGATCACAGACGCTCTCCATCCAATCTGACGGAGCTTGAGATATTTTACAAAGAAGAATGGGCAGAAATGTCCCTCTCTAGATGTGCAAAGCTGGTAGACATCCCCAAAAAGACTTGCAGCTCTAATTGCAGAGAAAGGCGGTTCTACAAAGTATTGACTCCGGGGGGCGCCATACAAATGTACCCCCCACACTTTTCACATATTTATTTGTAAAAAAATGTTGAAAACCATTTATAATTTTCCTTCCACTTCACAATTATGTGCCATTTTGTGTTGGTCTATCACATAAAATCCCAATAAAATACATTTACATTTTTGGTTGTAACATGAGATGTGGAAAATTTCAAGGGGTGTGAATACTTTTTCAAGGCGATAGATAGATAGATAGATAGATAGATAGATAGATAGATAGATAGATAGATAGATAGATAGATAGATAGATAGATAGATAGATAGATAGATAGATAGATAGATAGATAGATAGAGATATATTGTATATATTGGTGTAAAGATATATAAAGATGATAGTTCCACTTTAAGAGAACAGAAGTGGTGAAGGGAGATGACTGTCATGGGATTTCCTCCTCTTTACATACGGCAGTAAAGAATGTGGATTAAAGTCCCAGAATCCTTTGTGTGAAATGAATCCAATCTGATGTTTTAGCACCTGAGGCTCTGGGAGGTCGGGGGGGTCACAGGCAGCCGTCACTCACACTCCCAATTAGAGAACTTGGTCTGCGCAGAGCCGAGGACTGAACACGGACTTCACACCCCACCCGGATCAGACACACTGTGATCATCTGATGTATTACCTCCAGGAATTAGATGGATTTTGCACTCCTGGAAAAAAAAAAAATCAGACAATAATAAAGGTCTAAGAAAAATCTAAGTAAAAGAAGATACATGTAATGGATGAGCTCCTGTATATACTGCCCACTGTCATACACTCCATGCTCCTCTCCTACACACACTACCCCCATCATACCCCCTGCCCCCCTCTCCTATGCACACTATCCACTGTGATACCCTGCAAACTCCTCTCCTGTATATACTGCCCACTGTCATACTCTTCTCTCACATACACTCTTACATACACTTGCCACTTTCATATGCTCCATGCTCCTCTCCTCCACTAACTACTCCCATCATACCCTCCACACACCTCTAGGCACACTACCCACTATCCCATCCTCCACACTCTTTTCCTGTACATACTATCTCTGCCATACCTTCCACACTCCTCTCCTACACATACTGCCCAACATCATACCCTTCACAATCATCTCCCCAGTGGTGTATTTTGGTTTTGAGCTGCCCTAGGCAAGACTGAAATCAGGGGTGCGCCCCATCTGAATTTGCAACATCCCCTCCTGTTTAAGATCCACCCGTTTATCTGTAAACCCCACCTCTTTATCTGTCAAGCCCCACCCCTTCCTCTTTAGGCTCCACCTCGTCCTATTAGAGCTCCACCTCAGGAGTTGGTCAGAGACTGCAGACATGATCAGAGGCTGCGGACATGATACAGGAGATAATCAGAGACCGCAGACATGATACAGGAGATAATCAGAGACCGCAGACATGATACAAGAGACGATCAGAGACTGCAGACATGATACAAGAGATGGTCAGAGACTGCAGACATGATACAAGAGATGGTCAGAGACTGCAGACATGGTACAAGAGACGGTCAGAGACTGCGAACACGATACAGGAGATAGTCAGAGACTGCAGACATGATCAGAGGCTGCGGACATGATACAGGAGATAATCAGAGACCGCAGACATGATACAAGAGATGGTCAGAGACTGCAGACATGATACAAGAGATGGTCAGAGACTGCAGACATGGTACAAGAGACGGTCAGAGACTGCGAACATGATACAGGAGATAATCAGAGACCGCAGACATGATACAGGAGATAATCAGAGACCGCAGACATGATACAAGAGACGATCAGAGACTGCAGACATGATACAAGAGATGGTCAGAGACTGCAGACATGATACAAGAGATGGTCAGAGACTGCAGACATGGTACAAGAGACGGTCAGAGACTGCGAACACGATACAGGAGATAGTCAGAGACTGCAGACATGATCAGAGGCTGCGGACATGATACAGGAGATAATCAGAGACCGCAGACATGATACAAGAGATGGTCAGAGACTGCAGACATGATACAAGAGATGGTCAGAGACTGCAGACATGGTACAAGAGATGGTCAGAGACTGCGAACACGATACAGGAGATAGTCAGAGACTGCAGACATGATCAAAGGCTGCGGACATGATACAGGACTTGGTTAGAGACTGCGAAAATGCTACAAGAGATGGTCAGAGATTGCAGACATGATACAGGAGATAATCAGAGACTGCAGACATGATACAGGAGATGGTCAGAGACTGCAGACGTGATACAAGAAATGGTCAGAGACTGCAGACGTGATACAAGAGACAGTCAGAGACTGCAAACATGATACAGGAGATGGTCAGAGACTGCAGATGTGATACAAGAGACGGTCACAGACTGCGGATATGATACAGGAGATTGCTAGAGACTGCAGACATGATACAGGACTTGGTTAGCGACTTCGAAAATTATACAAGAGATGGTAGATGGTCAGAGGCTACAGACATGATACAGGAGATAATCAGAGACTGCAGACATGATAGAAGAGACGGCCAGGGACTGCAGACATGATACAGGAATCGGTTAGAGATTGCGGACATGATCAGAGGCTGCGGACAGGATACAGCAGATGATCAGAGGCTAGGGACATGATCAGAGGCTGGGGACATGGACAGAGGCTGAGGACATGTCACATGATCAGAGGCTGGGGACAGGATACAGGAGATAATCAGAGGCTAGCGACATAATCAGAGGCTGTGGACATGATCAGAGGCTGGGGACATGGTCAGAGGCTGGGGACATGGTCAGAGGCTGCGGACATTATCAGAGGCTTGGGACATGACCAGAGGCTGGGGACATGGTCAGAGGCTGGGGACACGATAAGAGGCTGGGAACACAGTCAGAGGCTGGGGACATGATCAGAGGCTGGGGACATGATCAGAGGCTGTGGACATGATCAGAGGCTGGGAGGCTAGGGAAATAGTGAGAAGCTGGGGACATCATCAGAGGCTGGAGACATGGTCCGAGGCTGGGGACATGGTCAGAGGCTAGGGACATGATCAGAGACTGGGGACATGATCAGAGGCTGGGGACATGATCGGCATCTTCTCTAACATGATCATCATCCTTTTTCTAATACATTTGCCGGTTATCATTACTTACATCACTGACTGTCCCCTCGCCCCGAGCCCAGCCAAGCTGAGGTGAATAAAGACCACCCGATCCCCACTGAGCACAACTGAGTGCAGCACAGCCAAGCCCAGCTGAGTGAAGACCGCCCCTGCCTCCGGGGCTCATTAGGTGGTGGGGGGCTTTTTTTGTGCTAGGCCTGGGCCCTGTCAGCCTAGGCCAAGACACAGCGCTGCGATCTCCTACACATACTAGCCATTGTCATAACCTTGGCACTCTTCTCCTACATACACTGCCCCCTGTCATACCTTCCACGCTCCTCTCCCACACACACTGCCCACTGTCATACCCTTTTCACTCCTCTCCTACGCATACTGCCCACCATCATACCCTTCACACTCCTCTCCTACACACACAGATCACTGTCATACCCGCCACACTCCTCACTCCTCTCCTACACAGACTGCCCACTCTCATACCCTTTGTGCTCCTCTCCAGCATATACTGCCCCCTATCATATCCTCCACACTCCTTTCTTACACATACTGTCCCCTATTATACCCTTCACACTTATCTGCCGGGTGCCAAGATGAATTAACTTCCATGTGCAGGATTCATATCATCCCCTGCCAGCCTATCAAAACGGCCGAAGACACCATAACTGGAAGTAAACTGCAGAGAAGGTTTTGACTCTGGCAAGACAGCTTGTAGACATTGCATGGCGGGGCAGAGGTGAGTACCTGTGATCTTCATTTCCACCATAAATGAAGCTCCCTGGCAATGATAGCAGAAAACATATCAGAGCTATAAATTACGCAGAACTCCGGCAGACGGGTAAATTACACAGAACTCCGGCAGACGGGTAACTTTCCTCCACACCTGACCCTGGCGAAGGACGTTACAAGCTACAATGAGTACATCTCACTTCGACAGGCTGTTTATCATAACACTGGCGGTCAGGGTGGGATGAAGGTCAGAAAACATGAAATTCTTCAAAGAGCCTGTGTCGGTACGGAGGATCTCACAACAACATATCAATGCTGAAATGTCACCGCTGTTTATTTAGGGGAGGGTATTGATTTTAATTTTATGTTCATAGGACCTTTATTGTAGGTTAAACTGTTTTTATGTATTATTTTTTTATTAATTGATTCATTTTAATTTCATGTTTATAGGACCATTATTTTATGTATTTGTTTATTTTTGCATTTCACATTTCTTTAGGGGTTTCTCGATTTTTAGTTACTATTTATAGGACCTTTTTTTAGGTTTTGGGTGCTTAAAGTAGAGTCTTGTTACTTGTTCTTGGGGCTGCTTTTTGTTCCAAGCATGCCACTGCATCCTTTGAAAATAAATAAATAAAAGCCAAGTGCAAGAACAGCGTGAACCTAAACCATCTCTCAATATATCACTCGCATTCACCCTATCCCTATAGATAAAAGTTAGGCATACACCAGTTAGGCCTATTATCCCTGATTAAAATTTTCTTGCTGCTGGCCAGTTTCACACTTCTGTATCCTCTGCAGTGTCTTCATTTTTGTAGTAGAGCCCCAGCTTGTGTTTTTTGTTTTTAGCAAATTTAGTCCTTGCTTTGCTATTTAAAACTGTCCTGTTGCTGGCCAGTTTTACACTGCTGTATCATCTTGTAGTAAAGCCAATTCTCCCTCATTAAAAATATCCAGTTGCTGGCCAATGTTACACCGCTGTATCATCTGCTGTCTGTTATTTCTTACAGTAAAACATCTGCATGTGTTCTTTTTCTCCAGTACATTTTGGCCTATTCTCCCTCATTAAAATTGTCCTGCTGCTGTAGTAAAGCCCCAGCCTCTGATTTTTGTTACATAGTTAGTCAGGTTGAGAAATAACACAAGTCCATCTAGTTTAACCAAAATGTTTGTTTTTTTAAATCATACAATCCCATATTCACAATCCTTTACACATATATTGTCTGTAATAAATGTTGGCCTAGCCTTGTGGGTTAAAGCTGTCCTATTGCAGGCCAGTTTTACACTGTTGTATCATCTGTGGTCTCTTAACTCTCCTAGTAAAACATCTGCCTGTATTCCTTTTCTCTGGTACATTTCAGCCTATTCTCAGTAATTAAAAATTTCCTGCTGCTGGCCAGTTTTAGGGCTCATGAACACTGCAGCTCAAAAAAAAGCAGCTTTTATAGGCATTTAAACTTGTATTTCAGCACGAAGAAGCTTGTACTTTTTTGAGCTCTTTTGCATGTTTTTATTGAGCTCCTTTGAGCATAAGTGTTTTTTCTTTCACAAACGCTCCCCTCAGTTTGTTTTTAAATTTTTTGTGTTTTTCATCCTCTTTTGCACTTTTTGCACATTTTTTGGCACTTAAGCATCTTTTCTGTAAAGCTCCTCTCAAAGATTTTGGTGGGGGTTTTTATATGCCTGTAAAAGCCTGAAAAAGCCATAGTGTGCATGGGCACATTGGCTATTATGGAGGGGAGTTTCCAGGCAGAAAAAAAGCCTGTAAAAGCCGCTTCTTTGAGCTGCAGCATGCATGAGCCCTTACACTGCTGTATCATCTTATAGTAAAGCCCCAGCCTCTGCTTGTTGTCTCTAGTAAATCTTGGCCTAGCCTTGCGGTTTTAAACTGTCTTGTTGCAGGCCAGTTTTACACTGCTGTCATTATTTTCAGTATAAAAGCGCCTGCCTGTAATCTTTTTCTCTAGTACATTTTGGCTTATTCTCCCTCAATAAAAATATCCTGTTCCTGGTCAATTTTACACTGTTGTATCATCTGCGGTCTCTTAATTCTTATAGTAAAACGTCTGCTTGTTTTCTTTTTCCCTAGTACATTTTGGCCTATCCTCTGTATTTAAAAATGTCCTGCTGCTGGCCAGTTTTACACTACTGTATTATTTACGGTCTCTTAAAGTGAATCTTCACCCCCCAAAAACAAATAGTTTGTTTATCCACAATTGAATATTTTTTTTATTTCTTTTTACTTTTTTTGCTTTGTTTTTTTACAGTTAAATATTAGGTCTAGCCCTGTGCAAATAGGACAATAAATGTGCCGTGCAAAATAAATGATTTTAAAATAAAATAGTTGCGTGGCTGTGTGTTTCTATTTTTTATTTTTTCTATAAAAATGTTTTTTTATTATTTGCCTAGGTGAGAATTACGTTGCTCTCAATCCATGTGTGTGCAGATGTGCTGAAGGGCTCTGCCCGGCTTTCCATGCCCAGCAGAGACCTTCAGCGCACTTGCGAACTGGGGGGGGGGGGGGTGAGCATGATGCGATTAAGAATGCACAGTGTAGATAATCCTAGACTTGCCCCACCGCAGTTGGTGATGGATGGGTGACCGAGCTTTTGAAACACCTAGAGTCAGGAGTTGGGAAGAGAGCAAAGAGAACAAATGATAACCTGTTTTTTTTTGTTTGGTTTGTTTTTTTGTGTGTGTTTAAAGGTGCTTGGACTAATTAAATCCGAAAGCTAAAACAGAGTGTTTCCTACTATTCTATCAGATATAGCACACGAGTACTAGTTCACAAGTTGTTTGGACAATGTTGACTATCTTACATGAGGGGTGACCTACAGATGTTGGATGCATATTCTGTACAGTTGTAATGTCACTTCATGCATTGTCTCAATAAAAAACGTTTTGATCCAAAAAAAAAAAGAAAAAAAGAAAGAAAAAAAAGAATGTACAGTGTGTGTTTGGTCTGCAAACGCACCGATTCTTTAATCTAACATAATTTCTTGTAGCCTCCTAGCTTGTTTCGCATTCATGCACCCACACATTCGTACATGCACCTTCCATGCATCAGAGACCCTCAGCACACCGGCGCATACAGGGGTGCAGGAACATGATGCAATTAGGAAGGTACAGGAGTTTGTGTTTGGTCTGCGCACAACCCTCGAAGAATCGGTGCACGTGCAGCTCAAACATAACTTCCTTTACCTTCCTCATTTCGCCGCGTTCGCACACTCACACATGAGCAGATAATACCCAGGGCTCTGCCAGGTCCTGAAGGATGGGCAGAGCACCTTGGCATGCGCTGGACCACACAGTAATTATTTATTTTTTTTAACTCTTGCATTTGCACAGGTTCACCGTGCCATTTTTTCTACAAAGGTTTCCTATTAGCCCCTGAAAAATGGCCAACATTTTCTAACAGTATTTGCCCCACTAAAGACTTTAATGCAGGGGTCTCAAACTGGCGGCCCTCCAGCTGCTGCAAAACTACAAGTCCCATCATCCCTCTGCCTGTGGGAGTCATGCTTGTAACTGTCAGCCTTGCAATGCCTCATGGGACTTGTAGTTTCGCAAACAGCTGGAGGGGCCGCCAGTTTGAGACCCCTTCTTTAATGGGATTTAGCGCTAAGTTGGGGTTTGCCGAATTTCAGGGAACCTTTGCCGATTTGAACCCAGAGGCAGGTCCACCTATCTCTACTGTAGAGTAAAATTTCAAGGTTAGTTCTTAGGAAAAGGTTAAAAATACATTTTGGGGGTTACTTTAAATTTTAGGGTTTGGATAAGTGTTTCTAGGAAAGATCTGTTCCAAAAACTCTCCGGTTCTGTGCCGAGATCTCAGTGCTGGAAATGAACAATTTACCTTAACTATGGGACATGTTTGTAAAATAATATTTTTTTTTGTAAAATAATATTTTTATTTTATTTTATGGTTAAAATTTTTTGCAGCTTTTTTTGTCCTATTTTGGTGGCAGTAAAAGCAAAGCAGCAATCTTCTCTTCTGTAGAATGATCTGTAGAATGCTTCACATATGAAGACTTTATCTCATGTTTTTCTTCCTCTGATAAGCGTGCCAAGATTTTTTGGGGTACCAAAGTAGTCATATTGCCCTATTTTCATGGAGTAAAGATAGAGAAGGAGTCTTGTAAAGGTGATTAGGTGGATTTCACGACTTCTTTAATCAATTTCCATTTCTTGCCATTTCCTTCAGCCACATTTTGACATCTCGTGTTTTATAAAAAGTAATCGATATATATTTTTTTTTATTGTTCGGTCAGGGAAGGTGAATGTGAGTCGCTCAAACCTGTCCGGCTGGGAGGGAGTTAAGCATTTGATTATCAATCGGTTGTAAAGATGTCATCCATTCATTAAGCCGGACCTCCACTGTCAGGCGCGCGTTAATTTGACAGAGCGGAGTCACATTAAATAGAACAAACATGTCTTCACCCAGCCAGCCATCCTGAACCGACACGCCTGTTACTCTAACAACTCCATATTGATTCCAATTGCTTCTCCGCCAACCCCCCCCCGATCCGCCACCGGGGGGGGTGTCATAGAGCTGGGCGCACCTGAGCCTCCTTGTTAGAGATTTACGCATCCTGACCAGAGATTGTTTATAGAAATACAGAAAGATAGATAGATAGCTAGATAGATAGATAGATAGATAGATAGATAGATAGATAGATAGATAGATAGATAGATAGATAGATAGATAGATAGATAGATAGATAGATAGATAGATAGATAGATAGATAGTTGAAAAAGAAATAGATAGATAGAGCAATAGTTAGACATATATGGTAGATAATTGAACAATAGATTCAGGTTCTATACACAGTACAGATGCACCACTTTACAGGCAAGCTAGGGGGACCCCCTAGGCATTATATTTAAAGGAATTTCAATGCTTATTGTTTCACTTTAAGCATCATTAAATCACTTCTCATTTAAAATCAATCCTTTTAAAAAAAAAAATGTTTGCATTGATACATGTCCCCCAGGGCAGTTCTCGGACCCCCGTACCCCTTTGTATGCCAAATCATTTGCATATAAGCCTTCAAAATGGTCATTTTTGATTTTTCTGGTGCGAACAGAACCAGGAAGGCGTGTTCAGCCCTAGATAGTTAGATAGATAGATAGATAGATAGATAGATAGATAGATAGATAGATAGATAGATAGATAGATAGATAGATAGAGATAGATAGATAGAGATAGATAGATAGAGATAGATAGATAGATAGATAGATAGATAGATAGATAGATAGATAGATAGATAGATAGGGCAATAGATGAACATATACTGTAGAGCAGGGATATGCAATTAGTGGACCTCCAGCTGTTGCAGAACTACAAGTCCCATGAGGCATAGCAAGACTCTGACAGCCACAAGCATGACACCCAGAGGCAGAGGCATGATGGGACTTGTAGTTTTGCAACAGCTGGAGGTCCGCTAATTGCATATCCCTGCTGTAGAGAATTGAACAATAGATAGATGGATAGATCAGTAGATAGATAAATAGTTGATTAAATAATACATAGATAGTTAATTGAATGATAGATAGATACATACATACATCTATAAGGCTGGCCATACATTATACAATTTTCTTATTCAATTCCCTTTAGATTTACCTTCAGCTGTGTAGTGGAAGGGCCGGCCTGACTACACACAAATTGAAAGTGTTTAGGTGTGACCTCATATTATATGGTTTTTGGTAAATCTAAAGTAAAATTGTGTAATGTATGGCCAGCCCAAATCTAGTAGATAGATAGATAGATAGATAGATAGATAGATAGATAGATAGATAGATAGATAGATAGATAGATAGATAGATAGATAGATAGATAGATCTTTGTTTGTCTGATGTGATATTCCGGGCTGTGCTCTGCAGGTCACGGATGGATGGAGAGGTTGTGGAATAACAGGGAGAAGTTGGAATTAAGAATTCATGAAGGATCACGGCGGAGCGGCTCCATATATTCAGGATGGAGGGGAATGAGCTGCGGAATCTCCGGGGAATTTGTGAAATCCGGGGAATGGTTTTCTGATTGCAGCTCCATGGATGAGGCCGACATTCTACTATTCACAATAAAGAAAGGATAGAGGGGGGTGAAGATGACAGGACAGATAGAAGGATTGACATTTCAGATATATACAGAGATATTATAGCACAGCCCGGCTCTCTGGTGACGATTCAACCTTAAAGTTAACAAACCAGAATGAGTCCAAAGTTTCATTATTATTCATGTATCTCTATCATGTATCAATATTACGTTAAATCATTTATCTCCTCTATCATGTAATCATTATTATTTATATATCTCTATCATGTATTAATATTATTTATATATCTCTATCATGTATCAATATTATTTATATATCTCTATCATGTATTAATATTATTTATATATCTCTATCATGTATCAATATTATTTATATATCTCTATCGTGTATTAATATTATTTATATATCTCTATCATGTATCAATATTATTTATATATCTCTATCGTGTATCATTATCGTTCATGTATATCTATTGTCTCTAACAGCGCTGGGCATGTCCTCTGATCCTAATAAGAGTCTTTAAGCATCATCCCTGGAAACCAGCTACCCTTGCTACAGTGATCTACATTACACACAGATTTCCTGACCAATGCAGACCCAGACTGACCTGATTATTCTTTTGTTTGCCCCTTCTCTTCATTGCTGCCTTCCTTGACTATTGCTTGGACCTGGCTACTCCCTTGATTGTTGCCTCAACCCCTAATTAATCTCTTGCCGATCCCCTATGTGCAGTCTCCACACCATAGCTACTCCTGTCCTCGCTCAACACTTAGTGGAGCAATCCTGAGGGCCGCAACCTGATACCAGCCCTGAAAGAGCTCCAGGGGCCATTTAGGCTCCTGGTCCATCTGCACCATCACAGGCTCTGGTGAAGACCAGCTGGTACTTAGATTGGCCCATCTTCACCATCACAAGCTCTGGTAAAATTTAGATGGTCTTCACCAGAGCTTGAGATGGGCCATTCTAAGCACCAGCTGGTCTTCACCAGAGCTTCCTTTGGTTTATATGAGCCAGTGTAAGCTTCTGCTGGTCTTCACCAGAGCTTGTGATGGTGGAGATATGCCAGTCTAAGCACCAGCTGATCTTCACCAAAGCTTGTGATGGTGGAGATCTGCCTATCTAAGCACCAGTTATACTTCATTAAAGCTTGTGATGGTCAAGATGGGCCAGTCTAAGCACCAGCTGGTCTTCACTAGAGCCTGTGATAGTGAAGATGGGCCAGGAGCCTAAATGGCCCCTGGAGCTCTTTGCTGCAGGCTGGTATCAGCACCTTGGAGATCTGCCTGTCTAAGCACCAGTTATACTTCATTAAAGCTTGTGATGGTCAAGATGGGCCAGTCTAAGCAGCAGTTGGGCTTCATCAGAGCTTGTGATGGTGAAGATATGCCAGTCTAAGCACCAGCTGGTGTAATGGTGGAGATATGCCAGTCTAAGCACAAGCTGGTGTTCACCAGAGCTTATGATGGTGGGGATATGCCAGTCTAAGCACCAGTTATTTTTCATCAAAGCTTGTGATGGTGAAGATGGGCCAGTCAAAGCACCAGCTGGTCTTCACCAGAGCCTGTGATGGTGAAGATGGGCCAGGAGCCTAGATGGCCCCTGGAGCTCTTTGCTGTGGGCTGGTATTAGCACCTTGGAGACGTGCCGGTCTAAGCACCAGTTGCTCTTCATCAGAGCGTGTGATTGTGAAGATCAGACAGTCTAAGTACTATCTGGTCTCCACCAGAGCCTGTGACAGTGGGGATAGGCCAGGAGCCTAAATGGCTTCTGGAGCTTTTTGCTGCAGGCTGGTATCAGGCTGTGGCCCTCAGGATCGATCCACCAAGGGGTGACTGGCCCATCTTCACTCTGCTTCTGGTGAAGACCAGCTGGTGCTTAGACTAGCATATCTCCACCATCTGGTCTTCACCAGAGCTTGTGAGGGTGGAGATAGGCCAGTCGAAGCACCAGCTGGTCTTTACCAGAGCTTGTGATGGTGGAGATGAACCAGAAGCCTAAATGACCCCTGGAGTCCTTTGCTGCGGGCTGGTATCAGCACCCCAGGTGAGCCCAAGTCACCCTCCAAGGGGTGTTGCTTAAAACGTACCCACATTTCAGTCCTGCTCCCCAGGACACAGTTAACCCAAATCACAGTCCACGTAAGGCCCACCTAGTGACCATGCAGTCCACCCAGACCTTGCTCATTTACTGGAGTAAACTCTGCCTCTATTTATGCAGGGGCCACCCACTTGCAGCGCCTTGATCAGCATAATGATGTCTTATTGCCTAACGCCTTATTGAGTTACTAGGCACGCACAGTAAAGTAACACTGTGATCCTGGTGCAATAATTTGAATAAGGGTGGTGCTGTGATCCCAGGATGTGACCCCAGACACAGCGTCATCAAGGTGAAGGACTGTCCTGGAAATTCCAGGAGAGCTGGCATGTATGTACCAGGGGAAAATAAATGGAAAAACTTAGCCGGAAATAAAGAAGACTAAAGTAGCAGCCACATCTAAGGACTGATAAACTGCAGTATATCACATTTTTGTTCTTGGGTAGGGAGAGATCCTAATGGTCTGGTACTGCTCCTGGTTATATATAAAAACTGAGTCACCTGGAGATTGACCCTGTTATGTCTACTGCAAGAGACAGAGCTCATTAAAATAGAGCAACTGAAGCTCTTAGGTGATCCATGCAGCGCATCCTCACATCTACAGAGCTGCAGAACTCAGCGCGTATTTCTACAGACCCTCCCACTTGGCACTCACTTGGAAAAATGTCAGCAGCTGCTCCGCCGTGGTCTGCACAAAATCAGAGCAGGCAGCAATCTTCAATAAAGTCTTATAAAATCGTTGTGTTTTTCTACAGCTGATGGAGCCCGTCTCTTTCTTAATCAATCTGGAGTTTTACTTTAAATCTGGGATTCCAATCTGCAATCCTGATCTGCCGGTTATGGCGCAGCGCTTGGGGTCGGCTTACTGCAAATGTTACAGAGTTTTATGGCCTCTGCTTAATTCATGTCACACTTCATTCATTTTTCCACCGGTTGTTTTTGGCATTTTCACTTTTATTGAAATGAAATTGCAAAGAAAGGAAAAGAGAGAGGGAAAGAGTGAGGGAGCGAGGAGCGAGGCTGGGCGGACGTGTCCCGGCCTCTGCTGACTCCTTGTGGCTTTTATTTTCATTTTCTGGAATTCGCAATAATTTGCAGCCAGTTATTGCCATGAGCATGAAGCCTGAGGCTGGGTTCAGACCATGGCGAATTGGATGTGGGTTCCCCCCGGAGGTCCTGATTCCTCTATATAGATCTTTATATCACTAGAGGGATCACCAGCAGAAGGAAGGAGATCCTGATTCCTCTATATAGATCTTTATATCACTAGAGAGGTCACCAGCAGAAGAAAGGAGGTCCTGATTCCTCTATATAGATCTTTATATCACTAGAGGGATCACCAGCAGGTGAATGGAGATCCTGATTCCTCTATATCAGTGGTTCTCAACTCCGGTCCTCAGGGCCCACTAACAGGCCAGAATTTAAGTATTACTTTGGGGAAATGCAGACTAGAACACTGCAATCACTGAGCAGCAAATTATATCATATGTGATGTATTGTAGTTATCTTGCAAACCTGGCCTGTTGGTGGGTCCCGAGGACAGGAGTTGAGAACCACTGCTCTATATAGATCTTTATATGACTAGAGGGATCAACAGCAGGAGAAAGGAGGTCCTGATTCCTCTATATAGATCTTTATATCACTAGTGAGGTCACCAGGAGGAGGAAGGAGGTCCGGATTTCTCTATATAGATCTTTATATCACTAGAGATGTCACCAGGAGGAGGAAGGAGGTCCGGATTTCTCTATATAGATCTTTATATCACTAGAGTGGTCACCAGCAGGAGGAAGGAGGTCCTGATTCCTCTATATAGATCTTTATATCACTAGAGTGGTCACCAGCAGGAGGAAGGAGGTCCGATTCCTTTATACAGTTCTTTATATCACTAGAGGGGTCACCAGCATGAGGAAGGAGGTCCTGATTTATCTATATAGATCTTTATATCACTAGAGACCTGATCACGGATGTGGAAATACGGGGCAATTTAGGTAACAGCGATCACAGGTCAATTCGTTTCAGTATAAATCACACAAATAGGAAACATAAAGGGAAAACAAGGACACTGAATTTCAAAAGAGCCAACTTCCCTAAACTACAAACCTTGCTAAAAGGCATAAATTGGGATAAAATATTAGGAACAAAGAACAGGAGGAGAGATGGGTTTGCTTTAAGAGCATATTAAACAAGGGCATTAGCCAATGTATCCCATTGGGTAATACATTTAAAAGAGCGAACAAAAGTCCGAAGAAGGCCTTCAAAAAATACAAGGTTGAGGGATCGTCCTCAGCATTCAGACTTTACAAAGAATGTAACAAGAAATGGAGGGGTGCAATTAGGGCGGCTAAGATAGAACATGAAAGACACATAGCGGAGGAGAGCAAAAAAAATCCCAAGAAATTCCTTAAGTATGTAAACAGTAAAAAAGGGAGGACAGACCATATTGGCCCTATAAAGAATGAGGAAGGACATCTGGTTACAAAGGATGGGGAGATGGCGATGGTATTGAATTTATTCTTCTCCTCAGTCTTCACGAGGGAATCGGGGGGCTTCAGTAACCAAAACTACAGTGTTTATCCTCATGACACAACACAGGAAGCACCTCCATGGTTAACAGAGGACAGAATTAAAATTAGACTTGAGAAACTTAACATTAATTAATCACCGGGACCAGATGGCTTGCATCCGAGGGTACTTAGGGAACTCAGTCAAGTGATTGCCAGACCATTGTTCCTAATTTTTACTGACAGTCTACTGACTGGAATGGTACCAGCTGATTGGAGAAAAGCCAATGTAGCACCAATATTTAAAAAGGGCCCAAAATACATCCCTGGGAATTACAGACCAGTTAGCCTAACATCAATAGTATGTAAAATCTTGGAGGGGATGATAAGGGACTATATACAAGATTTTAGTAATAAGAACGGTATCATTAGCAGTAATCAGCATGGATTCATGAAGAATTGTTCTTGCCAAACCAATCTATTAACCTTCTATGAGGAGGTGAGTCGCCATCTAGATAAAGGAAGGCCCGTAGACGTGTATCTGGATTTTGCAAAAGCATTTGACACAGTTCCCCATAAACGTTTACTGTACAAAATAAGGTGCGTTGGCATGGACCATAGGGTGAGTACATGGATTGAAAACTGGCTACAAGGGCGTGTTCAGAGGGTGGTGATGAATGGGGAGTACTCAGAATGGTCAGGGGTGGGTAGTGGGGTTCCCCAGGGTTCTGTGCTGGGACCAATCCTATTTAATTTGTTCATAAACGACCTGGAGGATGGGATAAACAGTTCAATCTCTGTATTTGCAGACGATACTAAGCTAAGCAGAGAAATACCTTCTCTGCAGGATGTGGAAACCTTGCAAAAAGACCTGAACAAATTAATGGGGTGGGCGACTACATGGCAAATGAGGTTCAATGTAGAAAAATGTAAAATAATGCATTTGGGTGGCAAAAATATAAATGCAATCTATACACTGGGGGGAGAACCTCTGGGGGAATCTAGGATGGAAAAGGACTTGGGGGTCCTAGTGGATGATAGGCTCAGCAATGGCATGCAATGCCAAGCTGCTGCTAATAAAGCAAACAGAATATTGGCATTAAAAAGGGGATCAACTGCAGAGATAAAACGATAATTCTCCCGCTCTACAAGACTCTGGTCCGGCCGCACCTGGAGTATGCTGTCCAGTTCTGGGCACCAGTCCTCAGGAAGGATGTACTGGAAATGGAGCCAGTACAAAGAAGGGCAACAAAGCTAATAAAGGGTCTGGAGGATCTTAGTTATGAGGAAAGGTTGCGAGCGTTGAACTTATTCTCTCTGGAGAAGAGACGCTTGAGAGGGGATATGATTTCAATTTACAAATACCGTACTGGTGACCCCACAATAGGAATAAAACTTTTTCGCAGAAGAGAGTTTAATAAGACTCATGGCCACTCATTAAAATTAGAAGAAAAGAGGTTTAACCTTGAACTACGTAGAAGGTTCTTTACTGTAAGAGCGGCAAGGATGTGGAATTCCCTTCCACAGGCGGTGGTCTCAGCGGGGAGCATTGATAGTTTCAAGAAACTATTAGATCAGCACCTGAATGACCACAACATACAGGGATATGTAATGTAATACTGACATATAATCACACACATAGGTTGGACTTGCTGGACTTGTGTCTTTTTCCAACCTCACCTACTATGTAACTATGTAGTGAGGTCACCAGCAGGAGGAAGGAGATCCTGATTCATCTATATAGACCTTTATATCACTAGTGAGGTCACCAGCAGGAGGATAATTATTATTATTATTATAATTTGGATCCCGCGCCTTTGTCTCTCTCTTATCTTGTGCCAGTTCTGATCACTCTGGATCAATCACAGCCCTATACATGGACCTTCTCTATTGATGAACGTTATTTGATTTCATTTGGGGCTACACGTAGGTTTCTATGCGTTCTCTTGTGTTGGACTTATTGCTGGTTAATAAACAAAGATGACGTTTTTCAAGTGATTGAAATTTGGTTGTTCTTATTCAAGACTTTTAATTTGTTTCTGGGAGTCGCTGATTTACGAATTGCAAAGAAAAAAAAAGTGCTACAGTCCCAAAAAAACCCAATTAGTAATCCGCTCGGCCTTCTCTCCGGCTGTAATGACTCAGACTGGGATCAATACCAGAGTGCGTGATTTATGGGTCAGATACGTTCTGCTCTTTAGAAGTGCAGATTCTGCTGAAAATCGAGCGAGGGGGGGAGGGGGGGACAGATAACAATAGACAGGAGCGTGACTAAAGGTGTGTAAGCGCTGGACCTAAAGACAGGTGGGATAAGGTCCATGGATCTGTCAGAGGAAGCTCTTTATCAGATGACTGACGACCCAACTGAATATCAGTTTATCCTTTTTGTACAATTTGTTGTTCGGTATTTCATATACACTTACAGCGTCTAAGCCCTGATAAAGGGGAGTGTTAAGCCCCGAAATGTGTCGGCTTTTGCTTGTGGTCTATTGTCAGGAGAAGTAAACACTGACTGCACTTTACTTTAATTTACATAGTGCAAGGTTCAGTTTTATGTAATGTGCAGAGTGTAGGGTTCAGGAATATGTAATGTACATAGTGCTGGGGTCAGGTGTATGTAATGTACATAGTGCTGGGGTCAGGTGTATGTAATTTACACAGTGCTGGGGTCAGGTGTATGTAATTTACACAGTGCTGGGGTCAGGTGTATATAATGTACATTGTGCTGGGGTCAGGAGTATGTAATGTACATAGTGCTGGGGTCAGGTGTATGTAATGTACATTGTGCTGGGGTCAGGAGTATGTAATGTACATAGTGCTGGGGTCAGGTGTATGTAATGTACATAGTGCTGGGGTCAGATGTATGTAATGTACATTGTGCTGGGGTCAGGTTTATGTAATGTACACTGTGCTGGGGTCAGGTGTATGTAATTTACACAGTGCTGGGGTCAGGTGTATGTAATTTACACAGTGCTGGGGTCAGGTGTATGTAATGTACATAGTGTTTGGTTCAGGTGTATGTAATGTACATAGTGCTGGGGTCAGGTGTATGTAATGTACACAGAGCAGGGGTCAGTAGTATGTAATGTACACAAAGCACGGGTTAGGAGTATGTAATGTACATAGAGCAGGGGTCAGGAGTATGTAATGTACATAGAGCAGGGTCAAGTGTATGTAATGTACACAGAGTAGTGGTCAGGAGTATGTAATGTACATAGAACAGGGTCAAGTGTATGTAATGTATAGAGTGTAGTGGTTTAGGTTTATGTTTTGTGCAGAGGGCAGGGTTCAGGAGTATGTAATGTACATGGTGTTAGTTGAATGTATTATACATAGTGCTGGGGTCAGGAGTATGTAATGTGCATATTGCAGGGGTCAGGAGCAGTGGTGGCCTGTCCATTAGGGGCACCCCAGCGCCGCCGCCCTCTATCCACGGCCCCATGCTCTATCCACGGCCGCTATTTTGACAGAACACCATCCACCCCTATTCATGCGTCCAGCCCCTTTCAGGTTGCCAGGCGCATGAATTACAGCGGCGGGGGTGTTTTTTTAAAGAACCGGATAAGAGCCAGGGGCTCTAATAGGCTTCAAAATAGGGTGGGCTCGTGGCGCAGAGCATTGTGCTAGGAGCCCACACAGGTGTTACAACAGCAAATTAATATTCACTATTGAAACACTGATCCTCAATCCGGCCAATCAGAAGTAGGTCTGAGACCTGTTTTCCGATTGGCCGAAAAGAGAAGAGTCCCAATTGGCTTCCTAGGAGGAGGAAGGAAACGGAAGCCGCCAGGATGCCCGTAGAGAGCAGGGGAAGGGAAAGCCATCGCCACCGCCGCTGGGCAAGGGAAGTCGCCGGTGAAGCGCTGCCCACCATAGATGGGGTAAGTGCACCAGACCCAGCTGACTGACCGGGGGGGGGGGCCTAGGCTATAAGAAGATCACCAAGACCCTGAAACTGAGCTGTAGCACGGTGGCCAAGACCATACAGCGGTTTAACAGAATAGGTTCCACTCAGAACAGGCCTCACCAGGCCCGGATTGGCCATAGGGCAAACCGGGCAAATGCCCGGTGGGCCGGGGCCACCGGGCTGCATGTTCTTGCTTGCAGGGCCAAGGCAGGCTGCTCTTTAAGCCCGCGCCAGTCCCCGACCTTTCCGCGGCCGCCCGGCTGCCAGTTCAGCTCAGGCTCAGCCATCGGCAACAGGGGGACGGAAACATGAAGGGGAGGAGCTAGAGGAGACACCTCTCCACGGCCGCCAGTATAGTTTAGCCGTTGGTGCCGGGGGGCGTGACCACGAAGGGGAGAGGAGCCTGCTGCAGCCGGATCAGAGAGAACGTAGGTAAGTGTGGCGCCCTGTAACCTGAATAGGAGGAGCGGTGGGGGCGGCTGCATATAGAAGAATTATTCTCTCCATCTCCCTCCCGCAGTCTCTGAACACCTGCTTCTGCTCCTCTCCCTCTCGCAGGCTGTCAGGTACTGCGGGAGGAAGATGGAGAGAATAATTCTTCTATATGCAGCCACCCCCACCGCTCCTCCTGTCCTGCTTATCTCTGCTGCCCCACAGTGCTCTTCACCTCCCCATGCTCTCTGTTGCCCCTCTGTGCCCTCTGCCTCTCCCCATGTGCTCTCCACCTTCCACCCTGTGATATATACCTCCCCCATGCTCTCCGCTGCCCCTGTGCCCTCCACTTCTCCCCCAGTGCTATCCAGCCCCCCTGTACTCTCCACCTTCCCCCATGCTCTACGCTGCCCCCTGTGCCCTCTGCCTCTCCCCCTAGGCTCTCCACCTCCCCCTGTGCTCTTCACCTCCCCCCAATGCTCTCCAGCCCCCCTGTTCTCTCCAGCCCCCTCCCTGTGCTCTCCACCTCCCCCATGCTCTCCGATGTCCCCCTGTGCCCTCCACTTCTCCCCCAGTGCTCTCCAGCCCACCCAGTGCCCTCTAGCTCCCCCGTGGTATCTAGCCCCCCTGTGCTCTCCTCCCCTTCTGTGCTCTCCACATCCCCCATGCTCTACGCTGCCCCCCCCCCCCCCCGTGCCCTCCGCCTCTCCCCCTGTGCTCTTCACCTCCCCCAATGCTCTCCCCCCCCCCCATTGCTCTCCACCCCCCCCCAGTGCTCTCCACCTCCCTTCTGTGCTCTCCACCTCCCCCATGCTCTATGCTGCCCCCCTGTGCCCTCCGTCTCTCCCCCTGTGCTCTCCACCTCCCCCCATGCTCTCCACTGCCCCCTGTGCTCTCCACCTCCCCCTGTGATATTCACCTCCCTCCTGTGCTCTTCACCCTCCCCCATGCTCTCACTGCCCTGCCCCCCTGTGCTCTCCACCTCCACCCAGTGCTCTCTAGCCCCCGTGCTATCCAGCCCCCGTGCTCTCCTCCCTTCTGTGCTCTTAACATCCCCCATGCCCTATGCTGCCCCCCTGTTCCCTCCGCCTCTCCCCTGTGCTTTCCACCTCCCCCCATGCTCTACGCTGCCTCCTGTGCCCTCTGCCTCTCCCCTAGGCTCTCCACCTCCCCTGTGCTCCTCACCTCCCCCCAATGCTCTCCAGACCCCCAGTGCTCTCTAGCACCCTCCAGGGCTCTCCAGCCCCCCTGTTCTCTCCAGCCCCCTCCTGTGCTCTCCACCTCCCCCATGCTCTCCGATGCCCCCCTGTGCCCTCCACTTCTCCCCCAATGCTCTCCAGCCCACCCAGTGCCCTCTAGCTCCCCCATGGTATCTAGCCCCCCTGTGCTCTCCTCCCTTCTGTGCTCTCCACATCCCCCATGCTCTATGCTGCTCCCTGTGCCCTCCGCCTCTCCCCCTGTGCTTTTCACCTCCTCCCATGCTCTACGCTGCCCCCCTGTGCCCTCTGTCTCTCCCCCTGTGCTCTCTACCTCCCCCATGCTCTATGCTGCCCCCCTGTGCCCTCTGCCTGTCCCCTTGTGCTTTTCACCTCCCCCTGTACTCTCCACCTCCCCCATGCTCTATGCTGCCCCCTGTACCCTCTGCCCCTCCCCCTGTGCTTTTCACCTCCCCCTGTGCTCTCCACCCCCCCCCATGCTCTACGCTGCCCCCCTGTGCCCTCCGCCTCTCCCCCTGTTCTCTCCACCTCCCTCCTGTGCTCTCCACCTCCCCCCATGCTCTACGCTGCCCCCTGTGCCCTCTACCTCTCCCCCTGTGCTCTCCACCTCCCCCTGTGCTCTTCACCTCCCCCCAATGCTCTCCAGCCCCCCCCCGTGGTTTCTAGCCCCCCCCCAGTGCTCTCCAGCCCCCCTCTTCTCTCCACCTCCCTCCTGTGCTCTCTACCTCCCCCATGCTCTACACTGCCACCCTGTGCCCTCCGTCTCTCCCCCTGTGCTCGCCACCTCCCCATGCTCTACGCTGCCCCCTGTGCCCTCTGCCTCTCCCCCAGTGCTCTCCAGTCCCCCCTGTGCTCTCCACCTCCCCCATGCTCTATGGTGCCCCCCTGTGCCCTCTGCCTCTCCCCCAGTGCTCTCTAGCCCTCCCAGTGCTCTCCAGCCCCCCCTGTGATCTCCACCTCCCCCATGCTCTATGCTGCCCCCCTGTGCCCTACACCTCTCCCCCAGTGATCTCCAGCCCCCCCAATTATCTCCGCCTACCCCCCTGTGCTCTCCACCTCCTCCCATGCTCTCTGCTGCCCCCATGTGCCCTCCACCTCCCCCCAGTGCTCTACAGCCCCCCCAGCGATCTCCACCTCCCCCCTGTGCTCTCCGCCCCATGCTCTCCTGCCCTCCCTGTGCTCTACACCCCCACCCTGTGTTTTTGCTTTCCCCCTGTGCTCTGCAACCCCCCACCCCCTGTGCTCTCCAGACCCCCATGCTCTCCGGCCCCCTTGTGCTCTCCTCTTCCTCCCTGTGTTCTCTGCCTCTCCCCTGTGCTCTCTGCCCCCCCATGCTCTCTGCCCCCCCATGCTCTCCGCCTCCCCCCCACAGTGCTCTCCAGCTCCCCTGTGGTCTCGCCCTACCCCATGTTCTCAAAGTTCTTCCCTGTGCTCTCTGCCCCCCTGCTCTTTCCCTGTCCCCCTCGCCCCCCGCACCTTTGCCGGGTTTCCCCCCTCCCCTCTCCTGGGGGATCCGTCAGGATGGAGAGTGGGGAAGGGGCCGGTTAAGATGTCATGGGGCTGCTCATTCCAAAATGCCCGGGCCTATTTTTTGTCCCAGTCCGGGCCTGGGCCTCACCATGGTCCACCAAAGAAGTTGAGGTCACGTGCTCAGCGTCATATCCAGAGGTTGTCTTTGGGAAATAGACGTATGAGTGCTGCCAGCATTGCTGCAGAGGTTGAAGGGGTGGGGGGTCAGCCTGTCAGTGCTCAGACCATACGCCGCATACTGCATCAAATTGGTCTGCATGGCTGTCTTTCCAGAAGGAAGCCTCTTCTAAAGATGAAGCACAAGAAAGCCTGAAAACAGTTTGCTGAAGACAAGCAGACTAAGGACATGGATTACTGGAACCATGTCCTGTGGTCTGATGAGACCAAGATAAACTTATTTGATTCAGATGGTGACAAGCGTGTGTGGGGTCAACCAGGTGAGGAGGACAAAGACAAGTGTGTCTTGTCTACAGTCAAGCATGGTGGTGGGAGTGTCATGGTCTGGGGCTGCATGAGTGCTGCTGGCACGGGGGGCTACAGATCATTGAGGGAACCATGAATGCCAACATGTACTGTGACATACTGAAGCAGAGCATGATCCCCTCCCTTCAGAGACTGGGCCGCAGGGCAGTATTCCAACATGATAACGACCCCAAACACACCTCCAAGACCACCACTGCCTTGCTAAAGAAGCTGAGGGTAAAGGTGATGGACTGGCCAAGCATGTCTCCAGACCTAAACCCTATTGATCATCTGTGGGACATCCTCAAACAGAAGGTGGAGGGGCGCAAGGTCTCCAACATCCACCAGCTCTGTGATGTCATCATGGGAGGAGGGGAAGAGGACTCCAGTGACAACCTGTGAAGCTCTGGTAACCTCCATGCCCAAGAGGGTTAAGACAGTGCTGGAAAATAATGATGGCCACACAAAATATTGACACTTTGGGCCCAATTTGGACATTTTCACTTAGGGGTGTACTGACTTTTGTTGCCAGCGGTTTAGATATTAATGGCTGTGTGTTGAGTTATTTTGAGGGGACAGCAAATTTACACTGTTATACAAGCTGTACACTCACTACTTTACATTGTAGACAAGTGTCATTTCTTCAGTGTTGTCACATGAAAAGATAGAAGAAAAGATTTACACAAATGTGAGGGGTGTACTTACTTTTGTGAGATACTGTATATACAGCCCAGTGCACAGCGCCCCCTGTGATTCATTTCACCATCACCCCTTTATACATGGCACAGCAGTACCACCTATGCACACACCCTGTAATCACACACCTGTATACAATACACACAGAACATGGGCAGACGTGTCCCGGGTGCCCAGCACTAGCAATGCTCATGTCACAGAAGCTCCGGTGGAGTTGGGACCCCCTTATCTACCGATATCCATGCCCCAGGTGACAACCATGAAACATTTGAGAGGGTGAAAACACGTGAGCACGATTAAAAAATAGGGACAGAGCGTTGTCACCCTCCAAGAGGAAGTTCTTGAACAAAGATCTCCATGGCAGGATCACCGGGGATTATAAAAAGCTGAGGATTTAAAAATGACTTTTGGAATGATCCTGTTACAGATGAGGTTTTAGTGATCCGGTCTTACATTGAAGTACGTAAGAAAACTGGGCTATGGTTGGAAATTGGCGGTCAGCGAGGGGTTAAACACAGGTTTCTTTCTTCAGGTCTCACTAACCCAGAATATCTCTAATAAATGTTAGAAAAACAAAGAGAAGGAGGCGATGGGCGCCCCAGGAAGCGGGAGGATTGCAGAGACTTGGAATATGAAGTGCCCTTCTCTCTTTGACCTGCAAATGAAGGATGGGCACTTAACCGGCAGGATGGCAGTCTATAAAAACCAGATCTGCTGCTTATACCATAGAAATGGTTACCAGAGAAACAGAGATACAATAACAGCCGCCGTCTTTTGTTAGGAATACGCTGAATCCAGGTTCAAGGTGCCAAGCTCCATAATAGAGTGGAGGGATAAGAGCACCGAGGAGGGCTAAGAGCACCGAGGAGGACTAAGAGCACCAAGGAGGACTAAGAGCACCGAGGAGGGCTAAGAGCACCGAGGAGGGCTAAGAGCACCGAGGAGGACTAAGAGCACCGAGGAGGGCTAAGAGCACCGAGGAGGGCTAAGAGCACCGAGGAG
Organism: Lithobates septentrionalis; assembly: GCA_037952835.1. Taxonomy (NCBI): domain Eukaryota; kingdom Metazoa; phylum Chordata; class Amphibia; order Anura; family Ranidae; genus Lithobates; species Lithobates septentrionalis. Next base: position 170,644 of record JBBDGP010004281.1, read on the forward strand.
GACTAAGAGCACCAAGAAGGACTAAGAGCACCAAGAAGGACTAAGAGCACCGAAGAGGACTAAGAGCACCGATGAAGACTAAGAGCACCAAGGAAGACTAAGAGCACTGAGGAAGACTAAGAGCACCAAAGAGGGCTAAGAGCACCGAGGAGGGCTAAGAGCACCGAGGAGGACTAAGAGCACCGAGGAGGGCTAAGAGCACCGAGGAGGGCTAAGAGCACCGTGGAGGGCTAAGAGTACCGAGGAGGACTAAGAGCACCAAGAAGGACTAAGAGCACCGAAGAGGACTAAGAGCACCGATGAAGACTAAGAGCACCAAGGAAGACTAAGAGCACTGAGGAAGACTAAGAGCACCGAATAGGACTAAGAGCACCGAATAGGACTAAGAGCACCGATGAAGACTAAGAGCACCGAGGAGGACTAAGAGCACCGAGGAGGACTAAGAGCACCGAGGAGGACTAAGATCACCAAGGAAGACTAAGAGCACCAAGGAGGACTAAGAGCAACGAAGAGGACTAAGAGCACCGATGAAGACGAAGAGCACAGAGGAAGACTAAGAGCACCAAGGAAGACTAAGAGCACCGAAGAGGACTTAGAGCACCGAGGAAGACTAAGAGCACCGAGGAAGACTAAGAGCACTGAGGAAGACTGAGAGCACCGAGGAGGACTAAGAGCACCGAGGAGGACTAAGAGCACTAAGGAGGAGGACTAAGAGCACCGAGGAGGACTAAGAGCACCAAGGTAGACTTAGAGCACCGAGGAGGACTAAGAGCACCGAAGAGGACTAAGAGCACCGATGAAGACTAAGAGCACAGAGGAAGACTAAGAGCACCGAGGAGGACTAAGAGCACCGAGGAGGACTAAGAGCACCAAGGAGGACTAAGAGCACCAAGGAGGACTAAGAGCACCAAGGAAGACTAAGAGCACCGAGGAGGACTAAGAGCAACGAAGAGGACTAAGAGCACAGATGAAGACTAAGAGCACCGAGGAAGACTAAGAGCACCAAGGAAGACTAAGAGCACCGAGGAGGACTAAGAGCACCGAAGAGGACTTAGAGCACCGAGGAAGACTAAGAGCACCAAGGAAGACTAAGAGCACCGAGGAGGACTAAGAGCACCGAGGAGGGCTAAGAGCCCCGAGGAGGGCTAAGAGCCCAGAGGAGGACTAAGAGCACCAAGAAGGACTAAGAGCACCGAGGAGGACTAAGAGCACCAAGGAGGCCTAAGAGCACCGAGGGGGACTAAGAACACCGAGGAGGACTAAGAGCACCGAGGAGGACAAAGTGCACCGAAGAGGACTAAGAGCACCGAGGAGGACTAAGAGCACCGAAGAGGACTAAGAGCACCGAGGAGGACTAAGAGCACCAAGGAGGACTAAGAGCACCAAGGAGGACTAAGAGCAACGAAGAGGACTAAGAGCACAGATGAAGACTAAGAGCACCAAGGAAGACTAAGAGCACCAAGGAAGACTAAGAGCACCAAGGAGGACTAAGAGCACCGAGGAGGACTAAGAGCACTAAGGAGGAGGACTAAGAGCACCAAGGAAGACTAAGAGCACCGAGGAGGACTAAGAGCACCGAAGAGGACTAAGAGCACCGATGAAGACTAAGAGCACCGAGGAGGACTAAGAGCACCAAGGAGGACTAAGAGCACCGAGGAAGACTAAGAGCACCAAGGAAGACTAAGAGCACCAAGGAGGACTAAGAGGAACGAAGAGGACTAAGAGCACAGATGAAGACTAAGAGCACTGAAGAAGACTAAGAGCACCAAGGAAGACTAAGAGCACCAAGGAGGACTAAGAGCACCAAGGAGGAAGAGGCTTTAATGGCGTCACCGGAGTACAACCTCCACCTGACATCTACATCTGATATATGACAGAAAGAGGAACCGTCCGAGAGCTAGATAAACCAGTCAGACTGCAGCTGTCATTCCCCTAGTGCAAGCGAAAGCTAACGTATCATTGGCTGTCACAGGGCAACAACGCCTTTACCTTTGTACTTGTTATTATGTACTATATCAATGGGGTCTGCACATGAAGATAGATAGATAGATAGATAGATAGATAGATAGATAGATAGATAGATAGATAGATAGATAGATAGATAGATAGATAGATAGATAGATAGATAGATAGATAGATAGATAGATAGATAGATAGATAGATATTGATGGATAGAATAATTCAGTGTTGGAGAGAACTCCATTGTGTGCAATGTCTGGTTGGTTCAGGGTCGGTATCGGAGGGACATTGTCTGAGGAATGTGGACACCTTTACAGAAGATTAATTTTTTATGTATTTTCTCTGGAATGTTCGGTGGAAATGTGGGTCCGTAGTGTTGGTGAATGGTCACTGTCTCTAGAAGTCCTTCCTCTGGCTCTCCTCGGGGTGAGTCCTCATCCATCCGGAAGGTTCTCTCCTCGTGGTGTGATCTGGTGATGGGGATAACAGCCATTGACTATAATTTTCTGCTATTAAGTCAATCTGTGTTGTTGGAGACACAACGGTGGAGCCGCAATCAAGATATATTAGCAGACAAAAGAAGGCGGCATTACCCAGAGATAAGCGCTATTTATCCCACTTAGGCAGACAATTGTCCAATCTGCTTCTACACAAAGGTCCCCGGTTATCTGCGACCCGAATTACATCCAACGCTCCCCCCCCCCCCCTCCCTCCCAGACTGCTCAGGCATTCCCAGTCATATTCCATCACAAAACCCGACACATCTTTATCATGGCAGCTGGAAAAAATAACCAAGAGCTGCAGCAAGGCCTATCTTTACAGATCGGTAAACTTTTATAATATCAGGTTATGTGCACCTGGCTGTTCTTAGCTGCAGTGGCACAATAGAGGCCCTTCGTAGCCACTTGCTGTCCAAGGCAATTTAAAAAAAAAATGTTAAAATCAGCATTTTTTCTAGCAGTTTAGAACTCCCAAACATTATATATTTTCTGAAAGCAGAGGCCCTGGAGAAAAAAATGGTGGCTGTTGCAATTTGTTTTTATGTCACGCAATATTTGCACAGCTGTATATCAAACGCATATTTTCAGAAAAAAACTACAAAAATAAATTATAGCGCACAGAAACGCAATATAATACCGGATTTTCTGCTAAAATAGAAAACATGATATTATGTCAAAGCAAATACAGTACCTAGAAAGAGTATTCATACCCCTTGAAATTCTCCACATTTTGTCATGTTACACCTAAAAACGTAAATGTATTTTATTGGGATTTTATGTGATAGACCAACACAAAGTGGCTCATAATTGTGAAGTGGAAGGAAAATGATAAATGATACAAATAAATATGTGAAAAGTGTGGGGGGGCATTTGTATGGCGCCCCCCGGAGTCAATACTTTGTAGAACCCCCTTTCTCTACAAGTCTTTTTGGGGATGTCTCTACCAGCTTTGCACATCTAGAGAGGGACATTTTTGCCCATTCTTCTTCTTTGTAAAATATCTCAAGCTCTGTCAGATTGGATGGAGAACGTCTGTGATCAGCAATTTTCAAGTCTTGCCACAGATTCTCAATTGGATTTAGGTCTGGACTGTGACTGGGCCATTCTAACACATGAATATGCTTTGATCTAAACCATTCCATTGTAGCTCTGGCTGGATGTTTCGGGTCGTTGTCCTGCTGGAAGGTGAACCTCCTCCCCAGTCTCAAGTCTTTTACAGACTCTAACAGGTTTTCTTCTAAGATTGTCCTGTATTTGGCTCCATCCATCTTCCCATCAACTCTGACCAGCTTCCCTGTCAGTGCTGAAGAAAAGCATCCCCACCACATGATGCTGCCACCACCATGTTTCACGGTGGGGATGGTGTGTTCAGGGTGATGTGCAGTGTTAGTTTTCTGCCACACATAGTGTTTTGCTTTTAGGCCAAAAAGTTCAATTTTGTTCTCATGTGACCAGATCACCTTCTTCCACATGTTTGCTGTGTCCCCCACATGGCTTCTCACAAACTACAAACAGGACTTCTTATGACTTTCTTTCACCAATGTCTTTCTTCTTGTCACTCTTCCATAAAGGGCAGATTTGTGGAGAACACGACTAATAGTTGTCCTGTGGACAGATTCTCTCACCTGAGCTGTGGATCTCTGCAGCTCCTCCAGAGTTACCATGGACCTCTTGGCTCTTCTCTGATGAATGCTCTCCTTGCCCGGCCGGTCAGTTTAGGTGGACGGCCATGTCTTGGTAGGTTTGCAGTTGTGCCATACTCTTTCCATTTTCCGATCATGGATTGAACAGAGCTCCGTGAGATGATCAAAACTTGGGAGATTATTTTATATCCTAACCCTGCTTTATACTTCTCCACAACTTTATCCCTGACCTGTCTGGTGTGTTCCTTGGCCTTCATGATGCTGTTTGCTCACTAAGGTTCTCCAACAAACCTCTGAGGGCTTCACAGAACAGCTGTATTTATACTGAGATTAAATGACACACAGGTGGGCTCTATTTACTAATTAGGTGACTTCTGAAGGCAATTGGTTCCCCTAGATTTTAGTTAGAGGTATCAGAGTAAAGGGGGCAGAATTACTATTGCGACAACACGTCATCAGTAGGGTAAAACTAACCTGTCTCACAACGGTCTAATGCCCCCCCCCAAAAAAAATGTTGAGAACCATAGAACCATTTATCATTTTCCTTCCACTTCACAATTATGTACCACTTTGTGTTGGTCTATCACTGTAGATACCAAACATGTCCAGACCCGACAGACTATGGCACTTATCATTTTTCATAGGTGACCATTTAAAAGCCTTTATAGGTTATCAGTTCAGAGTTCATCATGAATTATGGCCCTAGAATGATTGTTCTTACTCTAACATTCAGGGCAATAACTCCCATGTGTGGAGCAATCGCTGGTTACATACGTATGTGGTGACCTGCATGCGTGTTTGCATCTACATGTAGGAAGGACCAATCATTATTTATTTATTTCATATTTATTGTATTCCTTTTACTTGCTTTCATGACTCTATAAATTTTCACAGAAAATATTGAGCTATGGACGGAATTCCTCACCTGCATGCCTTAGCTGGGCTTACAATCTAATGCCCCCGTTACAGTCAGACACCATCTTGGATTGAGCCTAATTACGTTTGCGCATCCAAAACTCCAAAATTGATTGTTTTCCCGCACACAAAAAATGCAGATGCACATCCATTCCTAATGGCACCCCTATGCATCTAACAACCACGCGTGCGTTCCCACCTGCCAAAACTCATGATACCACAGTGCCGTGCATTTCGGTGTGGCGCCATTTTAAAAAAATCACGCTGGCACCTTCTTTGTGCGTCTCACATGCGCAGTGCAGCTCATCGGGGTTAATGGGCTTGGTTCAGATCTATGCTTGTCGGGAACATGCGCAAAATCACATGCTTTGCAGACCTGCACAGAAATGCACTGCTCATTAGCAGACACGTAGGGGGGTGCCACTTAATGGCACCCCCCCCCCCACACACACACACACACATCGGCAAACGCACATGTTTTTCCACGCGCCAAAGTGCATGATGCAGTTTTTAAAAAAAAAAAGGTTCGGGACTTTTTTCCCCGCATTGAAATGAAGCTGGAAACCACGAGGAGGGATTCACACTCCCTACAGGACCTCAGATCATGTGCTGAGGGTCCCCAAATAGGAGTTTCTCATCCTTATGTTCTCTTTTTGCAAACTAGACTCTCTGGTCCTTTCACGCCTCCTGTAATTGCCTGCAGTCCGGTGTTTTGGTCTTATGGTGTCTGCTTGACCCCCTGAGCCATTATCAATTGCAATATACTTTGGGAAGGCTCTGATATTCATTTGGACAGCGTTCCCTGAGGAAGCCCCATTTTAGGACGAAACATGTGGGGAACCACAACATCGTGCTGTGCCTTTACGGACTGTACTGTATGAGTCTTTTCTAATGCAACTGCGTGGTTTTTATGTATTAATAAAATTTGATACTTTTCAAATCAAATTTTCCTATTGATTTAATATGCACCCAAAAAATCCCACAAATCCCCAATATACAAATGAGATAAGGGGTGTGGTGCTATACTGTTGGTATGTTGTCCAGAAGTTGAGTTTTTTCATTGAAATAAATGGGCTGCCCTACATCACGTCCTACGCTGGCTTACTCCCTCCCCCCCCTTTCTTGGCCTGCCGGGCTGCATTCTCGGATAAGGGTCTGGTATTGATTTAGGGGGGATCTCACACCATTTTTAAAAAAAAATTTGGAGTGGGGGGTTCCCCTCAAAATCCATACCAGACCTGAAGGGCCTGGTATTGATGGGGGGGACCCCACTCCATTTTTTCCCGTGCTTTTTTTAATGCTGGCAATTCTTTTCTGTAAATTTAGCTGTCAGCGTGGGTACCTCGCTGACAGCTGATGACTCATCGGTTGTTAAGGACGCGGCAGCCACCTGCTCCTTAACCACTTGCCGACCAGCCCCTGCAGTTGTACTGCAGCAGAATGAATGAACGAATGAATGAATGAAAAACTTGTATAGCGCTGCAAATGCGAACTGAATCGCCTCAAGGTGCTTATCCGTCCTGTGTCGTCCTGCTCCTTAGAAGAGGTAGGTCTTAAGTTTTTTTTCTGAAGGCCCGATGGTTTTCTTCCAAGCGGATGTTAGTTAGTAGAGCGTTCCATAGCCGTAATCCTTGGACTGCGAATCTTCGGTCTCCCTTCGATTTGTAGCGGGACTTGGGAATAGCACGGCTGGGCGAAACGACGTTATGTAACGTCGCTTCGCTCTGTGGCCACTAGCCCCCTGCTCGCCCCCTGAGCCGATGCGAGTGCCCAGCTGTCACGATCACCGCCGGCCTCCCGCGATCGCCGCTGACCCATGGAGAACCGGGATCTGTGTGTGTAAACACACAGTTTCCGGTTCTCTGAGGGGAGAACAGGCAGATCGTCTGTTCATACAAAGCATGAACAGCGATCTGTCATCTCCCCTACACAGTCCCCTCCCCCCTTCAGTTAGAACACAAACTAGGGAACACATTAACCCCCTTGATCGCCCCCTGGTGGTTAACCCCTTCACTGCCAGTGACATTTTTACAGTAATCAGTGCATTTTTATAGCATTGATCGCTGTATGAATGCCAATGGTCCTAAAAATGTGTCAAAATTGTCCGACGTGTTTCCGCCATAATGTCGCAGTCCCGATAAAAATCGCAGATCGCCGCCATTACTAGTAAGAAAATAAATAAATAATGAAAATGCCACAAAACTATCCCCTAATTTGTAGACGCTATAACTTTTGCGCAAACCAATCAATATACGCTTATTGCCATTTTTTTTTTACCAAAAATATGTAGAAGAATACATATCAGCCTAAACTGAGAAAAAAAAAAGTTTTTTTATATATTTTTGGGGGATATTATATATATATATATATATATATATATATATATATATATATATACACATTTATATATATATATATATATATATATATATATATATATATAGATATATTTTTTTATATATATATATATATTTTTATTTTTAAAAAGAGCGACAATTTTGGAAAAAAATGCATTATTTTTTACTTTTTGCAATAATAATATATATATATATATACAGTGGGTTGCGAAAGTATTCGGCCCCCTTGAACTTTTCAACCTTTTGCCACATTTCAGGCTTCAAACATAAAGATATAAAATTTTATGTGTAAATTTTGTGAAGAATCACCAACAAGTGGGACACAATTGTGAAGTGGAACGAAATCTTTTGGATATTTTAAACTTTTTTAGCAATTAAAAAACTGAAAAGTGGTGCGTGCAAAATTATTCGGCCCCTTTACTTTCAGTGCAGCAAACTCACTCCAGAAGTTCAGCGAGGATCTCTGAATGATCCAATGTTGTCCTAAATGACTGATGGTGATAAATAGAATCCACCTGTGTGTAATCAAGTCTCTGTATAAATGCACCTGCTCTGTGATAGTCTCAGGGTTCTGTTGAAAGCGCAGAGAGCATCATGAAGACCAAGGAACACACCAGGCAGGTCCGTAATACTGTTGTGGAGAAGTTTAAAGCCGGATTTGGATACAAAAAGATTTCCCAAGCTTTAAACATCCCAAGGAGCACTGTGCAAGCGATCATTTTGAAATGGAAGGAGTATCAGACCACTGCAAATCTACCAAGACCTGGCTGTCCCTCTATACTTTCAGCTCAGACAAGGAGAAGACTGATCAGAGATGCAGCCAAGAGGCCCATGATCACTCTGGATGAACTGCAGAGAACTACAGCTGAGGTGGGAGAGTCTGTCCATAGGACAACAATCAGTCGTACACTGCACAAATCTGGCCTTTATGGAAGATTGGCAAGAAGAAAGCCATTTCTCAAAGATATCCATAAAAAGTCTCGTCTAAAGTTTGCCACAAGCCACCTGGGAGACACACCAAACATGTGGAAGAAGGTGCTCTGGTCCGATGAAACCAAAATCAAACTTTTTGGCCACAATGCAAAACGATATGTTTGGCGTAAAAGCAACACAGCTCATCACACTCAACACACCATCCCCACTGTGAAACATGGTGGTGGCAGCATCATGGTTTGGGCCTGCTTTTCTTCAGCAGGGACAGGGAAGATGGTTAAAATTGAGGGGAAGATGGATGCAGCCAAATACAGGACCATTCTGGATGAAAACCTGTTGGAGTCTGCAAAAGACCTGAAACTGGGACGGAGATTTATCTTCCAACAAGACAATGATCCCAAACATACAGCAAAATCTACAAAGGAATGGTTCACAAATAAACGTATCCAGGTGTTAGAATGGCCAAGTCAAAGTCCAGACCTGAATCCAATCGAGAATCTGTGGAAAGAGCTGAAAACTGCTGTTCACAAACGCTCTCCATCCAACCTCACTGAGCTCGAGCTGTTTTGCAAGGAAGAATGGGCAAGAATTTCAGTCTCTCGATGTGCAAAACTGATAGAGACATACCCCAAGCGACTTGCAGCTGTAATCACAGCAAAAGGTGGCTCTACAAAGTATTAACGCAAGGGGGCCGAATAATTTTGCACGCCCCATTTTTCATTTTTTTATTAGTTAAAAAAGTTTCAACAACCCAATAGATTTCGTTCCACTTCACAATTGTGTCCCACTTGTTGGTGATTCTTCACAAAAAATAAAAATTTTATATCTTTATGTTTGAAGCCTGAAATGTGGCAAAAGGTTGAAAAGTTCAAGGGGGCCGAATACTTTCGCAAGCCACTGTGTATATATATATATATATAATATATAAACAAAAAAAGAGCGACAATTTTGGAAAAAAACGCATTATTTTTTACTTTTTGCAATAATAATATAATATTATATTATTATTGCAAAAAGTAAAAAATAATGCGTTTTTTTCCAAAATTGTCGCTCTTTTTTGTTTATAGCGCAAAAAATAAAAACCGCACCAAAAGAAAGCTCTATTTGTGGGAAAAAAAGGACGTCAATTTTGTTTGGGTGCAGCGCCGCACGAGCGCGCAATTGTCAGTTAAAGCGACGCAGTGCCGAATTGCAAAAAGTGCTCTGGCCAGGAAGGGGGTAAAATCTTCCGGGGCTGAAGCTGGTAACAACCATGTTGTTTTACTTTAAAAATTCTGTTTTTTTTTTTGAGGAGGGGGGGGGGGGGGGGTTGCAAGTAGCCGGTCTTGCCTAGGATGCAAAATAGTCTAGTACCGGCTCTGCACGCAGCCGCATAGATCTGAACCTAGCCAAAAAACACGACGCGCGGAAAAAGCGCGCTCCCGGTGTGAAGGAGCCCTGAATATTATGTGTGGCCCTTATGCAACGTCAAGAGCCACACTTATCCTGGGCCACAGCTGTGTAATTTTGGATGGAGTCAGGTATAAGGAGAGACATAATAGTTATTTGTAATTATCTATGATACAATGTTGCACCTTCAAGTAAAACTTTTTTTCATTAGCAATGGAGGATCTATTGCCGAATGTTTCAATGCCGCAGACGCCCGTCCTTCCTCGCCCCCTCAGATAAATCAATAGAGAACAAAGCGATCGGCAGAAGCTCTTCACCGCGCAGCCTTGATGTGGAGCGCAGCCCCATCTCTCTCCGTATCCAGGGACCTTTGTTGGCGCTTTGTGTTTTCCCCCCGCCTGTCATTCAGCCTTGACACCCCCCCCCCCCCCCCCACCACCACCTTTACAATCGTTCCTTTATCTTCCTCCTCTTTCAGAAATAAGCTTTCTCTCCCCCGATGCACCTGTGCGGGAAGTGAAGTATTTCGAAAAAAAATAAATAGAAAAAAATAATAATAATAATAATTAAAAAAAAAAGTGATTCATGAAAAAAGAATTTTAGCATCTCTGGATACAAAGAAGCAACGTGGCAATGACCGATAGACTGCGATCCATCGCCAAAGCCCCCGCGCCCGCCGCAGAACCATCACTCAATCATTTACAGGAAAATTATATCTTTTTAGTCAGTACTGATAAAGGGAAAGAATTATTATATGTTTTACAAATTATCAAATGACAATACAGTGCCCTGAAAAAGTGATATTAAAATCCCCAATAAAATACATTTACGTTTTTGGTTTGTATGTGATAGATCAACACAAAGTGTCACATAATTGTGAAGTGGAAGGAAAATTATAAATGTTTTTCAAAATTTTTTTACAAATAAATATGTGAAAAGTGTGGGCGCCCCCCACCCCCGGAGTCAATACTTTGTAGAACCGCCTTTCTCTGCAATTACAGCTGCAAGTCTTTTTGGGGATGTCTCTACCAGCTTTGCACATCTAGAGAGGAACATTTCTGCCCATTCTTCTTCTTTGCAAAATATCTCAAGCTCTGTCAGATTGGATGGAGAGCGTCTGAGAACAGCAATTTTCATGTCTTGCCACAGATTCTCAGTTGGATTTAGGTCTGGACTGTGACTGGGCCATTCTAACACATGAATATGCTTTGATGTAAACCATTCCATTGTAGCTCTGGCTGTATGTTTAGGGTTGTTGTCCTGCTGGAAGGTGAACCTCCGCCCCAGTCTCAAGTCTTTTGCAGACTCTAATGGGGCGTACACACGGTCGGATTTTTTGACCAGACTTGTCCGATGGACGCCGACGGACCAAATCCGGCGGACAATCCGATCGTGTGTGGGCTTCACCGGACCTTCAGCGGACTTTTCCAGTCACAAATCTGACGGACTTTAGATTTGGAACATGCTTCAAATCTTTACGTCGTAACCCCGCCGGACCCAGAAATCCGCTCGTCTGTATGCTAGTCCGACGGACAAAAAACGACGCTAGGGCAGCTATTGGCTACTGGATATCAACTTCCTTATTTTAGTCCGGTGTACATCATCACGTACGAATCCGTCAGACTTTGGTGTGATCGTGTGTAGGCAAGTCCAGTCGTTAGAAAGTCCTTTGAAAGTCTGTCGGACAGGCTGTCGGACTTTTGTAGCTGAAAAGTCCGACCGTGTGTACGCAGCATAACAGGTTTTCTTCTAAGATTGCCCTGTATTCAAGCTGTCTCTTGTCTTTTTTACCTTTTTTATGTGAAATGGTGGGGGTATAATAAACCTGAATTATACACTGTGGCTGGTACACATACAGTACTTACAATTGGTCCCGCCTCCTGCCACCTTCCTCCCCGCCCACCAATTTATAAATGCCAGCTTTTTGTCTGGATGTTTGACAAAAGGGGGCAGGGTTCTGCATATCGGCCCCGCCCATCAAAAAAAAGCTGCAACAGTTCCGCCTCCATGGGAGGCTCCCGCTGAATGATGCTACTTTTGGGCAGGGCCATCTTTAAGGCAGGGCAAAAGGGGCAGCTGCCCTGGGCCCTGTGATTGTTGTGGGGCCCAAAGCAGCTGCCCCATACTTGCCAACTATCCCAGTTTAAATTCCCTTGTCCCTTGAAGTTTTAGTACCGTGCTGTGTCCCGATATCTCAGTGTGAAGTGCTGGTACTAATGCTGCTCAGCTCTCCCCTATTGTTCATGTGAATAACCAGCATTTATATGTAAATAGAGGTGGCATTCATAAGTAAATAGCTGCGGCCGTTGGCATTGATATGTAAATAAAGGTGGCATTCACATGTATATCATGCCCCCCTGCAGTGAGGAGATGATGTGCTGTAACCTCTAGCAACCAATCAGTGAGCAGTATTACTGTACAGTAATCTCTAGCAACCAATTAACAAGCAGAAATCATTTGCTGTAACCTCTAGCAACTAATCAGTGAGCCGTAATGTGTGCTGTAACCTCTAGCAACCAGTCAGTAAGCAGTAATGATATGCTGTAACTGCTGGCAACCAATCACAATCGCTGCCTGATCTGATACAGTAAACTGATTTTAAGTCTAGCTGCTATTTATTGTATCTCAGAGCAGGTGGAGAGTGAAATTGCATGGGGGGGGGGGGGCAAGAAATGTTTTGCCCAGGGTCCAATCAATATTAAAGACGGCCCTGCTTCTGGGTGACAATTCTTATATAGCTGAGGGCGGGGCCACCCGGTGACGTAAACGGGTGACCCCGCCCCCTCTGATGCCATGGGGGCTTCCCCGTGCATGACTGACAATCAGAGTGACTGACAGTCACAGCTCTCTGCTCAGAGCGGAGGAGAGAACTGAGTGATCACCGGTGTTTGATCACTCAGTTCTCAGTAAGGAGCCAGCAGGGGACAGATGCAGTATCAGAGTGATGCCACATCCACCCACGTATGTAAGTTTTTTTTTTAATTCCTGGATTTCTTTTTTAAAATCCAAATCCTCAGCCACTTGTTGTGTACCGGTCTTTCATACCCTAACGCTGCACCCTCTCTCCTCCCAGGCGCAATATGGACATTTGCCTCACCTGCCATTACATGGCAGGTGGCAGGAGGAGGGGGAAGGGCCAGATCTAGCCTGTCTGATGTTTCTGAGGTATTCCGGCTTTCTGAAAGTCGGAGGACATGTCGTAGCTGCCCCCATTGCATGGATGATATACTGATGGTGGGTGCAATGCTTTCCAGGCCCCTGCAGGAAAAAATAAATGCCCATTTTTTCTGCAGAAATCTGTGCATGTATTAATTTTTCCATAGAGGTAAACGTATCCTTTAATCCTGGAGGGAGTGAGAGGAGTGTGGAGGAGCACAGTTCAGGGACTCATGTGCCAGGGGATGTAGCAGCAGTTCTGGAGAGTGGAGATGAGGGAGAGGTATGCACTGGTCCTTAGCTTCTAAAAACATGGCAGAGTAAAGTGGAGAGGACTGCCAGTTTAGTGGGGCAGAGCCACCTCAGAAGTAATGAAACAGGGGCGGCAGGACAGGGAGGGAGAGTGGCGGGTCGGCAGGAACGGGAGGGAGAGTGGCGGGTCGGCAGGAACGGGAGGGAGAGTAGCGGGTCGGCAGGAATGGGAGGGAGAGTGGCGGGTCGGCAGGAATGGGAGGGAGAGTGGCGGGTCGGCAGGAACAGGAGGGAGAGTGGCAGGTCGGCAGGAATATGAGGGAGAGTGGCGGGTCGGCAGGAATGGGAGGGAGAGTGGCGGGTCGGCAGGAACGGGAGGGAGAGTGGCAGGTTGGCAGGAATGGAAGGGAGAGTGGCGGGTCGGCAGGAACGGGAGGGAGAATGGTGGGTTGGCAGGACCGGGAGGGAGAGTGGTGGGTTGGCAGGAACGGGGGGGAGAGTAGTGGGTTGGCAGGAATGGGAGGGAGAGTGGCGGGTCTGCAGGAAAGGGAGGTAGAGTGGCGGGTCGGCAGGAACGGGAGGGAGAGTGGTGGGTCGGCAGGAACGGGAGGGAGAATGGTGGGTTGGCAGGACCGGGAGGGAGAGTGGTGGGTCGGCAGGACCGCGAGGGAGAATGGTGGGTCAGCAGGACCGGGAGGGAGAGTGGCGGGTCGCCAGGACTGGGAGGGAGAGTGGTGGATTGGCGTCGACCGGGAGGGAGAGTGGTGGGTTGGCGGGACTGGGAGGGAGAGTGGTGGATTGGCAGGACCGGGAGGGAGAGTGGTGGATTGGCAGGACCAGGAGGGAGAGTGGCGGGTTGGCAGGAATGGGAGGGAGAGTGGTGGGTCAGCAGGACTGGGAGGGAGAGTGGTGGGTCGACGGGACCAGGAGGGAGAGTTGTGGATTGGTGGGACCGGGAGGGAGAATGGCGGGTCGACAGGACAGGGAGGGAGAGTGGCGGGTCAGCAGGACAGGGAGGGAGACTGGCGGGTCAGCAGGACAGGGAGGGAGAGTGGTGGGTCGGCAGGAACGGGAGGGAGAGTGGCGGGTCGGCAGAAACGGGAGGGAGAGTGGCGGGTCGGCAGGAACGGGAGGGAGCGTGGCGGGTCGGCAGGAACGGGAGGGAGAGTGGCGGGTCAGCAGGAACGGGAGGGAGAGTGGTGGGTCGGCAGGAATGGGAGGGAGAATGGTGGGTCGGCAGGACCGGGAGGGAGAGTGGTGGGTCGGCAGGAACGGGAGGGAGAGTGGCGGGTCAGCAGGAATGGGAGGGAGAGTGGCGGGTCGGCAGGAATGGGAGGGAGAGTGGCGAGTCGGCAGGAACGGGAGGGAGAGTGGTGAGTTGGCAGGACCGGGAGGGAGAGTGGTGGGTCGGCAGGACCGCGAGGGAGAATGGTGGGTCGGCAGGACTGGGAGGGAGAGTGGTGGATTGGCGGGACCGGGAGGGAGAGTGGTGGGTTGGCAGGACTGGGAGGGAGAGTGGCGGGTCAGCAGGACTGGGAGGGAGAGTGGCGGATCGGCAGGAACGGGAGGGAGAGTGGTGGGTCGACAGGACCAGAAGGGAGAGTTGTGGATTGGCGGGACCGGGAGGGAGAATGGCGGGTCAACAGGACAGGGAGGGAGAGTGGCGGGTTGGCAGGACAGGGAGGGAGAGTGGCGGGTCAGCAGGATAAAGAGGGAGAGTGGCGGGTCGGCAGGAATGGGAGGGAGAGTGGAGGGTCGGCAGGAATGGGAAGGAGAGTGGCAGGTCGGCAGGAGCGGGAGGGAGAGTGGCGGGTCGGCTGGACTAGGAGGGAGAGTGGCGGATCGGCAGGATTGGGAGGGAAAGTGGTAGTCGGCAGGACTGGGAGGGAGAATGGTGGGTCGGCAGGACTGGGAGGGAGAGTGGTGGATCGACGGGACCAGGAGGGAGAGTTGTGGATTGGTGGGACCGGGAGGGAGAATGGCGGGTCGACAGGACAGGGAGGGAGAGTGGCGGGTCGGTAGGACAGGGAGGGAGACTGGCGGGTCAACAGGACAGGGAGGGAGAGTGGTGGGTCGGCAGGAACGGGAGGGAGAGTGGCGGGTCGGCAGGAACAGGAGGGAGAGTGGCTGGTCGGCAGGAACGGGAGGGAGCGTTGCGGGTCGGCAGGAACGGGAGGGAGAGTGGCGGGTCGGCAGGAACGGGAGGGAGAGTGGTGGGTCGGCAGGACCGGGAGGGAGAATGGTGGGTCGGCAGGACCGCGAGGGAGAATGGTGGGTCGGCAGGACTGGGAGGGAGAGTGGTGGATTGGCGGGACCGGGAGGGAGAGTGGTGGGTTGGCGGGACTGGGAGGGAGAGTGGCGGGTCAGCAGGACTGGGAGGGAGAGTGGCGGATCGGCAGGAACGGGAGGGAGAGTGGTGGGTCGACAGGACCAGAAGGGAGAGTTGTGGATTGGCGGGACCGGGAGGGAGAATGGCGGGTCAACAGGACAGGGAGGGAGAGTGGCGGATTGGCAGGACAGGGATGGAGAGTGGCGGGTCAGCAGGATAAAGAGGGAGAGTGGCAGGTCGGCAGGAATGGGAGGGAGAGTGGAGGGTCGGCAGGAACGGGAAGGAGAGTGGCAGGTCGGCAGGAGCGGGAGGGAGAGTGGCGGGTCGGCTGGACTAGGAGGGAGAGTGGCGGATCGGCAGGATTGGGAGGGAAAGTGGTAGTCGGCAGGACTGGGAGGGAGAATGGTGGGTCGGCAGGACTGGGAGGGAGAGTGGTGGATCGGCAGGATCAGAAGGGAAAGTGGCGGGTCAGCAGCACTGGGAGGGGGAGTGGTGGGTCAGCAGGACTGGGAGGGAGAGTGGTGGGTCAGCAGGACCGGGAGGGAGAGTGGTGGGTTGGCAGGATTGGGAGGGAGAGTGGTGGGTTGGCAGCCTATGCAGGGAGAGTCTGGGGAACAGTAGTGCCATGGTCCTCAAGCCAGGAGATGTGCCATCAGCTCAGGAGATCGGTTGAGAACACGGCATACTCACTGCTGCTTGCTGGAGAGATCACACTGCTGTGACAGGGAGAGGATTAGGGTTGCCACCTGTCCAGGATTGACCCAGACAGTCCAGGTTTTGAATAATGTGTCCGCCTAAAGCCCGGACACATTATTCAGAATGGACTGCAGTTCCCCAAGTAACCGAGTACCACAACTGTCAAGTACATAGGTGTACGCATGGGCCCCACCCCCATAAATGGACAGGAGAGGAGAGATGGCTCAATCTGCTCCTCCTCCTCCCACCCTTACCCCTCTGTCTGCCCACCAACACTCCAATCCTCGGTATTCTGTGCCTCAGGAAAGGGATGAGGGGGGCTAGAAATTTGAAGCTCAGCAGCCAGCAGAAACATTGTGGATGAAAGGTGTCGATGCCTGAGCCACCATCCTCGGGTGAGTGAGCTCACCATCCAATGTCTGTGAGTACACCAAGGTAAGGGGGACTCAGATGTAAGGGGTGCCCTGTGGACTCCGATGTAGGGGGGGGCTTGGGAACCTTGATTTAAGGGGGAATGCTGGGAACTCTAAAGTAAGTGGGAGCTTTGGTGAGCAGAAACACCCTTACATCAGAGTTCTCCTTTACACCACAGTCTACTCTGTGCAACACACCCCTGAACCTTGCACTTTGTGCAACACACCCCTGAACCTTGCACTCTGTGCAACACACCCCTAAACCTTGCACTCTGTGTAACACACTGCTGAACCCTGCACTTTGTGCAACACACTCCTGAACCTTGCACTTTGTGCAACACACCTATGAACCTTGCACTCTGTGCAACACACCCCTGAACCTTGCATTCTGTGCAACTCCCTCCTGAACCTTGCACTTTGTGCAACACACTCCTGAACCTTGCACTCTGTGCAACACACTCCTGAACCTTGCACTTTGTGCAACACACTCCTGAACCTTGTACTCTGTGCAACTTACTCCTGAACCTTGCACTTTGTTACTACACACTCCTGAAACTTGCACTTTGTGCAACGCACCCCTGAACCTTGCACTCTGTGCAACACACCCCTGAACCTTGCACTCTGTGCAACACACTGCTGAACCCTGCACTTTGTACAACACACTCCTGAACCTTGCACTTTGTGCAACACACCCCTGAACCTTGCACTTTGTGCAACACACCCCTGAACCTTGCACTTTGTGCAACACAACCCTGAACCTTGCATTCTGTGCAACTCACTCCTGAACCTTGCACTTTGTGTAACACACTCCTGAACCTTGCACTCTGTGCAACTCACTCCTGAACCTTGCACTTTGTGCAACACACTCCTGAAACTTGCACTCTGTGCAACACATCCCTGAACCTTGTACTTTGTGCAACGCACCCTGAACCTTGCACTCTGTGCAACACACCCCTGAACCTTGCACTCTGTGCAACACACTGCTGAACCCTGCACTTTGTGCAACACACTCCTGAACCTTGCACTTTGTGCAACACACCCCTGAACCTTGCACTTTGTGCAACACACCCCTGAACCTTGCACTTTGTGCAACACACCCCTGAACCTTGCATTCTGTGCAACACACTCCTGAACCTTGCACTCTGTACAACACACTCCTGAACTTTGCACTCTGTACAACACACTCCTGAACCTTGCATTCTGTGCAACACACTCCGGAACCTTGCACTCTGTACAACACACCCCTGAAACCAAATGACAAAAAAAACAATTTTTTTTTTTTTTTACAAAAAGATAAATAGCATTTTATTAACACTTTTTGCACCAACAAAAGTGACACTGCCCACCTTTTCATCAAACACAGCAAAAGCTATGGTCACATTTTACATCACTTTGAGGCACAAAGCAAAACAAAAAAAATAAATAAAAAAATCAACAGATTTCATTTTTTTTTTTTTTTAGTTTTCAAAGATTTTCAAGGCCTGTATGTTTTTGCATTTTTTTTGTCCTTGATTTCTTTTTCAAGGTCGATATTGCAGTAGCAGACCCTCCAATCACTAACACAGTACAATGGATGGAATAAAAACAGGGGAGTCACTAACACACATATAGAATCATTTTATGTTGAATCGGGATTATGCATCGTGATTAAAAAAATCACTCCTATGGATTGGATGGGCGGATTGCATTACCGTTTGGTCTCAAATAACCAGCTCTAAGCAGTATAAGATAGCGGAAAGGTGTACGTTAAAAAAAAAAAAAATCTGAATTGTGCAGTTTTTATAAACGTTATTGCTCGGTGTGTCTGTTAAAATGCTTTCAATAGTTTCTCAATAAATTATACACATTATATATTTTATTATATAGGTTTTAAATAAATTGATATATTCTATTAGATTTTTTTTATTTAATTTTTTGAGCTGTGAATATTTAATATTTAACTCCCTGAAAATAAATTTAAATTTTACAAAGCGGATGGAGATTTTAAATATTGATCTTTAATAGTCCAGTTTTGAATCAACTACAAAAAAAAAAAAGGGCACCCTAATTTATTTAATTTTAAATGTATTTAATGAAATTAATTAATGAAACCCAAATGCTTCACCAATTGCACCAATTATTCTACTGACAAATGATGGGGCCACGCGTATAAAAAATGGGAGCAAAATCTCAACACAGAAAGGGGAACTTTCAATATCCCTCCAATAGATACTTTCACAGAAATGATCCGAAATAATAATTAAAACATTTTTTTTTTTTTTTTACAAAATCTCAATAAAAATCGCCCGAAAGGGGCATTAAAACCACATCATGTTAAATATTACATTAGATAGAGGTTCACATTGGAGAGACAGTATCTTCCAATATGATTATGCGGAATTTACAGAATGAGAACCAAAGTCTACGCGTTTCCGCAAAACGCGTAAGCTTTGGTTCGCATACTGTAAATTCGTATTGAAGATACTGTCTTTCTGATCAATGTGAACCTCTATCTAATGTAATATTTAACATGATGTGGTTTTAATTCCCTATTGGGGCATTAAAAAAAAATGTATAATTACTTTTAATTTTACTTATTGGATCATTTATGTGAAAGTCCCTACTGGAGGTATATTGAGGTTTTCCTAGATTACTTTTTTAGGGATGATGCCTCCTTTAGTACTATTGGTATAATTGGGTTCAACAATCCACCTCTAACAGTTTTATTGGCAATAATAAATATTGACATGACTTGTACCAACCAATCAGATACTACTTTTTAATCCAAGTACTTTGAACACATTTGAATTCATTATTGGAACAAGGACTTTGTATGGTAAAGTTGTGATGTAATCCATAAGCAGAACAGGTGGATTTTCTCTGTATCGGGAGGCTTAATTATAAATGAACAGTGGACTCTTTGGAGTTGAGTAGCTCAATTCTCGTTTCTCTGCCCCCGATGTTAACAGATCATGGACTGTCTTGGAGCTTGCACCCCTTGGTCGGGTGAGCAGAGCGGGGAGACTTGTAGTGGAGTAGTTGGGATTTACAGTAAACGTCACACTTGACCCACCAAAGTACCACAATGCATAGATGTGCGTACACGTGTTGTGGTGTGCTGGGCCAGATACATTTTTTTTGGTTCGTTTGACCCCATTAAGGACCCATAGAAAATGAATGGGCTGCGGCAACGCAGTACACTATGTTACCAAAAGTATTGGGACGCCGGCCTTTACACCCACAAGAACTTTAATGGCATCCCAGTCTTAGTCCGGAGGGTTCAATATTGAGTTGGCCCACCCTTTGCAGCTATAACAGCTTCACCTCTTCTGGGAAGGCCGTCCACAAGGTTTAGGAGTGTGTCTATGGGAATGTTTGACCATTCTTCCAGAAGCGCATTTGTGAAGTCAGGCACTAACGTTGGATGAGAAGGTCTGGTTCACAGTCTCCACTCTAATTCACCCCAAAGGTGTTCTATCAGGGTGAGGTCAGGAGTGAGGAGTAAAGTTCCTTCACCCCAAACTCGCTCATCCCTGTCTTTATGGACCTTGCTTTGTGCACTGGTGGGCAGTCATGTTGGAACAGGAAGGGACCATCCCCAAACTGTTCCCACAAAGTTGTGAATTAGAATTGTCTAAAATGTCTCAAGGGTTCCCCTCACTGGAACTAAGGGGCCAAACCCAACCCCTGAAAAACAACCCCCACACCATAATCCCCCCTCCCCCCACACCATAATCCCCCTCCACCAAATGATTTGGACCATTACACAAAGCAAGGCCCATAAAGACATGGATAGATGGAGTGAGTTTGGGGTGGAGGAACTTGACTGCATACCAAGACATTTTGGACAATTTCATGCTCCCAACTTTGTGGGAACAGTTTGGGGAATGGCCCCTTCATGTTCCAACATGACTGCGCACCAGTGCACAAAGCAAGGTCCATAAAGACATGAATGAACGAGTTTGGGGTGGAGGAACTTGACTGGCCTGCACAGAGTTCTGACCTCAACCCGATAGAACACCTTTGGGATGAGTTAGAGCGGAGACTGTGAGCCAGGCCTTCTCGTCCAACATCAGTGCCTGACCTCACAAATGCTCTTCTAGAAAAATGGTCAAACATTCCCATAGACACACTCCTAAACCTTGTGGACGGCCTTCCCAGAAGAGCTGAAGCTGTTATAGCTGTAAAGAATGGGCCAACAATATTGAACCCTACGGACTGGGATGCCATTTAAGTTCATGTGCGTGTTAAGGCAGGCGTCCCAATACGTTTGGTAATATAGTGTATGTATAAATGCACAAAAAAACAACGTGCACCAAATTTTAGGGAACGGCTTGAATGGACCTAAAACAAAAAAGGATTGTAGAAAAAGTGCTTCTAGTGCTTGACAACATGGTGCCGACCTTGGAAGAGATTGGCTTGTGCCAATATTCATCTAGTACAGCCTTTCCCAACCTTTCTTCCCTGAAGGAACCCTTAAAATTATTTTGAGTTCTCAAGGAATCCCTGCTAAAAATTATATCTATATTTCACAGTACAATTGCTTGATCAGTAAGCTGTTGAAAGTTTTAAATATGGCATATCTAGAACATCCGGAGCAGATTATTTTATTGTAAAAATAATCATAAAAAGAAACAAATATTAATGGCCAGAGAAGGAAACATTGTGAAATCGGAAGTGCCCCCTTTACACTTGTCATCAGCAGAAAAGTGTCCCCTTGTGCTCAGCGGGGAAATGCCCCCCTACATTAGTGGTCAGTGGCCAAATGCCCACTTACATCGGTCATCAGTCGACAAATGCCTCTTACAGTGTTTTTCATTGAACACTTGCCCCCTTACACCTGTCATTAGTGAACAAATGCCTCCTTACAGTGGTCTTCAGTGGACAAATGCCCCCTTACATTGGTTATTAGTGGACAAATGTCCCCTTACTTTAGTCATCAGTGGACAAATGCCCCCTTACATTGATCTTCAGTGGGCAAATGCCCCCTTATGTTGGTCATCAGTGGACAAATGCCCCCTTACATTGATCTTCAATAGACAAATGTCCTCTTACATTGGTCATGGGTGGATATATGCCCCCTTACATTGATCTTCAATGGACAAATGTCCTCTTAAATTGGTCATGGGTGGATAAATGCCCCCTTACATTGGTTGTCAGTGGAAAAATATTGCTTTAAATTGATGGCCAGTGAAAAAAAACCTTACATCAGTGCAGAAGTAGCCCCTTACATTGAATATCAGTAGGAAATTATCCCCCTCACATCAGTGGCCATTATTTGGTGGAGGAACCCTAGGGTTCCACAGAAGAACCCTGTTTGAGAAAGCCTGATCTATTAGTTTACTATAGTTAGAGATAAGCAAACAATTTTAAATTGATACAGTTTTACTTTTTAGCTGTCTTATACATTTCAAATAAACACTACTTCTACTACTACACACTACTACTAGTGTACTACTACTACCACCACTTCTACTACTACTACTACTACTACTACTACTACTACTACTACTACTACTACTACTACTATTACTACTATTACTACCTACTACTACTATTACTATTACCACTGCTACACTAATACTAGACTAATACAAATATAAAATAAAATAATTGTAAATAAACTCTCTATTAAAATTTTTGTTACCAACTCTTTAAAAGAATTTTACAAAAATAAAAGTTTAACGCTTTATAACTTATGAAATCATTTGACCTAAACGTTAACAAAGAAAGATTTCTTGTCATCTCTAACTACAGTAACTTGTGCTTACCAGTATATAATTTAGTGCTGTAACTAAAATTTAATAAAAATGTTGTCCTTCCACAGGTTTATGTTACTTACAGTATATTTTATGGGGTCGGTTTTACATTATTTTTCTTTTTGTGGTCCCTTCAAAGAGGAGGTTCTACTAAATATATTAAATATATTTTTTTTGTGGTCCCTTCAGAGAGGAGGTTCTACTAAATATATTAAATATGTGTTGGTACGTTTTGCTTTAAGAATTCTAAAAACTAATATATAGAACTTGTAATATATAGAACTTGTGCTAACGTTTATACAAAACTAGTAGATCTCTTTAGCATTGCAGTCAACCTCCACAACTGCATTTACTTTTAGATGCTAGTGTGTTACATATTAAACATTGTAGCCCAAAACACACAAAAAAATAAAATAAAATAAAAAAATATCATCCTGTGCACCTATTTTATGATATTTCCAACAACCCAACTCTAAATGTGTCTCCTTTTGATGTCCCTTAATGTGTAGCTATTTTAAATGCATTTAGGTGGGTCACCACCGGCTAAGTTTTTCTATATATATATATATATCTATAGGAAATGTAGGCGCTACCAAAATTTTACACCGATCCACCTACATTCACGAATCCCAGATATGTTGTTTGAAAAATATTCACATTTCTGTACAAATGGCGAGCTTCTTCCATATTCATTATTGATGGCGCCACCAGTTGGTGGATTACCATTTAACAATCCTCTATGTGCTCCAGAAATTCATGTTGATTACTTCAAGAGTTTGGTGAGCTCAACTGTTGTATCTTGACTGGTTACACTTCCAAGGACTAAATTAAAACAAGTTCTGGATAATAGGTTTAATTTGTATTATTTTGCTGGTTAAATCACCATCCATTTACTAATGAAAGTCAGCCTCGTTGGTTGACTACTAGTCAGTCTCATTGGTTGACTACAAGTCAGTCCCGTTGGTTGACTACGAGTCAGTCTCGTTGGTTGACTACTAGTCAGTCCCGTTGGTTGACTACGAGTCAGTCTCGTTGGTTGACTACCATCAGTCTTTTAGAGATCTACTAATATTTCTTTTTTTTCTTTTAAAAAAGGCTCAAATTACACAGCAAATATTTGGCAACATTGTTTCAGATGTTCAGCCATTGGAGGGTGTCTTTTGTGTCCGGTTTGTCTTTGTTGGAGATACTTCCGCTGTGCTATATCTAAGTGTGCTTTGACCATCTAGGATACTGCATCAATGGTGGCAATGTTTTCGGTAATGGCATTCTAAAATGAACTCCAGAGATGATTCCGTGGACGATGGTGCCAAGCCGATGTATTGTTCTTGTCCACTCGGGACTGTTGCTTGTAATCAAAGCTGGATCTTATCTTCATGTATGACATGTGTTTTCAATGATCCACCACTTGTGTGCAAACACTACGATGAATTTGACCACAGACACTATGAAAAAAATAAAATAAAAAGAACTAGCTACAACTTGAGTTAGGAGTAGTCTCCATCTTCTTTATATTGGTATGACGCTTGTCCTTCTTCTTGTACAAACTCTTCTCTCTTATCCCAGCCGTTGGGCCAGCCGCTGTTCACCTGCGTAGTGGTGGTGCCATAGGTTTTGGCGGTACCGTAATTGATATAATTTTGACTAATGTCCCCGCTCTCCTCATCCAACTCATCCTCGTGGATGAAGCCGCACTTCTCGTCGCTGGTCGTCTCGGGGTCCGCCCAAGGCTGCTTCTCTCCGGAGGCAAATAAGCCGTAGAAGATGACTCCACCATAATGGACCATAGCTGCGATTAGGAAGACGTATTGCCATTCCTCACGTGTCTACAAAAGATTAAAAAAAAAAAAAAAAAAAGATTTATAGAAAGTTTTGCAAGTAAGAGGTTAAAAACATTTATTGGTCAGGAACAGAGCTGAGTGAAGTGATTCTCAAAAAACTGATTTTCTCGCAAAATTATCAATTTTAGCCCTTATCAAAATTTAGAAAAAAAGTAGCCTCAAATTCTGCCATATGCAAAATTTCATAAGAAAAAAAAAAATAAAAAACATGGCTTTGTTTTCTAATAAAGCCATGTGATCGTCATATCAGTCATGTAATCAATGTCTTTAAAAAAGGCTTAGATTGTTTCCTAAATGCACAAAATATAACTGGATACCAATATTTATAGGTAAAATTGACCCAGGGAATTGCTTCTTGGGGGTTCATGAGGGCATTTTTTTTCATCGCCAGAGCAAATTGTATTGTTTTTTTTTTTAAATGCATTCCTTTGGATCAACGGCGGGTATAAGGTAGTGTATATGGAGGTTTTTTATTTGTGCATGTTTTGGTTTTTGTTTTTTTGTTTTTTTGGGTTGAGTTGGATGTAACTATGTCTTGATCACCTAAAAGGAAATAATTTTATTAAAGAAGATCTTAACAATTATGCAAACATGTAGAAAAATTTATTATTATTATTATCATTATTATTATTATTAATAATTATAATATTATTAATAATAATAATATTACATTTTTTGACATGTTTGCATAATTGTTAAGATCTTCTTTAATAAAAGTATTTCATTCTAGGTGATCAAGACATAGTTACATCCAACTCAACCCCAAAAAGAAAAAAGAAAAAAAGAAAAACAAAAATCAAAACAAAAATCAAAACATGTATAAATCAAAAACCTCCATATATACTATTTATAATAATATTATTAATTTAAAAAAATAATAATTTAAATGATAAAAATAAATAAATAAAATACAACAATATTCTCAGGCTTTATTTAAAGCCCATTGCACCACCTTCATTTTTTAATCCCTTATTGCAGTGACAAAAATCTGAATTTCACCAAAATTTTGACAAAAACTCTTAATTTATCTCATCCCTAGGGGGTAATTGATCACAGGTTAGTGAAATAATTAAGAATTCATCACAATCCACTCTGCTGGTGATTTCCAGGTGATTTAGGGTTGTATATTTGTAGGTTATTTTTTAAACAAAGCAAATTCCACCTATGTGCCAACCCATATATAACATATAAACTCGAAAAGGCTGAAGCTGATGACTGCATGAGCAAACAAATAGGTTCATTTAAACTGTACCTGAAGCAATAATAATAATAATAATAATAATAATAATAATAATAATAACAACATTTAAAAATATAAAAAACAATATAAACTTGAAAGAGCTTCTGTAACTCTCTTGATCTATTTAAAGCTCATTGCACCCTTAAAAACAACCAAAAGTCACCCAAATGTCTCATTCCCATTGGCTCCAATACATCCTTGCAGCCTTAAAAACCATAAAAAAATCACCTATTTTTCTCATCCCCATCGGGTCCAATACATTTAGCCAAAATGGCGAAACCTCGCCTAATGTCTGGATTTTTCACAAAAATGTTGACAAAGCAAAAACTCCCAATTTCTTTTATCCTATTAAGGGAACTTCTATCGGGGGGTTAATTGATTACAGGTGAGTGAACTGTTAATAATTATTATCAGTTAACTCTGGTGGCAATTACAAGGAGATTTAGGGTTCTATAAATCAGGACAGTTTTTGTATTTTTTTTTTTAACAAAAAAAAAATGCCCATATCCAAGACATACACTGGTAAAGGCCAGAGCTCTTTAAAGAAATAGGTTCACTTAAAGAGAAGATTTATAGTAGTGAATGTGACTTTCACCAAAAAATCACTACCATGTAAAACATATGCATCAGAACGATTGAATATTTGGTGGTGAATAAAATCTTACTTTTAGTTTCAGATGGAGTGGTGAGGGCCTAAACCAATGTCATTTTGGAGAGTTTTCACCTCTCTATTTGTCCTAGTGGGGAAATCCCCTATCAGACAGTTGTCCCCATGTGTCATCATTGGAAAATTTCCTCTCTTTGAAATGTATGTGTTTCCTTTATTTAGATAAATTTGTATTTTGAAATGTATTTGAGAAATCTCTAGCTTATGAAATCTATGGCCTTCCAGTGAAAACTGAAAAAATGTTGGACTTGCCTCATTTTCTCACAATGGTGACCAAGAGGAAGCACAAAGAGCAAGGGTTCTAGTGCTTCCATACCCCATCCAAAATTATTTTAAATTTTCTTTCCTGTCCATTGAGGGACATGGGAAGTCTTTCACCTTTTGTGTTATACTGCTTCCTACAAGAGGACTTGACACTGGCAAACAAAAAAAAACAAAACAAAACTGTAGGGTAGCCCAAGATAACCACTCTTCTACCCAACAAGCCTCCATTTTTATTGCTAGTCTCCCAGCAGGATTGACACCTTCTTCTCTGCTCTGCTGGGAGAAGTCCAACTTAATTTTTTTCTAGAATTTGTTCTTCATTTTTTTGTTAAAGTTTTTATGGATTGTTAGCGGTTGCTTGACCCTCAGCTGGACTGCTTTTGGTTGTCCTGAAGGCTAGAACATCCAACGTACCTCAACAGGCGAGAACGGAAATAGGATTTTTGTACTTATGGTAAAATACATTTCTTGGAGTGTATTGAGGGGATCAAGTCCCACCTTTCTGGTGGGACTCTTGGTACTGCTTTATTCTTTGTTTATCGGTATCCAATCCTCTTGTAGGTGGCAGTATAACCTAATGGTGAAAGGCTTCCAGTGACCCTCAATGGACCAGGATTTTTGTACTCAGAAGAAGATGTTGATCCTCCTAGAACACTAGCCAAAAAAACTGAGGCATGTTGGGTAGAGGAGAGGATATCCTGGGTTGGACTACAATTTATTTATTTTTTCTTTATATCCAGTGTCCAATAATCTTGTAGGTGGCAGTATAACCTAGGGGTTAAAGGCTTCCAGTGTCCCTCAATGGATGAGGATTTTTGTACTCATCATAAATCTATTTCTTAGAGTCCATTGAGGGAAACAGGTCCCAGTCATATGAGTGATCATGCTTTTGGTACTGCTTCGTTCTTTTTTTTTGTTAGTGTCCAATCCTCCTGTAAGTGTCAGAAAAACTGAAAGGTGAAAGACTTCCTGTGTTCCTCAGTGAACAAGGTTTTTTTTGCCTCACCATAAGATCCATTACTTGGAGTCTATTGGGGGGTATGGTGGTAGTAGAAGGGGTTATCCTTGTCTGGCCTACTTTTTTTTTGTTTGCCATTGTCCAAATGCAATAACAGGGATCTCCAAACATTTTAAACAAAGGGCCAATTTACTGTCCTTCAGACGTTAGGAGGGCCGGACTGTGGCCAGTGGGAGTAGAAAATGTCCTAACATCAGTGGGAGTACATAATGCCCCATCTTTGGTGTCATTGCGAAGAATAGTGCCCTATCATTCACGTCAAAGGAAGGAAATGTGCCCCACAACAATGGGCCACAATTCCTTCCTTTGACACCAGCGTTAGGGCCCTATCACTTCTGCCCTATCAATAGTGCCAGTGGGTAGAATAGTATCCCATTGTTGGTGTCAGTGACAGGAATTATGTCTAATGCTGGTGCCAGTGTATGGAATAGTGCCCCAAGGGTCGTATAAAGGCAAGCAAAGGGCCACAATTTGGAGACCACTGTGCTATAAAAATATTAGGTTGGACTTTTCCTGGCAGAGTTGAAAAGGAGTCGATCCTCCTAGGACACTAGCAAAAAAACTGAGGCATGCTGGGTAGAGGAGGGGTTATCTTTGGCTGTCCTATAGTTTTTTTTTTTGCCAGTGTCCAAACCTCCTGTAGTTGGCAGTATAACCCAGAGGCAAAAGAGTTACTGTGTCCCTCAATGCACAAGGATTTTTGTACTCACTGTAAAAATCCAAGAAACTCCAAAAAAACATGATTTTACGGTGAGTGCACAAAAACTATTTTGGCTTTGTATATAATGATTAGGTTTAGGTAAACATCACAATTATGGACGTTGATCCTCCTAGGACACTAGCAAAAAACTGAGAGATGCTGGGTAGAGGAGGGGTTATCCTTGGCTGGCCTATAGTTTTTTTAAAATTGTGCCAGAGTCCAAACCTCCTGTAGGTGGCAGTATACCCCAGAGGTGAAAGACTTCCTGTGTCCCTCAATGGACAAGGATTTATTTGCTCACTGTAAAATCCAAGAAACTCCAAAAAAAAAGTATTTTACAGTGAGTACAAAAAACAACTAAGATATAAAATTCTACCATCTTATTAGGATTAGACAAACCTCACAATTATGGCCCAAAATGTGAATTTAAAAATAATATACAATAAAAATGGAACAAGATTTCCCTTTAATAAGACAATAAATTTAGATCAGTTCGGCGTTCTATTTTTATTTTTTTTTCCTCCTCGTCCCATTCATTGCTGTGTGGGTGACAGCTCTGTGACTTGTAATAAGTGTTGGCTGGCGGTCCGTGTATTTGCGGCGCTCAGCTTGTTTCTTTCGCAGTTAATTAAAACCTTTTGACTCCTCGGTCACATGTGGACCAGAGAGAGAGTTCGAGGATCTATATTTAGAAGCCTCAAACGCTCTTCCTGACAGCGCCGGATCTGTAATGAGTCCAGGAAAGGAGCTTGAGATGGACGTACTTTGTTCTTAGTCATGGCTCCGACGATCAGGGGGCACACCATCCCGGACAGGGTGCCGACGCCGTTGGAGATCCCCATCAGAATGCTGGCATAGCGAGGAGCGATGTCAAGATGGTTGACGTTGAATCCTAGAGAGAGAGAACATCGAATTCAGACATAGCAGGCCCAATCAAGAACCCGGCAATAAAAAGACACTTCACCAAAGGTGTTTACCACGCAATATATAATATATATATATACACATATGCTCGTTGCTAAATCCCAATCTGTGTCATAAGTGGTACCCTAGGGATGAACTACCATTTATGACACAGATTGGTATTTAGCAGAAAGACACTACAATCAGAACACAACATAAAAAATCTTGGGGACAGGTTAAATCGGACCTCTGGCCTTCCCTCCAGTCTTGCACAGTTGTAATGGCTCCACTCCTGGACTGAAATGGCTTCCTCTGATTTCCCTGCACACTGCGAGCTTCTCACAATGTGCATTAGAAGCTTCAGAAAGTCAGATAGAGCCCTGCCTCATTTCCTGGCTGGAGGACGCCCAAAATCATCTAGACCAGGGGTCTCCAAACCTTCCAAACCATGGACCAGTTTACTGTCCTTCAGACTTTAGGGGGCCAGATTGTGGCAAGTGGGGGGTAGGAAATGTCCCAGGCCCGAAATCTTTGGGAGTAAACAATGCCTCGGGTGTGGTGTTCAGTTGCATAGTGCCTGTGGTCAGTAGGAGGAGGAATAGTGCATAGTCATTGGTGTCAGTGGGAGGAATAGTGCTCCATCATTGGTGTCAGTGGGAGGAATAGTGCCCCATCATTGGTATCAGTGGGATGAATAGTGCCCCATCATTGGTGTCTGTGGGGGGAATAGTGCCCCTTTATTGGTATTAGTGGGAGGAATAGTGCCCCATCATTGGTATTAGTGGGAGGAATAGTACCCTATTGTTGGTGTCAATGGGAGGAATAGTGCCCTATTGTTGGTGTAATTGGGAGGAATAGTTCCCCATCATTGGTATCAGTGGGAGGAATAGTACCCTTTTGTTGGTGTCAATGTGAGGAATAGTGCCCTATTGTTGGTGTCATTGGGAGGAATAGTGCCTCATCATTGGTATTAGTGGGAGGAATACTGGTAGTACCCTATTGTTGGTGTCAATGGGAGGAATAGTACCGTATTGTTGGTGTCATTGGGAGGAATAGTGCCTCATCATTGGTGTCAGTGGGAGGAATAGTACCCCATCATTGGTGTCAGTTGGGTAAATTATGCCCCACTGTTGGTCTTAGTGTTAAGGATAGTGCCCCAAGGGCAAGGGCCAGGTAAAGACTAGCAAAGGGCCACATCCGGCCCCTTAGGCTGCACTTTGGAGACCACTGATCTAGCCCTGTCCTCCCCAGCCTGACTTTCCTTGGTCCACCCTTTTCATTTATTGGATTTCAGTCCTTTCAAGGCTCATTGAACTGCAGCTCTACATGAAGGGTGCTCTGTATATCACACATACGGAATGGCGGACATACGTACAGCGAGAGACAGAATAACAACAACAAAAAAAATCCAGAAAAATGGTGTGACAGACTCACCCGGGACAGAGGCTATTGGAGGGGACTGAATGAGAGCCTCTTGCCAACAGATTATGGGTCCTGGATTTTAAGAGAACAATACTCTGCAAGGTGAATTAGAAATCCAGTCTGATCTGTACTAATCAGACTCAATCGTGTATATATGTATATATTGTCTGTTGTCGACTCTTTGCTGTGGTCATTTGGGATGTGTGTCCCTGTAGAGGGAGGGGGGATTCCTCCAGCAGCCCCCTGCTGATAAGACTGATTCATACTGTTGGAACACATACTGTGAGGAGATGCTGGTGTCATCAACTCCAACTACCTGTCTTATTCTCTGCTATAATGTGCTTAATGTAAATGAGTCTTGTAATTTTGATTCTAAATAAAAATAGTCCATGTTAGCAGTGAAACAAGTGTCGCCTTGTTTTGTGCTTTGTGATCAGTTGGAATATCTGATATCTGTATCCAGACTGGGAGGAAGTGGTATACTGACGGAAACACTCAAGCGGAGTGTGGGACGTTCCGTGACATTGGTGGCAAGCAGTGGGAAGCTTCCTGCAGTCTGGGAAATCTAAACCTCCACCTGGATCAAAGATCAGGATAGCAGACTTCAGTCACCCCAGCGGAGATTTGGACCTGGCATCAGAGTTCCCGGGGCTGCTGTGGATCGTCTTTTCAGCATACACCAGGACTGTGTCTGAGGATGAATACCTGGAGCTTAGGCAGCAAATTCGGGTGAAGCTCTGGATTGGAGCCCTCCAGCTCGCTGGTATAAAACAGGGCAAGTGCTTTCCAACCCAAGAGCAACTGGCCAGTGACCAACGGGCATTGCGGATGGCATTCCTGGGAGAGCGGCCCCAGGAGCAATGGGTGACTGAGTTGGACAGGCTGGTCCAGCAGGAGATAGAGCTGGACAATCGTTATTGGGCTCTGCAATGGCATGCAGAGGAGGGATATTTAGGGGAGACAACAGAATGCTCTCCGGAGGGATATGACTGTGGGAGAGCCTTACAGATCATTTTATGTTTGGCGATGAAGGGGAACCTGACCTTGAGGACCTGTGAGAATATAGAGAGGCTCTGCTCGGTCTTGCAGGGGTCTCAGAGCTCAAACCTGATCTGGACCATTTGCTAAGGAAGGAACAGCATCTGGAAAGGGCATACAGGAAACTGCTAGAACACGTTCAGCAGCATGCCAGAGAATCGGCAGTGGAAAATCTGAAGATTGCCGTCCCCAAACCTGAAGTGCTGACAACAGGGCAGAGCTCTGCTAACCTCTGCCCAGCACTGATAACATCTTCTGGGTTCCATGGACAGGAGATGGTGAACCTCTATCCCCAGACACCAGGTATAGAGATAGGGGATTTGATAGACTTTTCTGCTGAGGAAGAACAACCTGATGAGCCTCTAGCAGAAGAGCTGATATTAGGGCCAAACTTCACTGTGCTCTGCCCAGCACCAACAGAAGTATCTGTGGAGTTACAAGGAACTTCCCCAGCTGAAGTGCTGGTCACCAGACAGAGGGTCCAAGACCTCTGCCCCACACCTGTGGCAGTTTCGGAGGCTCAGGGTAAGAAGGTGGCAATCACTTCCCAGCAGCAGATACAGGGGGAAAAGGGAGAGGTGTTCTTCGTCCCTCCCCAGCAGTTGGCCAGGGGGTGGAGGAAGTGGTCTTTCCTCCCCAGCAAAGATCCGTGCACCTGGGAGACAGTGCCACAGACATGTCATTCCAGCAGCCAGATGAGGGAATGGAAAAGGAAGCAGCCGGCTCCCCTTTCCAATGGCAGCTACACAGTTTGGGAGTGGAGGAAGCCAGCCTCCTGCCCCAACGGTTAGCCGGAGCAGAGGGTGTGAAGTCCCCAGCAGAAGTGCTGGCAACAGGGCAGAGTGCTAGCAACCTCTGCCCAGCACCGGCAACAACTGTGGAGATCCAGGGAGCCGGGGCAGTTGGCCCCTCCCTCCGACAACAAGCTGATGTAGTGGAGCTGCTACTCCCAGCTGAATCGCTGGCAACAGGGCAGAGCACAGCTGGCCTCTGCCTAGCACCTAGTGTTTCTCTACAACTTCAGGAAGCTGGGGTGATCGGCCCCTCTTCCCAGCAGCAGACCGAGCCCAGGAATGGTAAAAATCACCCAGCTGAAGTGCTGGCAGCCAGACAGAGAGTAAATGACTTCTGCCCCACACCTACTGAGGTCAACTATTCCTTGCAGCCAAGAAAGGAGATCATGCGGGAAGATGTGAGTTCACTCTGCCTGACTAACGCATGTCCAGACCAGGTGGAGGTCTGGGACCTTGTTAGTCGAACTTTGATGGGGGAGAAATGTGACAGACTCACCCGAGACAGAGGCTATTGGAGGGGACTGAATGTGAGCCTCTTGCCAACAGATTATGGGCCCTGGATTTTAAGAGAACAATACTCTGCAAGGTGAATTAGAAATCCAGTCTGATCTGTACTAATCAGACTCAATCGTGTATATATGTATATATTGTCTGTTGTCGACTCTTTGCTGTGGTCATTTGGGATGTGTGTCCCTGTAGAGGGAGGGGGGATTCCTCCAGCAGCCCCCTGCTGATAAGACTGATTCATACTGTTGGGACACATACTGTGAGGAGATGCTGGTGTCATCAACTCCAACTACCTGTCTTGTTCTCTGCTATAATGTGTTTAATGTAAATGAGTCTTGTAATTTTGATTCTAAATAAAAATGGTCCATGTTAGCAGTGAAACAAGTGTCGCCTTGTTTTGTGCTTTGTGATCAGTTGGAATATCTGATATCTGTATCCAGACTGGGAGGAAGTGGTATACTGACGGAAACACTCAAGCGGAGTGTGGGACATTCCGTGACAAATGGATTTCAAAAAAATTAGAAATTGATCTGCATTTTAATGAGTGAAATAAGTATTTGACACCTTCGCAAAACATGACTAAGAACTTGGTGGAGAAAACCTTGTTGGCAATCACAGAGGTCAGACGTCCATCGTCCCTTTGATGTGGTGAAGTTGTCCTGTCCCCTTAAACACCTCCAAAGCATCATGATTCCACCTCCATGTTGGATGGTGGGGGGTGGTGTTCTTGGGGTCATAGGCAGCATTTCTCCTCCTCCAAACACGGTGAGTTGAGTTGATGCCATAGAGCTCGATTTTGGTCTCATCTGACCACAACACTTTCACCCAGTTCTCCTCTGAATCATTCAGATGTTCATTAGCAAACTTCAGACAGGCCTGTACATGGGCTTTCTTGAGCAGGGGGTCCTTGTGGGCACTGCAGGATTTCAGTCCCTCATGGCATAGTGTGTTACCGATTGTTTTCTTGGTGACTATGGTCCCAGCTGCCTTGAGATCATTGACAAGATTCTCCCGTGTAGTTCTGGGCTGATTCCTCATCTTTCTCATGATCATTGAAACTCCACAAGGTGAGATCTTGTATGGAGCCCCAGACCGAGGGAGACTGACAGTTATTTTGTGTTTCTTCCATTTGCGAATAATCGCACCAACTGTTGTCACCCTCTCACCAATCTGCTTGGCGATGGTCTTGTAGCCCATTCCAGCCTTGTGTAGATCTACAATCTTCTCCCCGACATCCTTGGACAGCTCTTTGGTCTTGGCCATGGTGAAGAGATTGGAATCTGATTGATTGCTTCTATGGACAGGTGTCTTTTATACAGGTAACAAGCTGAGATTAGGAGCACTCCCTTTAAGAGAGTACTCCTGATCTCAGCTCGTTACCTGTATAGAAGACACCTGGGAGCCAGAAATCTTGATTGATAGGGGGGTCAAATACTTATTTCACTCATTAAAATGCAAATCAATGTATAACTTTTTTGAAATGCGTTTTTCAGGATATTTTTGTTGCTATTCTGTCTCTCACTGTTAAAATAAACCGACCATTAAAATTATAGACTGATCATTTCTTTGTCAGTGGGGCAAACGTACAAAATCAGCAGCCGATCAAATACTTTTTTTCCCCTCACTTTACATCTTTTGCACACTTTGAAAATGAAAATTGCGCACTATACATGTTTCTCACAAGCTGACTCAATGTGTTCGGCAAGTAAGGCGAATACAGATCAGACTATTTATTCATATATTCCCGAAGGAAATCCATAAAAATAGAATCACACGGATAGTAAACAGACGGCAGAACAAGACAGATTTCCCTGGATTTAAAGGGCCGCTGTACATAAAATAAAACATTTCTATGTAAAGGAAATACAAATGACCTTCTTGGCCTATATAGACCTGTTCAAGAGGAATGTTCAATCAGAAGTCATTTTAAGACGCAGTGCATTTGTCTTCGTTGACCCCTTCCCTGACCTAACTGAACCCACCCCCTCCACAGATTCATACTCCGTGGCGTGGCTATAGGGGGTGCGGGGGGGGGTGCGGACCACACCCGGGAGACACCCGCCAGAGGGATGGCACCCATCCCGCCATTTATAAGCCGTGGAGCCGCTGTCATTCTTTCTTTGTCCGCCCCCCCCCCCCTGTCTGCGGGAGGCAGGACAGCTCAGGACAAAGGGCGGGGCTGCCTGAGTTAATGGTGATTGGTTGTTTGGATGCAGAACGGTCCTAGCTACCAATCACCAGCTTGCAGTTCTCGCCCTCTGTTCAGACCCGGTGTGTCTCCAGCCCTCCAGGCTGTCTATGTAGGGTAAGACAGGAGGTGGAGTGATGAGAGGGCAATGTGGGGGGGGGGCTGAGGTTAGTAATGGGGCGCTGGGGGGGATACCTGAAGACAGTAATGGGGCACTGGGTGGGGAGCTGAGGACAGTAATGAGGAGCTGTGAGGGGGGAGTTGAGGACAGTAATTTGGTCACTGACAATAATGGGGGGGGCCTCACCAATGCGCTAGCCTGCTCAGTGCCCTACTGGGGGGGGAGGGGGGGTGACACCATGTTTTACCGTACTGGGTGACACCAACCTTAGCATCACCACTGTCCATACTTACCTCAATCTGATGGTCATGGTCTCACCTGAAGGGCACCGTGACAGGTTAGATAGGGGAGAGCCTAATGCAGGGGGGGGGGGGTGACACCATGTTTTACCGCATCAGGTGACACCAACCCTAGTGACACCACTGGGCACAAAGGATAAATTGCTTTTTAATTTTTTTTTTTTAATCTTTCCTTTTTTTAAAGTGGAACTCTCTAAGTCAACGTGAACTTTTTTTAGTCTTATTCTGCTAGCATTGGCAAATAGATACAGTGAGTACACCCCTCACATTTTTGTAAATATTTTATTCTATCTTTTCATGTGACAACACTGAAGAAATGACACTTGTCTACAATGTACAGTAGTGAGTGTACAGCTTGTATAACAGTGTAAATTTGCTGTCCCCTCAAAATAACTCAACACATTAATGTCTAAACCGCTGGCTACAAAAGTGAGTACACCCCTAAGTGAAAATGTCCAAATTGGGCCCAACGTGTCAATATTTTGTGTGGCCACCATTGTTTTCCAGCACTGCCTTAACCCTCTTGGGCATGGAGTTCACCAGAGCTTCACAGGTTGTCACTGGAGTCCTCTTCCCCTCCTCCATGATGACATCACAGAGCTGGTGGATGTTAGAGACCTTGCGCTCCTCCACCTTCCATTTGAAGATGTCCCACAGATGCTCAATAGGGTTTAGGTCTGGAGACATGCTTGGCCAGTCCATCACCTTTACCCTCAGCTTCTTTCGCAAGGCAGTGGCCATCTTGGAGGTGTTTGGGGTGGTTATCATGTTGGAATACTGCCCTGCGGCCCAGTCTCTGAAGGGAGGGGATCATGCTCTGCTTCAGTATGTCACAGTACATGTTGGCATTCATGGTTCCCTCAATGATCTGTAGCTCCCCAGTGCCGGCAGCACTCATGCAGCCCCAGACCAGGACACTCCCACCACCATGCTTGACTGTAGACAAGACACACTTGTCTTTGTCCTCCTCACCTGGTTGCCCCCACACACGCTTGTCACCATCTGAACCAAATAAGTTTATCTTGGTCTCATCAGACCCCAGGACATGGTTCCAGTAATCCATGTCCTTAGTCTGCTTGTCTTCAGCAAACTGTTTGTGGTCTTTCTTGTGCATCATCTTTAGAAGAGGCTTCCTTCTGGGACGACAGCCATGCAGACCAATTTGATGCAGTGTGCGGCGTATGGTCTGAGCGCTGACAGGCTGACCCCCCACCCCTTCAACCTCTGCAGCAATGCTGGCAGCACTCATACATCTATTTCCCAAAGACAACCTCTGGATAAGACGCTGAGCACGTGAACTCAACTTCTTTGGTCGATCATGGCGAGACCTGTTCTGAGTGGATCCTGTCCTGTTATACCGCTGTATGGTCTTGGCCACCGTGCTGCAGCTCAGTTTCAGGGTCTTGTCAATCTTCTTATAGCCTAGGCCATCTTTATGTAGAGCAACAATTCTTTTTTTCAGATCCTCAGAGAGTTCTTTGCCATGAAGTGCCATGTTGAACTTCCAGTGACCAGTATGAGAGAGTAAGAGCGATAACACCAAATTTAACACACCTGCTCCCCATTCACACCTGAGACCTTGTAACACTAACGAGTCACATGACACCGGGGAGGGAAAATGGCTAATTGGGCCCAATTTGGAGATTTTCACTTAGGGGTGTACTCACTTTTGTTGCCAGCGGTTTAGACATTAATGGCTGTGTGTTGAGTTATTTTGAGGGGAAAGCAAATTTACACTGTTATACAAGCTGTACACTCACTACTTTACATTGTAGCAAAGTGTCATTTCTTCAGTGTTGTCACATGAAAAGATATAATCAATTATTTATAAAAATGTGAGGGGTGTACTCACTTTTGTGAGATACTGTATATCATATTATCCAAATAAAGGATGTACACTGGGAAGGTTCCACAATCGCCTACAGATGCTAAAATACTGGATGAACCCTTTGCACACTGCTATACATGTTTCTAGGAGGGCCCCCTCTTCATCAGACCTAGCTCTGATGAAGAGGGGACCCCCCTTGAAACACGTCAATATCGGTAAGCCCATGTGGCACCTTCCTAGTGTACAAGAGGCGCACATAGTGGTTCTGGCTGTCCTATATTCAGATATTTGTGATAAACTTTTCTCTTCTGTTGGCCTGTGAGTATAATCATATTTCTAATAAATTCATAATAATGCACTTGGTTGGTGCGCCCTCTCTCTGCTGTTTCATTTATAGTGTTTTTGGACTAGCCCAGTCTGAGGAGGGCAGCAAGGTGAGGTGAACACCTGAGATTTGAAGTCATGAGGATGGACCTAGGAGATCTGGAACAAGAAGAGTCCACCCAGGACTAGACCACCACACTTGAGTGCAGGATATGTAGCTCTTTTATTCTAAACTATGTCATACATCCCTGGAGTCATCTATGGAGGAGGGGCTTTCTCAGCTAAGCACACCCTTCTTCCTACATGCCTGAGCTAAGGGCAGATGGTTTCTAGGTAGTAAATGCTACATCATGGGTGCTAAACCCGTTGCCCTCCAGCTGTTGTGAAACTTTGGGAGTCAGGCTTGTCAGCCTTGCAATGCCTCATGGGAGTTGTAGTTCTGCAACAGATGGAGGGCCACAGGTTTAGCACCCATGTGCTGCATGAACCATCTGCCCTTACTCAAGATGGCCACAGCCAGAAACGCTAGGAGAGCCTTTTTCAAAGTGATTTCCCAACAAAATAAAGCATGGAGATGTGATTGGATGGGGATGGGGATGTGATTGGATGGGGGGGAGTTTGTGTTGATTATTAAAAATGAATTATATAGCATTTTCAGTTTGTGGTGCTCAGATGCAGTTTAGTTCCTTATTAACCAAATTTTAGGAGGATGTTAATTACGAGCAAAAGTCATCAAAAAAACAAAAGATCATCAGAAACTCTTTGTAAATTGATGAAATCTATCTACAAATATATTTCTTTGTGGAAACAAGTTCATTTACCCAGAGCGGCACAATAGATTTGATAGGCTGGACTTGATGGACTTGTGTCTTTTTTCGACCTCACCTACTTTGATAGAGAGATGGAAGGATCTAAAAATTTCATACTGATCCCAGATGTTCCATCATACACACGGTACAGGTTCTGCTGAACTATTTTTAGAAGCATTGCAAAGAAAAATGTCACTTCCCTTGGTACTAAACCCCAGATTCCCTGCCAGAACCTCCTGTCTTCTAAGCTCCAAGGAGATCTCCAGGGAGGATCAAAATTCCATAGGGTGTTCTAATGTACCGGCAGATCCTTATAGTTGTCTAATTGGGCAACTAAGTGGCAAATGAGGTTTAATGTTGATAAATGTAAAGTTCTGCACTTGGGGGCTAAGAATATGCATCATACATACTAAGGGGAGTACAACTGGGGGAATCCATAGTGGAGAAGGATCTGGGGGTTTTGGTGGATCATAAGCTCAATAATAACATGCAATGCCAAGCTGCGGTTTCCAAAGCGAGCAAAGTCCTTTCTTGTATTAGGAGAGGTATGGACTCCAGAGAGAGAGATATCATCTGTAGAAATCATTAGTAAGACCTCATCTGGAAAATACAGTTCAGTTTTGAGCTCCAGTTCTCAAAAAGGATATCGGGGAACTGGAGAAAGTGCAGAGAAGGGCAACCAAACTGATAAGAGGCATGGAGGAGCTCAGCTATGAGGAAAGATTAGAGGAACTGAATTTATTCTCTCTGGAGAAGAGGAGATTAAGGGGGGACATGATCACCATGTATAAATATATAAGGGGTCCATATATAGTGAACTTGGAGTTATTCACTTTAAGGTCATCACAGAGGACAAGGGGGCATTTTTAACATCTAGAGGAAAAAAGATTTCATCTCCAAATACGGAAAGGTTTCTTCACAGTAAGAGCTGTGAAAATGTGGAATAGACTCCCTCCAGAGGTGGTTCTGGTCAGCTAAGTAGATTTTTTTAAGAAAGGTCTGGATTCTTTCCTAAATGTACAGAATATAACTGGGTACTGACATTTATAGGTAAATTGGATGACCTCTCGGGGGATCAGGAAGGAATTTTTTTACCCTGCTGTAGCAAATTGAAGCATGATCTGATGGGGTTTTTCACCTTCCTCTAGAGCAGGGGATCTCCAAACTACGGCCCTCCAGTTGTTCAGGAACTACAATTCCCATCATGGCTAGTCATGTCTGTGAATGTCAGAGATTTACAAGGACTCATGGGACGTGTAGTTCCGCAACAGCTGGAGGGCCGCAGTTTGGAGATCCCTGCTCTGGATCAACGGTGGGTATAGGATTCTGTGTATATGGGATTGTATTTATTATTTTTTTTTTGGTTGAACTAGATGGACTTGTGTCTTTTTTCAACCTGACTAACTATGTAACAATGTTATCAATAAATCCTCCCTTTCAGCCTTCCCTTCAGTCTTGCACAGTTGTACCGGCTCCTCTGCTGGACTGAAATGGCTTATTCTGATTTCACTGCACACTGTGAGCTTCTCATAATATACATTAGAAGCTGCAGCAAGTCAGATAGAGCCCCGCCCTCATTTCCTGGCTGGAGGACATCTGGCGGCATCTAACCTTTTCCTCCTCAGCCTAACTATCCTTGGCCTGCTCCTTTCATGTATTGGATTTTTTTTTCTTTCAATCAGGGTGGGTGTTCCCTAGGGCGCGCTCCTTTCCGGTGGCGTATCATCCAGTGTGCAACTGTGTGCAGGGTATATGGGCCCCCGAAGGAAGGGTGGCCCACTGTGCCCTGTCATATACTGCACACCGGGAGTAATCCAATCAATCCCCCCCCCCCCCCGCAGCACCGCCAACTCCCTCTGCAGCACCAATACCCTGTGGCTCCCCTGCAGCTGCTGATTTCTCCTCTTCTCCCCTCCCACAAGCTTCGGATGGTGCAGCGGAGCCATAGGGGAATTTAACTGTAAGAGATAG
The DNA here is from genome assembly GCA_037952835.1 of Lithobates septentrionalis. Classification (NCBI taxonomy): domain Eukaryota; kingdom Metazoa; phylum Chordata; class Amphibia; order Anura; family Ranidae; genus Lithobates; species Lithobates septentrionalis. The sequence continues at coordinate 210,858 of JBBDGP010004281.1, forward strand.
ATCCCCCTCCCGCTGCTCTGACCCCCTCATCCTCATACCCCCTCATACTGGAATCCCCCTCACCAATCCCCCAGTGCCCCCTTCCTGCAGTGCTGCTGGTCGGCTTCCCCTCTTCACCCTCCCGCCACCTGCAGCTGCTGCTGGGGCAGTGGCGGCCCATCCATTAGGGGCGCCCCGGGCGCTGCCCCCTCTCTCCACGCCACCAATGGATAGATTCATGCATAGCATAAATCTATCCACGGCTACCGCGGCCACCCCCATTCATGCTTCCTGGCGCATGAATTACAGCAGCCAGGGTTTTTCTTTTCAAGCACCTGATTAGAGCCAGATGCTCTAATAGGCTACAAAATAGGGTGGGCTCGGGGTGCAGAGAATGTGCTCAGAGCCCACCCAGGTGTGTTACAACGGCGAATGAATATTCGCTGTTGAAACACTGATCCTCAATCCGGCCGATCAGAAGCGGGTGTGAGACCCATTTTCTGATTGGGCGAAAAGAGAAGACTCCCGTGGCTGCCGAGGAGGAGGGAGGAAAAGGAAGCCGCCGCTGTGATGACCCGTGAAGAGCAAGAGAACGGGAGGCCGCCGCCGGTGATGGGGTAAGTGCAACCGACTGACCGGGGAGGGGGCTGGCATATTGTTTGCCGCCCCCCCAAAAAAATTCCACCGGCCGCCACTGTGCTGGGGTGGAAGACCAGTTTCAGCATGGAGAGTGGGGGGGGAGAGTTGTGGATATTTACCAGCCCCTTCCTGAATGAACACATTGAACATTCAGTGCCGATCGCTCCTGTGTTCATTCATTACTGACATCTGTGTGGGTGCATGTTCCTAAAGTCACAGTTGGGAAAGTGCCAAGAGGGAGGCAAAAACCCCACAACCCGCCAGACATCTTTACTTTACTATGTGACCAGCAAGCATTTCCTAAAATCACCGAAAGCTACAGAAAACCAAACCCAATTTTTGCCACACGCGCCGCACTTTGTTTTTGTCCCAGCAGAAGGGCCCAAATTATGTTCTTGCACACAGGCGCACTGCTTTCATAAAATACCCCCGGTCTTCCCTTATCAAATGTGTTTGCTCCACTACGTATTTCACAAGTCCAATCTCCATCCTCAACAATATGAGCCAAGCCTGGTAAAGAAGGCCCTATTTGACCCTTTGGAAATGCATCATATACATAGGTGGAATGCACCAATCTGTTTTAATAGAGTCAAAATCCTATTTGTTTGGACTCCCAAGTAGAGTCTGCCTTTCCATTACTTGTCCCTACAGGTTATTTTTGGGATGTCTTTGTCATGTTGGAAAAACTTTTCCCAACTGATTGTCCAGGACACACAACAGGAAGAAAGAAAAATTCCCCTCTTAGTTGTCCCCAGAGCCATTGGCGCCATTGGAAAATTTCTCCTTACCTCCTGTACTGGTGGAACGCTAGAATTTTATCCATTCAGCAGGGGCACATAAATCATTGAAAACCTGACAGGAGTTCTAATTCCATCCAAATGTCTAACATCCAAAAGAAAAAAAAAAGCATTTGGCTTTACATACACAGTAGGAGAAACTCATCTTCTTCTTCGATCTGCCTTACCCACCTGTCTTCCGTGCACACATGCTCTCTCTTCCCCAACTTTTTTTTTTAATAATATCTCCATCTCAATCACTCTGTTCATCTCCGCTCTTCATAAATTTTTCTGTAAATATTACATGATGCAAGTAAAAAGAAAAGAAAATATTTTAATTACCAGAGATGGCAAATCCGCTGAAGCCTACAGCAAGGACCAGGAAGGATATGGCTACACCCTTACTGTGCGAATAGCCGACCACCAGAAGAAGGGTCGCCTCCATCCCAAAACCTGGAACACAGGGTAGGAAATAAGTCAATGTTGGCATTCAGGAAAGAGTTTAGTCGTCTAGTAGCAATACAACTACTTCAGAAGATTGAAAAGTCAGACAAATTGGTCTCTGAAGTCATCAATATCTCCTTGCTGGAGAACAGAAGCTGCAACTATTTGCATAATAAAACTAAACTATATGACAAAAACTTTGTGGACCCTTGACCATCACATCTATAAGGTTGTTGAACATCCCATTCCAAAATCGTGAGCATGACTATGGAGCTGTCCACCATTTGTGGCCTTAAGAGCCTCCACTCTTTTGGGAAGACTTTCCACAGGAGTTTGGGGTGTCTGTGGGGGTACTGATGTACGAGAAGAGCTGGCTTACAGTCGACATTCCAAGTCATCCCAAAGGTGTTTACTAGGGTTGAGGTCAAGGCCTTCAAGGCCACTTGAGATCCTTCACACCAAAAGCATCAAATCATGTCTTTATGAAGATGTTGGCTGAGAAGATCTGGTTTATTCCAGTTCATCTCAAGGGTGTTTAGTGGGGTTGAGGTCAAGGCCTTGAAGGCCACTAGAGATCCTCTAGACCAAACTCATCAAATCATGACTATATGGATACGTTGGATGAGAACACCTGGCTCATTCCAGTTCATCCCATAGGTGTTCAGTAGGGTTGAGGTTGGGCCTGGAAGGCCACCCAAGTTCCTTCACACCAAACTCATTAAACCATATCTTTATGGAGATGTTGGTTGAGACGACCTGGCTCATTCCAATTCACCCCAAAGGTGTTCAGTAGGGTGGAGGTCAGGGCTCTGTAGAGGACACTCCAGTTCCTCCACACCAAACTGGTCAAGCCATGTCTTTATGTACACGGGGCACCATCATGCTGGAATAGAAAAAGGCCTTCACCAAACTGTTACCACAAGGTTGGAAGAACGCAATTTTATGCTGTAGCATTACCAGTAGCCTTCACTGAATACAAATGAACACCGTCATTTGGAGGGGTGTCCACATACTTTTGGTCATATATGCTGCTAATTGCAAGGCATTGGCTTAGTCATATCACTCATATCAGTCATATCACTCATATCAGTCATATCAGTCATATCACTCATATCAGTCATATCACTCATATCAGTCATATCACTCATATCAGTCATATCACTCATATCAGTCATATCAGTCATATCACTCATATCACTCATATCAGTCATATCACTCATATCAGTCATATCACTCATATCAGTCATATCAGTCATATCAGTCATATCACTCATATCACTCATATCACTCATATCAGTTTTGGGCAGAATGACCCTTTTAAGTCCTATGAAATCAGGGCGTGTCACTGACCTCCGCAGTTCATGATCTTTCGGACCGTCGTCGTGGACAGAATATTTCTGCTCCTCAGATAGTCGGCTATCTGTCCTCCGATAGGCACAATAATTGTCATGACCAGATGCGGCACGGCAGACAACATCCCCACCTGACACGTGATTGAGAGGAGAAGTTATTATACAGCTTTATTTTCTGCCATCGATCTCCAGGCAGGTAATAAAAACACAAATGAATGTATCTCTGTATTTATTATTAAATCATTAAATGAATAATTAAACCCCTTGCTGCCGGCCGCCACCGGCCCTTTAAGAGTTGATGATACCAGAGGGGTATAGACTGATCATGTGATCAATGTGATTGGCTGTCGCAGTGATGATGTAATTGGTTCCCCTCCTACCAGCTCCTGATCTTCTCTGTGTGTTTAGAAGCTGATGGTGACAGCGCAGTCACAGTGCTTGACATGGGCACTGCCGAAAAATGTGTTCGTTTTCGTTTCATTCGTTTTGGGGGGGGGGGGGGGTTTTCTTGTTTTTCAGGTCATTCGTTATGATCGCAATTTGAAAATTCGTAAATTTGAAAATTCAGAAATTGAAAATTCGAAAATCCGAAAATTCAAAAATAAGAAAGAAAATCCAAAAATTCGGAAGTATAACTAACTAATAATAACATAACTATTAAATTCGAAACCCTGAAAACCCGAAAATTTAAAAATTGGAAAATCTGAAATAATAAATAACTAATAACTTAACCATTACTAACTATTAAATTATAGGTATTGGAATTTCCTTTCAAATTTGGCTGTTAGTGAACGTAACGAAAACGAATTTATCCGAAGTTACGAATTATCCGAAATAACGAATGTCGCATCTAAACGAATGGAACGGAACATATTAATAATAATACATTTTTATTATTATTATTGTTATTTATTATTATTAATATTTTACGTTCCATTCGTTTAGATACGGTATTCGTTATTTTGGATAATAATACTAATAATAATAATATTAATAATACTTTGGATAAATTCTTATGCGTTACGTTCACTAACAGCCAAGTTTGAAAAGAAAATAGTTAGTAATAGTTATGTTATTATTAGTTAGAAGTTAATATTTCAGATTTTCAAATGTCAAATTTCTGAATTTCTGAATTTTCGAATATTCTGAAATATTTGTTAAACGGGTTTTCATTAATTTGTTAGAAAACGAATTCGGAACGGAACAAATTTCACACGTCTAGTAGATACAGCATCTCCCATATAGGTTTATGGTAGGGATGCACCAATATATCGGCCGCCAAAAATTATCGGGCGAAAATAAGGTTATTGGCCTTTTGCAGATAGTAAAAAAAAAAAAGGTGCTGATAATGAGCATGCTGCATCCCATTGACTTCGATGCAAAATTGCATCCCATTGACTTCAATGCAAAATGCCCTCCCCCCCAATTGACTTCAATGCAAATCATGTGCCATTGACTTTTAATCCAAAAATCGCATTCCATTGAATCCAATGCAAAACGCCCCCCCTAATTGACTTCAATGCAAAACCATGTCCCATTGACTTTATTGCAAAAATCGTATCCCATTGACATCAATGCAAAATCATGTCCCATTGACTTTAATGCAAAAAGACCCCCTGTTGACTTCAATGCAAAAATTGCATCCCATTGACTTCAATGCAAAAACGCCAGCCAATTAATTAAAGTGATTGTAAAGTCTTGTTTTTTTTTTTAATAAAAATAACAAACACGTTATACTTACCTGCTCTGTGTAATGGATTTGCACAGAGCAGTGCTCCTGGCCCCTCCCTCCTATTGAGTGCCCCCACAGCAAGCAGCTTGCTATGGGGGCACCCGAGTCGAGCCACAGCTGCTTGTGTCCATTCAGACACGGAGCCATGGCCCGGCCCCGCCCCCTTTCTCTCCTCATTGGCTGACTGACTTCGATTGACAGCAGCAGGAGCCAATGGCGCAGCACTGCTGTCTCAGCCAATGAGGACGGGAGTTATGGGCAGCCGAGACACTCCTACAACATTACTGGATAGAGAGGGGGCTCAGGTAAGTATTAGGGGGGCTGCTGCACACGACCTCAAACGTCACTTACGCCCAATGGTCTTAAAGGGGAAATTTTTTATTTTTTGTAAAAGAAAAAAAAAAATAACATTTAATTTTTTTTTTCCTAATTGCATTTTAGTGTAAATGTGAGATCTGAGGTCTTTTTGCTTTTTTTTCTATTACAAGGGATGTTTACATTCATTGTAATAGGAATAAAAGTGATCCAAATTTTTGTTTTTTAAGACAGTGTAAAAATAAAAAGTAAAATAAAAAATGTAAAGTGCACCATCCCGCCGAGCTCGCGCGCAGAAGCGAGCGGATACGTAAATCGCACAAATAAAAACGGTGTTCAAACCACATATGTGAGGTATCGCCGCAATCGTTAGCGCAAGAGCAATAATTATAGCGCTATAACTCCAAACATGTAGCCTGTAGAAATTTTTAAATGTCTCCAATGGAGATTTTTAAGGGTCAAAGTTTGTCGCCATTCCACGAGCGGGCGCAATTTTGAAGCGTGACATGTTGGGTATCACATTACTCGGCGTAACATTATTTTCACAATATAGAAAAAAAAAAGTCTTATCTCTTGATTAAAAAAAGTGTTTGTTTTTTTTTAAAATTGCGCTGTGAGGCCACTGCGCGAATACGGTGCGACATAAAGTATTGCAACGACCACCATTTTATTCTCTAGGGTGTCCGAAAAAAAAATATATATATAATGTTTTGGGGTTCTAAGAGTAAACACCAAATCTCAAAACGAGGCTGGGCCCTTAAGTGGTTAACATTAAAAAATGGTCCATTTCGGTTTCAGTTTTTGGCCAAGTGCATCCTGAATTTTTGGTTTCGGCGCTGGAATTTTCATTTCGGGGCACCGCTAGTTTATGGAGTAGAAATATAGACAACTGAGAATTTCTCACCTTGCTAATCTCAAACCCAAACACCTCCTCAAAGTACGCCGGCTGGCTGATGAGCAGCAGGTAAAACGTCCAACTTCTACAGAAATTTGCAACTATGATTGCATAGACAGGCATCGAGGTAAAGAATTTTCTCCAAGGAGTCTTGAATTTCTGGAAAACAAAACATCAGCTGCTGATTACAGTGATTGAGGTTGTTGTGAGGACGATGTGATGTGATTGCAAGCCTAGTTCCAAACTCTCCAAACCTTTATCCACTTACCTCAAGTCCACACATAAGGTTGGCGCTCTCGCCAATGCTTTCTTCAATGTATGTTCGTTCTTCTTGCGTGATGGTGGGGTGCGTCGCTGGGCTCTCATAGGAAACCAGAATCCAGAAGAAGTACCAGACTATTCCAAAACTCCCTGCAAAAGACACAAGTCATCAACATATTGCTACACTACATATTTCATAAGTAGAATTCCATTTTCATCCATTACATTCTAACACAAGTTATTTTCAAGTCCCAATGTGTAGATCATAAACATTCAGTGCCAAGAGACCCTTCAAACCCAAACTCTAGGCAAGTTTAATTTTGGATATAGAGGGAAGACATAATTCCCTGCACTTGCTCTACCTGAAAACATTGTCAGAAGTTCTAACTCTAACCAGGGACCTATTATGCACAGAGATTGAGGGCTAATACTGATGTGTCGTTAGAGGTGGAGATCTCTTGTCTATAAACTAAGTTGGTCAAAGCCTCATATGAGGTCATGATGGTGGCTTTGAAGATCACCTCTTGGATCCTGCTTTCTATTAATGCCTCAAAGGCCTTCAACTGGGTCAATTGGTCCTTCCTCCAACTTACCCACATGACAGATAGGACCCATCAGGGTTGCCCACTCTCCCCTAACATTGAAACCACTCCTAACGAGAATATAAATCATAGATATAAATCATGGTGGGCCTCACCCAACATAAAGAGGGAATCTCCTTTCCCTCATATGAGGTCATGATGGTGGCTTTGAAGATCACCTCTTGGATCCTGCTTTCTATTGATGCCTCAAAGGCCTTCAACTGGGTCAACTGGTCCTTCCACAACCTATCTTAGAATCCATAAGGTTAGGTCCATGTATGCTACAATAAATCATATTGCTGTAGTCCACCCCCTCGAAATCGGAAATTCGAAACCCTGAAAACCCGAAAATTCAAAATATGGAAAATCTGAAATAATAACTAACTAATAACTTAACTATTACGTACTATTCAATTATAGGTATTGGAATTTACTTTCAAATTTGGCTGTTAGTGAACGTAACGAATACGAATTTATCCAAAGTTATGAATTATCAGAAACAACGAATGCCGCATCTAAACAAATGGAATGGAACAAATTAATAACAAATAATAATAATAAAGTTTTTATTATTATTGTAATTTATTATTATTAATTCATTACATTCCATTTGTTTAGATACGGCATTCGTTATTTCGGATAATTCGTAACTTTGGATAAATTCGTATTCGTTACGTTCACTAACAGCCAAATTTGAACGGAAATTCCAATACCTATAATGTAATAGTACGTAATAGTTAAGTTATTATTAGTTAGTTATTATATCAGATCTTCACATTTTTGGGTTTTCGAATTTCTGTTTTTTTTCTAATTTCCGAATATCTGATTTTTTTCGAATTTCCCAATTTTTCGAATTTCTGATCTTTTTTCGAATTTCTCATTTTTTTTTAATTTCCAGTTTTTGGCGAATTTCTGAATTTCCGAATTTTTTTCTAATTTAAAAAAATTTTTTTTTTGATTTTCGAATTTCTGATTTTGTTTGGATTTCCTTTTTTTAATTTCCAATTTTTTTTTAATTTTTTCAAATTTCTGATTTTTTTTTTTTCGAATGTATGTATTTTTTTTAATATTTACAAATTTTAGAATATTCAAATTTACCATTATTCGGAAATTTTTGTTAAACGGGTTTTTCGTTAATTCGGATATTTTTTGGATTTCCGAATTTCTGATTTTGTTTGGATTCCCATTTTTAAATTTCCGATTCTTTTTAAATTTTTTCAAATGTACGATTTTTTTTTTCGAATTTATGTATTTTTTCATATTTACAAGTTTTAGAATATTCAAATTTACGAATATTCGAAAAATTTTGTTAAACAGGTTTTTCGTTAATTCGGATATTTCCGCATTAACAAATTTCGAGAAATTCGTTAAAAAAACAAATTCGGAACGAAACAAATTGCACATGTCTAGTCCCCAACTGACAAGAGAACATAGAGCCGAAGCATGGACCTCGTAGTGAACTGCAAAGAAGGGATGAGTGAAACTGACCGTTTTAATCTTCCCAAAATATAGACGAAATTCAGAAGAACTTTTACTATTTTGGTAACATGCGTTGGGGTCAAAGGCAAAAGTGTTTTTTAGTATTTGAAGAGCAGCTGGTGAATTTGGTTTTATTAGAGCACAAACAGCCAAGCACACAACATTTTCCTGACTCTTCCAGGGACTCCAAAGAACAGTCCAAGGCAGGAGTCTCAAACTCAATTTCATTGCAGGCCTCTTTAGCAATATGGTTGCCCTCAAAGGGCCGGTTGTATCTGTAGGACTATATAAATATACTCCTTGTGCTGCTGCTGGGAAGAAGCTGGGGCAGAGCTGGGAAGCAGAAAGTGCAGGGTCTGGAGGAGGACTCTGCTGCTAACTGTTGAGACAAGGTGAGTCAGGGACGAGGGGGTTGTTGTAGCTGCAGAAGAGGTGCGAGAGCCACATGAAATGGCCTGGAGGGCTGGATTCGCTCGTGGGCCTTGTGTTGGACACATGTGGTCTGGCAGTTTCTCTTTGGATTTTCATTGAGAACAATGAACTGGGATAGGGATCAGGGGCATGGGATACCTCGGTAAACTATAGAACAGACCACTTGAGGACTCCTCACTTCTGGCTGCACTGTACAAAACAAGGAATATCCCACAGGATCTCTATGCTGATGGTGACTAGTACTCCTCCCAGGGGTTAAAAGCTACACAGAGTCACTACTCTTCAGCGTTGGGGTCGTGTACTTACATAGCCACATCATCACTGGCTGCCTCCTGATGATATCCACCAGGCTCTTCCTATAGTGAGGGAGGTGAAGACTCACACCACCATATGACAGCTGGACTCTCTCCAGTGAGCTTCCCCAGACCCGACTTGATCTCCAGATGCGGATTTGCAAGCCAAGCCTAGCTGGGACCTCTGTGTCTTCCTAAAAGCTGCTTCTAAGGTCTTGCACAGGGGTTTCCTTCTGCAGGACTGGACCCAGGAACACTGCACCCTGCTACTCAGGCCTCAGACTATTTATAGGCCCTCTCACCACCTACTGGGCACACCTTCCCAGGGACTGGCTGGAGTCCCATAAATATTAAGGCTGCGTGCCCTGTTCTTCCTCTGACTATGGTTCTAGAATCTTCTAGAACAGGGGTCTCCAAACTTTCTAACCAATGAGCCAGTATAATGTCCTGCAGACTTTAGGGGGCCAGACTAAGGCCATTGGGAATACAAAATGTCTTGGCAGCAGTGGGAGTAAACAACACATCTTTGGTGTCAAAAGGGGGAATAGTGCCCCGTCATTGGTGTCAGTAGAAGGGATAGTGCCCCGTCATTGGTGTCAGTGGGAGGAATATTGCCCAATCATTGGTGTAATTGAAAGGGAAAGTGCCCCGTCATTGGTGTCAACGTGAGGAATAGTGCTCCATCATTGGTGTCAGTGAAAGGGATAGCGCCCCTTAATTAGTGTCAGTGGGAGTAATAATGTCCCATCAATGGTATCAGTGGGAGGAATAGTGTTCCATCATTGGTGTCACTGGGAGGAATAGTGTCCCATCATTGGTATCAGTAGGCGGAGCAGTGCCCCATCATTGGTGTCAGTGGGAGGAATAGTGCTCGATCATTGGTGTCAGTGGGAGGAATAGTGCCCCATCATTGGTGTCAGTGGAAAGGATAGTGCCCCATCATTGGTGTCAGTGGAAGGCATAGTTCGCCGTCATTGGTGTCAGTGGAAGGGATAGTTCCCCGTCATTGGTGTCAGTGGGAGTAATAGTCCCCCGTCATTGGTATCAGTGGGAGGAATAGTGCCCCATCATTGGTGTCAGCAGGAGGAATAGTGCCCCATCATTGGTGTCAGTGGAAGGGATAGTGCCCATCATTGGTTTCAGTGGAAGGGATAGTGCCCCATCATTGGTATCAGTGGGAGGAATAGTGCCCCATCATTGGTATCAGTGGTAGGGATAGTGCCCATTATTGGTGTCAGTTTGAGGCATAGTACCCATCGTAGGTATCAACGAGAGAAACAGTGCCCCATTGTTAATATCAGTAGCAGGAATTATGCCCCGTTGGGGTCAGTAGGAGGATAAGTGCCCCAGGGCCCGATAAAAGCCAGCAAAGGGCCGCATCTGGCCCCCCGGGCCGCAGTTCGGAGACCACTGCTCTAGAAGACAGGGGGAAGCAACAGAGCAGCAGCCTGTGAAACACTGAGCAGCCCTAATTAATCTACCTCCTCCTCTGATTACAGTGGAGCCAAAGCAAATTTACCTAGAACCCTACTCTACACTATGAGGGTTCTACATTAGCACCGGGCTTTATATGGCTTGTGAGGGTTCCTTCAACTATCCCCCCCTTCAGTAGAATGATACAGTTCACATCTGTGAATGAACTGCCTTATCTTAGCATAGAAATCAGCGGGATTTCTCTCAGCATGTCAATTAAGCAAGGGGAAGATAATCTATTCCCAGAAGACTGATAGCTTTCTCCCACACTCATGTGATGGTAGGAGAGGGGGAGGGGGGATAGACATTCCACCATTCTCCACAGGACACTGTGCACCAATACTCACCATATATATATATATATATATATATATATATATATATATATATATATATATATATATATATATATATATATATATATATATATATATATATCGCTTTTATGTGAGAACATAAATCTTGCCCTTCATAACACTGACTGGGGTTTAGCGGAAGACCTGCCAATCCGAGAGCCTCAGAAAACACGTTCCAAGACTTTAATAACACGGTACAAACCGTCTCACTGTGAATGGGTTTTAATTGGTTTTCTGGCAGACCCGTTGACGCGTTTATTCCAGGAACAACGTTAATTGTGTCCACCTTGACCCGAAGTGGAAACGTTGCGCAGCGAGGACTGTGTTATTTTTCCAAGGAACATGTTCTGATTGGAGAGTCATCATTATCCTCCTTGGTCACATGGGCCGGAATTTGACAGGTGAAATACGGCAATTATTATGAAGCTTATGAAACCAAAAAAAAAAAAAAAACGCAGAAAGATAATTTTTGAGGACACCACAAAAAAAAAAAAAAAAAAAGGTGGCATAGATGGCTCTGAGATATCAAGATATGTAGAGGGAAGGTTTGCTTTGTGCTTGTTTTATAAATCTGTGCTATTTAGGCAATGATGTAACCAGCTCCCTTTTCTTGCCCATTTGCTTACATAGGCCAGGGGTTCCCGGCCCCGTAATTGGATGGACGGGGTCACCGAACAGCCAATGATCAGTTCGAAGTCACATGAACACTGAGCTCATCCCTATGAAGGAGGTGATTTGTGGGAATAATCTTTTACTTTTGGAGGACATTAGTCTGGTAATGGTTTCTCTGGTCTGCAGGGCTGGGACAAGGGGTGGGCAGGAGGGAGGCGGCTTCCCTGGGCACTGTGATGTCATGTGAGTTGGGGAGGGCACCACAAGGAGCTTGAGGGAGGGGATTTGTGTTGGATATTTATCAACGAATGCTCAGCATGGGGCATCAGGAGCTTTGCATTTCAATGAAATGGTATGCTGACTATTAACTACATACAATATATAACATTACCATAGAGGCGGAAGACATCATACAAATACATGTCATTACAATCTTCTCTAACACCATGTAGGTATGGCTGGTTGCTTTACCAAAATGTCTAACCAAGAAATATGTAACTTCAGACGCTATGATTTAAATCAAGGCAGTCTTGCTTCTCCTGCTGCATTCTCTTTAATGTAAGCTACAGTACATGTAGAATCCAGCAGCAAGAGTGAGACTGCTTGTAATCAGTGTAGACCGCAGGTCGGGCTTAGATAGAGAGAGATGATAATCTTACCGTATACATAGAATACAGAAGACCACCCGGTGTATTGCACTAGGATCCCGGCTAAAGGCATAGCAATCACCGCTCCAGCGTAGGACCCTGAGGGAAGCGAAACGTGTAAGTTGTGAAGCTTTTGCGCACTGGGTGACATAATATTGAGAGAAAAAGAATGAATCTTTACCGCAGAAGGAGGTGGTCGCCAACCTACTCCTCTCTAATGGTGGCGCCCACTTACTCCATATTCCGTGGCATGCCGGGTAAGTGACACCCTAAAGTTATGAAAAAAAAACAAAATCTTGTATTTTTTACTATACAAATATGTTGGACCACCCAATGAGACAAGATTCCATTTGCAACATTTTATCAGACAGGTCAGTGCTGAAAGATATTAATACCAATTTGTACGTTTGCTCACTGACAAAGAAATGATCAGTCTATAATTTTATTGGTCGGTTTATTTTACCAGTGAGAGACAGAATAACAGCAAAAATATCCGGAAAAACGCATTTCAAAAAAGTGATACATTGATTTGCATTTTAATGAGTGAAATAAGTATTTGATCCCCTTCACAAAACATGACTTAGCACTTGGTGGAGAAACCCTTGTTGGCAATCACAGAGGTCAGACGTTTCTTGTAGTTGGCCTCCAGGGTTGCACATCTCAGGAGGGATTTTGTCCTCTTTGCAGATCTTCTCCAAGTCATTGAGGTTTCGAGGCCGACGTTTGGTAACTCGAACCTTCAGCTCCCTCCACATATTTTCTATGGGATTAAGGTCTGGAGACTGGCTAGGCCACTCCCGGACCTTAATGTGCTTCTCCATGAGCTGCTCCTTTGGTGCCTTGGCCGTGTGTTTTGGGTCATTGTCATGATGGAATTACCCATCCACAACCCATTTTCAATGGACTGGCTAAGGGAAGGAGGTTCTCACCCAAGATTTGATGGTACATGGCCCCCGTCCATCGTCCCTTTGATGCGGTGAAGTTGTCCTGTCCCCCTAGCAGAAAAACACCCCCAAAGCATAATGTTTCCACCTCCATGTATGACGGTGGGGGATGGTGTTCTTGGGGTCATAGGCAGCATTCCTCCTCCAAACACGGCGAGTTGAGTTGATGCCAAAGATCTCGATTTTGGTCTCATCTGATCACAACACTTTCCCCCAGTTCTCCTCGGAATCATTCAGATGTTCATTAGCAAACTTCAGACGGACCTGTACATGTGTTTTCCTGAGCAGGGGGACCTTGCTGGGGCTGCAGGATTTCAGTCCTTCACGGCGAAGTGTTACCGATTGTTATCTTGGTGACTATGGTCCCAGCTGAGATCATTGACAAGATTCTCCCGTGTAGTTCTGGGCTGATTCCTCACCGTTCTCATGATCATTGAAACTCCATGAGGTGAGACCTTCCATGGAGCCCCAGACCGAGGGAGATTGATAGTTATTTTCTGTTTCTTCCATCTGCGAATAAATCGCACCAACTGTTGTCACCCTCTCACCAATCTGCTTGGTGGTGGTCTTGTAGCCCATTCCAGCCTTGTGTAGGTCTACAATCTTCTCCCCGACATCCTTGGACAGCTCTTTGGTCTTGGCCATGGTGGAGAGATTGGAATCTGATTGCTTCTGCGGACAGGTGACTTCTATACAGGTAACAAGATTAGGAGCACTCCCTTTAAGAGAAAGTGCTCCTAATCTCAGCTCGGTACCTGTATAGAAGACACCTGGGAGCCAGAAATCTTGCGGATTGATGGGGGATCAAATACTTATTTCACTCATTAAAATACAAATCAATGTATAACTTTTTTTTAAAAGCGTTTTTCTGGATATTTTTGTCGCTATTCTGTCTCTCGCTGTTAAAAAATAAACCGACCATTAAAATTATAGACTGATCGTTTCTTTGTCAGTTGTCAAGCTTACAAAATCAGCAGCCGATCAAATACTTTTTTTCCCCTCGCTGTGACAGGAAGAACGCACAATCTTTCCTGGTAATTATGTCTAGTAATCCATGTCAAAGTGAATATGAAGTATACAGGGGACTCACAGAAACAGAACATTGCTATTTTACCGGCTTTCCAATTCTGAACAGCAATAGAGCGTTTTACCTAAGTGAACTATAAAAGAGACAAAATCAGAATGAACAGGCTGCATAAAATAGGGGGGGGGGGGGGTGGGGGGACCTCCGTAACCCTCCTATGACAGTGAATCTGACAGGCCAAGGTTTGGCACTTACTGATGGTTGTCCACTCCTCTCTTTCTCCTGCACATTCCTAGTGGCCAGCAACTTAGTCCCTCATAGTGATGGGCCAATAGGAATAGGAGAGAGGAGGGGCGACTAAGCAGCAAGCTCCAACGCAACCCGGAGTCTCTATACATAGTAACATTTGTTTGTACCTTTTATTGGTATTACAAATACATTTTAGTCATGTCAGTATGAGATTTTTAATATATACAGTGGCTCGAAAAAGTATTCATACCCCTTGAAATTTTCCACATTTTGTCATGGTACAACTGAAAAAAAATGTAAATGTATTTTATTGGGATTTTATGTGATAGACCAACACAAAGTGTCACATAATTGTGAAGTGGAAGGAAAATGATAAATGGTTTTCAATTTTTTTTACTTAAAATTTTTTTTTTTAATAAATATGTGAAAAGTGTGGGGGTACATTTGTATGGCGCCCCCCGGAGTCAATACTTTGTAGAACCCCCTTTATCTACAATTACAGCTGCAAGTCTTTTTGGGGATGTCTCTACCAGATTTGCACATCTAGAGAGGACATTTTTGCCCATTCTTCTTTGTAAAATATCTCAAGTTCTGTCAGATTGGATGTAGAGCGTCTGTGAACAGTAATTTTCAAGTCTTGCCACAGATTCTCAATGTGATTTAGGTCTGGACTGTGACTGGGCCATTCTAACACATGAATATGCTTTGATCTAAACCATTCCATTGTAGCTCTGGCTGGATGTTTCGGGTCGTTGTCCTGCTGGAAGGTGAACCTCCGCCCCAGTCTCATGTCTTTTACAGACTCTAACAGGTTTTCTTCTAAGATTGTCCTGTATTTGTCTCCATCCATCTTCCCATCAACTCTGACCAGCTTCCCTGTCCCTGCTGAAGAAAAGCATCCCCACCACATGATGCTGCCACCACCATGTTTCACGGTGGGGATGGTGTGTTCAGGGTGATGTGCAGTGTTAGTTTTCCCCCACACATAGCGTTTTTCTTTTAGGCCAAAAAGTTCAATTTTGGTCTCATCTGACCAGATCACCTTCTTCCACATGTTTGCTGTGTCCCCCACATGGCTTCTCACAAACTACAAACGGGACTTCTTATGACTTTCTTTCACCAATGTCTTTCTTCTTCTCACTCTTCCATAAAGGGCAGATTTGTGGAGAACACGACTAATAGTTGTCCTGTGGACAGATTCTCTCACCTGAGCTGTGGATCTCTGCAGCTCCTCCAGAGTTACCATGGACCTCTTGGCTCTTCTCTGATGAATGCTCTCCTTGCCCGGCCGGTCAGTTTAGGTGGACGGTCATGTCTTGGTAGGTTTGCAGTTGTGCCATACTCTTTCCATTTTCCGATGATGGATTGAACAGAGCTCCGTGAGATGGTCAAAGCTTGGGAGATTTTTTTATAACCTAACCCTGCTTTATACTTCTCCACAACTTTATCCCTGACCTGTCTGGTGTGTTCCTTGGCCTTCATGATGCTATTTGTTCACTAAGGTTCTCTAACAAACCTCTGAGGGCTTCACAGAACAGCTGTGTTTGTACGGAGATTAAATTACATACAGGTGGACTCTATTTACTAATTAGGTGACTTCTGAAGGGAATTGGTTCCCCTAGATTTTAGTTAGGGGTATCAGAGTAAAGAATACAAATGCCCCCCCACACTTTTCTCATAATCATTTGTAAAGAATTTTGAAAACCATTTATCATTTTCCTTCCACTTCACAATTATGAGCCACTTTGTGTTGGTCTATCACATAAAAATCCCAATAAAATACATTTATGTTTTTTGGTTGCAACATGACAAAACGCGGAAAATTTCAAGGGGTATGAATACTTTTTAAAGGCACTGTATAACTATTCCCTATTTTTTGCCATATACATGATCCAGGACAGAGGTGCCACCGCATAGCAATAAAACTGCTATAGAGCGGACCTAAAGTGCTTAACTAATTTATTTATTTTTTAATACTATAATTGTATCAGATAATTACAGTACTAAACAGAATCACTAAAATATATATTTAAAATTTATGCTCACAGCAAAATTACACCTTTTAAAGTGGTTGTACACCCTGTACACCCTGTACACCCTGTACAACCTCTACACCCTCTACACCCTGTACACCCTCTACACCCTCTACACCCTGTACACCCTGTACACCCTCTACACCCTATACACCCTGTACACCCTCTACACCCTGTACACTGTGTACACCCTGTACACCCTCTACACCCTGTACACCCTCTACACCCTCTACACCCTCTACACCCTGTAACCCTCTACACCTTCTATACCCTGTACACCCTCTACACCCTGTACACCCTCTACACCCTCTACACCCTGTACACCCTCTACACCCTGTACACCCTGTACACCCTCTACACCCTCTACACCCTGTACACCCTCTACACCCTCTACACCCTCTACACCCTGTACACCCTCTACACCCTCTACACCCTCTACACCCTCTACACTCTCTACACCCTCTACACCCTCTACTCCCTGTACACCCTGTACACCCTGTACACCCTGTACACCCTCTACACCCTGTACACCCTGTACACCCTCTACACCCTGTACACCCTCTACACCCTCTACACCCTCTACACCCTCTACACCCTCTACACTCTCTACACCCTCTACACCCTCTACTCCCTGTACACCCTCTACACCCTCTACACCCTGTACACCCTCTACACCCTCTACACCCTCTACACCCTCTACACCCTCTACACTCTCTACACCCTCTACACCCTCTACTCCCTGTACACCCTGTACACCCTCTACACCCTGTACACCCTCTACACCCTCTACACCCTCTACACCCTCTACACCCTCTACACTCTCTACACCCTCTACACCCTCTACTCCCTGTACACCCTGTACACCCTCTACACCCTGTACACCCTCTACACCCTGTACACCCTCTACACCCTGTACACCCTGTACACCCTCTACACCCTGTACACCCTCCACACCCTCTACACCCTCTACACCCTCTACACCCTCTACACCCTGTACACCCTCTACACCCTCTACACCCTGTACACCCTGTACACCCTCTACACCCTCTACACTCTCTACACCCTCTACACCCTCTACTCCCTGTACACCCTGTACACCCTCTACACCCTGTACACCCTCTACACCCTGTACACCCTCTACACCCTGTACACCCTGTACACCCTCTACACCCTGTACACCCTGTACACCCTGTACACCCTCTACACCCTGTACACCCTGTACACCCTCTACACCCTGTACACCCTGTACACCCTGTACACCCTCTACACCCTCTACACCCTCTACACCCTGTACAACCACTTTTACCTACAGGTAAGACTATATTAAGGCTTACCTGTAGGTGCTGGAAATATCTCCTAAACCTCCACGGTATAGAAGATATTCACTAAAAAGACGAGCGCCCATGACTACGGCGCATGCGCCGAAGAATTATTGAGATTTGAAATGGTTTATCTTTTCCATGAATATTATCCAAAAGTTGTATATATAAACATTGTATATTATAGATGGGTCAGTGGTGTTGCTGGGGGGGGGGGGGTGTGCGGGCATGGCGGACTGCACCCAGGCAACACCCGCCAGAGGGGTGACACCATCAAGGAGGAAGTGATATCTAACTGCGATGGTGTCACCCCCATCCTTGACAGCACAGAGATCGACATACAGGAGAGACAAGGGCGGGGGGGGGTGACACCATGTTTTAGAGCCTGGGAGGGGGAGGTGACACCATGTTTATATAAATGGGAAACCCACCAGAAGAGTGACACCATCAAGGAGGAAGTGATATCCGACTGCAATGGTGTCACCCCCCATCAGTGACGGCGCACAGATCGGCGTACAGGAGAGAGCCTGATGGGGGGGGGTGGGTGACCACCATGTTTTGGAATCCAATGGGGGGGTGACATCATGTTTTATAGACCAATAGGTTTGGGGGGGGGTGTCACAATGTTAAAGAGCCTGCCTGATGGGGGGGGGGTGACAACATGTTTTAGAGCCCAATAGTGGGGGGTGACACCATGTTTTAGAGACTGATGGGGGGGGTGACACCATGTTTTAGAGCCCAATAGTGGGGGGTGACACCATGTTTTAGAGCCCAGTAGTGGGGGGTGACACCATGTTTTAGAGCCTGATGGGGGTGACACCATGTTTTACACAAAATGGAACTTCCGCTTTTCGGAACCCTCCCCCCCCCCCTCCGGTGTCACATTTGGCACCTTTCAGGGGGGAGGGAAACCCACCAGAAGTGTGACACCATCAAGGACACCATGTTTATATAGATGGGAAACCCACCAGAAGGGTGACACCATCAAGGAGGAAGTAATATCCGACCGCAATGGTGTCACCCCCATCAGTGACAGCGCACAGATCGGCGTATAGGAGAGAGCCTGATGGGGGGTGTTGACCACCATTTTTTGGAACCCGATGGGGGGGAGGGTGACATCATGTTTTATAGCCCAATAGGTTTGGGGGGAGGGGGGTGTCACAATGTTATAGAGCCTGCCTGATGTGGGGGGGGTGACACCATGTTTTAGAGCCCAATGGGGGGGTGACACCATGTTTTAGAGCCCGATGGGGGGGGGGTCACACCATGTTTTAGAGCCCAATGGGGGGGTGACACCATGTTTTAGAGCCCAATGGGGGGGTGACACCATGTTTTAGAGTCCGATGAGGGGGTGACACCATGTTTTAGAGCCCAATGGGGGGGTGACACCATGTTTTAGAGCCCGATGGGGGGGTGACACCATGTTTTAGAGCCCAATGGGGGGTGACACCATGTTTTAGAGCCCGATGGGGGGGTGACACCATGTTTTAGAGCCTGACAAGGGGGTTTGACACCTGATGGGGGGGGTTTACAGCATGTTTTAGAGCCTGACGGGGGGGTGACAACATGTTTTAGAGCCCAATAGTAGGGGGTGACACCATGTTTTAGAGCCCAATAGTGGGGGGTGACACCATGTTTTAGAGCCTGATGGGGGGTGACACCATGTTTTACACAAAATGGAACTTCCGCTTTTCGGAACCCCCCCCCCCCTCCGGTATCACATTTGGCACCTTTCAGGGGGGAGGGAAACCCACCAGAAGTGTGACACCATCAAGGACACCATGTTTATATAGATGGGAAACCCACCAGAAGGGTGACACCAGCAAGGAGGAAGTAATATCCGACCGCAATGGTGTCACCCCCATCAGTGACAGCGCACAGATCGGCGTATAGGAGAGAGCCTGATGGGGGGTGTTGACCACCATGTTTTGGAACCCGATGGGGGGGCGGGTGACATCATGTTTTATAGCCCAATAGGTTTGGGGGGAGGGGGGTGTCACAATGTTATAGAGCCTGCCTGATGTGGGGGGGGGGTGACACCATGTTTTAGAGCCCAATGGGGGGGTGACACCATGTTTTAGAGCCCAATGGCGGGGGGTGACACCATGTTTTAGAGCCCGATGGGGGGGGGGGGTGACACCATGTTTTAGAGCCCAATGGGGGGGGTGACACCATGTTTTAGAGCCCGATGGGGGGGGTGACACCATGTTTTAGAGCCCAATGGGGGGGTGACACCATGTTTTAGAGCCCAATGGGGGGGGTGACACCATGTTTTAGAGCCTGACAAGGGGGTTTGACACCTGATGGGGGGGGGTTTACAGCACGTTTTATAGCCTGATGGGGGGGGTGACACCATGTTTTAGAGCCTGACGGGGGGGTGACACCATGTTTTAGAGCCCAATAGTGGGGGGTGACACCATGTTTTAGAGCCTGATGGGGGGTGACACCATGTTTTACACAAAATGGAACTTCCGCTTTTCGGAACCCCCCCCCCCCTCCGGTATCACATTTGGCACCTTTCAGGGGGGAGGGAAACCCACCAGAAGTGTGACACCATCAAGGACACCATGTTTATATAGATGGGAAACCCACCAGAAGGGTGACACCAGCAAGGAGGAAGTAATATCCGACCGCAATGGTGTCACCCCCATCAGTGACAGCGCACAGATCGGCGTATAGGAGAGAGCCTGATGGGGGGTGTTGACCACCATGTTTTGGAACCCGATGGGGGGGCGGGTGACATCATGTTTTATAGCCCAATAGGTTTGGGGGGAGGGGGGTGTCACAATGTTATAGAGCCTGCCTGATGTGGGGGGGGGGTGACACCATGTTTTAGAGCCCAATGGGGGGGTGACACCATGTTTTAGAGCCCAATGGCGGGGGGTGACACCATGTTTTAGAGCCCGATGGGGGGGGGGGGTGACACCATGTTTTAGAGCCCAATGGGGGGGGTGACACCATGTTTTAGAGCCCGATGGGGGGGGTGACACCATGTTTTAGAGCCCAATGGGGGGGTGACACCATGTTTTAGAGCCCAATGGGGGGGGTGACACCATGTTTTAGAGCCTGACAAGGGGGTTTGACACCTGATGGGGGGGGGTTTACAGCACGTTTTATAGCCTGATGGGGGGGGTGACACCATGTTTTAGAGCCTGACGGGGGGGTGACAACATGTTTTAGAGCCCAATAGTGGGGGGTGACACCATGTTTTAGAGCCTGATGGGGGGGTGGCACCATGTTTTACACAAAATGGAACTTCCGCTTTTCGGAACCCTCCCCCCCCTCCGGTGTCACATTTGGCACCTTTCAGGGGGGAGGGAAACCCACCAGAAGTGTGACACCATCAAGGACACCATGTTTATATAGATGGGAAACCCACCAGAAGGGTGACACCATCAAGGAGGAAGTAATATCCGACCGCAATGGTGTCACCCCCCATCAGTGACAGCGCACAGATCGGCGTATAGGAGAGAGCCCGATGGGGGGGGGGGGGGGGTCACACCATGTTTTAGAGCCCAATGGGGGGGTGACACCATGTTTTAGAACCCAATGGCGGGGGGTGACACCATGTTTTAGAGCCCGATGGGGGGGGGGGGGGTGACACCATGTTTTAGAGCCCAATGGGGGGGGTGACACCATGTTTTAGAGCCCGATGGGGGGGGTGACACCATGTTTTAGAGCCCAATGGGGGGGTGACACCATGTTTTAGAGCCCGATGGGGGGGTGACACCATGTTTTAGAGCCTGACAAGGGGGTTTGACACCTGATGGGGGGGGTTTACAGCATGTTTTATAGCCTGATGGGGGGGTGTGACACCATGTTTTAGAGCCTGACGGGGGGGTGACACCATGTTTTAGAGCCCAATAGTAGGGGGTGACACCATGTTTTACACAAAATGGAACTTCCGCTTTTCGGAACCCTCCCCCCCTCTGGTGTCACATTTGGCACCTTTCAGGGGGGAGGGGGTGCAGATGCCTGTCTAATACAGGTATTTGCACCCACTTCCGGGCATAGACCCAGACGGGTCCCAGAGACAGCAGGGACCATTCGTATTGCTTAACGCGACCCGCGCATGCGCAGTAGGGAACCAGGAAGTAAAGCCGCAAGGCTTTAATTCCTGATTCCCTTACCAAAAGATGGCGGTGGCAGCACCCGAGGACCGAGGGACGGTTCAGCCTCGGGTGCCGACATCGCGGGTGCAGTGGACAGGTAGGTGTCCTTATTTTATAAGTCAGCTGCAGTATTTGTAGCTGCTGATTTAAAAAAAAAATAATTGTCGGACCTCCGCTTTAAGTCAGCAATTTATTAAAACAATACTTATTGCCATGAGTGCTCTGGACTGAGACAAGAACACACTATAGGGTTATGCTTTGTTCATGTTTCATGTCTGAGGTTTACAACCACCTTAAGGCCTCACCAACCTACTTTACTGGGAAATGTTTTCAAACCTCATTACAAACAATATGGTAATAATAATATTAATAAAAAAATAATAATACAGTACCTCTACAAGCCCTTGTAGGATCCTGACGAGCATCACACACCCATAATGCACTTTGGCTGCTGATGGTATTAACATGTTCAAGCTGGCGGTGAGCACTATGGCCGCACCAAACACCCTGCAAATCAAAGACGAAAAAGTCAAACATTCATAAATTCATTGTAAGACACCAGAGGAGACGATGTACACAAGAGACACATTCCTGCCCATAGACATCACAATTTCTAGGAATCTTTGGCAAATTATAATACTTGGTATGTACAATACAGCTGGAACTTTCCATGAGAGCCAATGGTGAATAAATAACTTTACACCGATCAGCCATAACATTCTGATCACTGACAGGTAAAGTGAATAACATCGATATCTGGTTATAATTGCACCTGAAAGTGGGTGGGATATATTAGGCAGCGAGCGAACATGTTGTCCCTGAAGTTGATGTGTTGAAAACAGA
Organism: Lithobates septentrionalis; assembly: GCA_037952835.1. Taxonomy (NCBI): domain Eukaryota; kingdom Metazoa; phylum Chordata; class Amphibia; order Anura; family Ranidae; genus Lithobates; species Lithobates septentrionalis. The sequence continues at coordinate 233,648 of JBBDGP010004281.1, forward strand.
AAAAAATGGGCAACCATAAGGATTTGAGTGACTTTGACAAGGGGCCAAATTGTAATGTCTACACGACTGGGTCAGAGGAACTCTAAAACGGCAGCTCTTGTGGGGTGTTACCAGGACCGACCAAAAGTGGTCCAAATAAGGAGAACCGGCCAACCAGAGACAGGGTCATGGGTGGCCAAGGCCCATTGATGGAGGTGGGGGGGGAGGCTCATTGATGGAGGTGGGGACGGAAGGCTTATTGATGGAGGTGGGGAGGGAAGACTCATTGATGATGATGGGGAGGGAAGGCTTATTGATGGAGGAGGGGAGGGAAGGCTCATTGATGGAGGTGGGGAGGGAAGGCTCATTGATGGACGTAGGGAGGGAAGGCTCATTGATGGAGGTGTGGGGTGAAGGCTCATTGATGGAGGTGGGGGAAGGGAAGGTTCATTGATGGAGGTGGGGAGGGAAGGCTCATTGATGGAGGTGGGGAGGGAAGGCTCATTGATGGAGGTGGGAAGGGAAGGTTCATTGATGGAGATGGGGAGGAAATGCTTATTGATGGAGGTGGGGAGGGAAGGCTCATTGATGGAGGTGGGGGTGAAGGCTCATTGATGGAGGTAGGGAGGGAAGGTTCATTGATGGAGGTGGGGAGGGAAGACTCATTGATGATGATGGGGAGGGAAGGCTCATTGATGGAGGTGGGGAGGGAAGACTCATTGATGGAGGTGGGGAGGGAAGGTTCATTGATGGAGGTGGGGAGGGAAAGTTCATTGATGGAGGAGGGGAGGGAATGCTCATTGATGGAGGTGGGGAGGGAAGGCTCATTGATGGAGGTGGGGAGGGAAGGCTCATTTATGGAGGTGGGGGGGGAGGCTCATTGATGGAGGTGGGGACGGAAGGCTTATTGATGGAGGTGGGGAGGGAAGACTCATTGATGATGATGGGGAGGGAAGGCTTATTGATGGAGGAGGGGAGGGAAGGCTCATTGATGGAGGTGGGGAGGGAAGGCTCATTGATGGACGTAGGGAGGGAAGGCTCATTGATGGAGGTGTGGGGTGAAGGCTCATTGATGGAGGTGGGGGAAGGGAAGGTTCATTGATGGAGGTGGGGAGGGAAGGCTCATTGATGGAGGTGGGGAGGGAAGGCTCATTGATGGAGGTGGGGAGGGAAGGTTCATTGATGGAGATGGGGAGGAAATGCTTATTGATGGAGGTGGGGAGGGAAGGCTCATTGATGGAGGTGGGGGTGAAGGCTCATTGATGGAGGTAGGGAGGGAAGGTTCATTGATGGAGGTGGGGAGGGAAGACTCATTGATGATGATGGGGAGGGAAGGCTCATTGATGGAGGTGGGGAGGGAAGACTCATTGATGGAGGTGGGGAGGGAAGGTTCATTGATGGAGGTGGGGAGGGAAAGTTCATTGATGGAGGAGGGGAGGGAATGCTCATTGATGGAGGTGGGGAGGGAAGGCTCATTGATGGAGGTGGGGAGGGAAGGCTCATTTATGGAGGTGGGGGGTAAAGGCTCACTGATGGAGGTGGGGAGGGAAGGCTCATTGATGTAGGTGAGGAGGGAAGGTTCATTGATGGAGATGGGGAGGAAATGCTTATTGATGGAGGTGGGGGTGAAGGCTCATTGATGGAGGTAGGGAGGGAAGGTTCATTGATGGAGGTGGGGAGGGAAGACTCATTGATGATGATGGGGAGGGAAGGCTCATTGATGGAGGTGGGGAGGGAAGACTCATTGATGGAGGTGGGGAGGGAAGGTTCATTGATGGAGGTGGGGAGGGAAAGTTCATTGATGGAGGAGGGGAGGGAATGCTCATTGATGGAGGTGGGGAGGGAAGGCTCATTGATGGAGGTGGGGAGGGAAGGCTCATTTATGGAGGTGGGGGGTAAAGGCTCACTGATGGAGGTGGGGAGGGAAGGCTCATTGATGTAGGTGAGGAGGGAAGGTTCATTGATGGAGATGGGGAGGAAATGCTTATTGATGGAGGTGGGGGTGAAGGCTCATTGATGGAGGTAGGGAGGGAAGGTTCATTGATGGAGGTGGGGGAGGGAAGGTTCATTGATGGAGGTGGGGAAGGAAGGCTCATTGATGGAGGTGGGGGAGGGAAGACTCATTGATGGAGATGGGGAGGGAAGACTCATTGGTGTAGGTGGGGAGGGAAGGCTCATTGATGGAGGTGGGGGAAGGAAGGCTCATTGATGGAGGTGGGGGAAGGAAGGCTCATTGATGGAGGCGGGGGAGGGAAGACTCATTGATGGAGATGGGGAGGGAAGGCTCATTGGTGTAGGTGGGGAGGGAAGGCTCCCTGATGGAGGTGGGGAGGGAAGGCTCATTGATGGAGGTGGGGAGGGAAGGCTCATTGATGGAGGTGGGGAGGGAAGGCTCATTGATGGAGGTGGGGAGGGAAGGCTCATTGATGTAGGTGGGGAGGGAAGGCTCATTGATGGAGGTGGGGGTGAAGGCTCATTGATGGAGGTGTGGGAGGGAAGGTTCATTGATGGAGGTGGGGAAGGAAGGCTCATTAATGGAGGTGGGGAGGGAAGACTCATTGATGGAGGTGAGGAGGGAAGACATATTTATGAAGGTGGGGAGGGAAGGCTCATTGATGGAGGTGGGGAGTGAAGGCTCATTGATGGAGGTGGGGAGGGAAGGCTCATTGATGGACGTGGGGAGGGAAGGCTCATTGATGGAGGTGGGGAGGGAAGGCTCGTTGATGGACGTGGGGAGGGAAGGCTCATTGATGGAGGTGGGGGAGGGAAGGCTCATTGATGGAAGTGGGGAGGGAAGACTCATTGATGGAGGTGGGGAGGGAAGGCTCATTGATGGAGGTGGGGAGGGAAGGCTCATTGATGGAAGTGGGGAGGGAAGGCTCATTGATAGAGGTGGGGGAGGGAAGGTTCATTGATGGAGATGGGGAGGGAAGGCTCATTCATGGAGGTGGAAGGGAAGGCTCATTGATGGAGATGGGAAGGGAAGGCTCATTGATGGAGATGGGAAGGGGAGGCTCATTGATGGAGGTGGAGAGGGAAGGCTCATTGATGGAGATGGGAAGGGAAGGCTCATTGATGGAGATGGGAAGGGAAGGCTCATTGATGGAAGTGAAGAGGGAAGTCTCATGGATGGAGGTGGGGAGGGAAGGCTCATTGATGGAAGTGGGGAGGGAAGGCTCATTGATAGAGGTGGGGGAGGGAAGGTTCATTGATGGAGATGGGGAGGGAAGGCTCATTCATGGAGGTGGAAGGGAAGGCTCATTGATGGAGATGGGAAGGGAAGGCTCATTGATGGAGATGGGAAGGGGAGGCTCATTGATGGAGGTGGAGAGGGAAGGCTCATTGATGGTGATGGGAAGGGAAGGCTCATTGATGGAGATGGAAAAGGAAGGCTCATTGATGGAGATGGGAAGGGGAGGCTCATTGATGGAGGTGGGGAGGGAAGGCTCATTGATGGTGATGGGAAGGGAAGGCTCATTGATGGAGATGGGCAGGGAAGGCTCATTGATGGAGGTGGAGGAGGGAAGGCTCATTGATGGAAGTGAAGAGGGAAGGCTCATTCATGGAGGTGGAAGGGAAGGCTTATTGATGGAGATGGGAAGGGAAGGTTCATTGATGGAGGTGCAGGGCATAGTTGACCCTAAATGACTGCCTGTCACAGGTGCAGCCGCTCGTATTAACCCCTGCAGCACTGCGGCGGTATCTGGGGGCAGAGGACTTCAGATTTCAACTGAGCACAACCACTACCAGTACATGGGATACATTTCATTCATGGTAAGTACCATCCCTGGTGCTTTTTTTTTGTAATATTTTCAAGTTCAAGCAATGGTTTAGATCCAATACAATCCACATATAGACTCGACACGTTTCGATAGATCATCTTCAGGAGTACATGTGAATGATCTTTACCACTTAAGGACTGCCTGCTCACAATGTACAGCAGTCCATGTAGGCAAAGCGACATGCTGGTACTTCGCTGCCTGCTTTTGGGTTTAGGGTGTGTGCATGTGCACCCGCCTGCCGACATCCTCTGTGATTGTAGACAGAGTCTGTCAGCAAATCCCTGCTAATGATTCATGACCGGAAACCTGCTGATTGGCTGTGTCCAATCACAGCCCAGAGCCCTGTGTTGACAATCAACACAGGGCTCAGTACAGAGGAAACAAAGATCTTTAGTAAAAATCAGCACACATTACACAATTTAGGGTACACATTTAACCCTTTGATTGCCCTAGATGTTAACACCATCCCAGCCAGTGTCATTAGTACAGTGACAGTACATAGTATTGGCATTGATCACTGTATTAGTGTCACTGGTGATGCCGGTCAGTTCCCCTCCCCAATGTCAGTTAGTGTCAGATTGCTCACCGCACTATCGCAGTCCCATTATAAGTCGCTGATTGCCCCCATTATCAGTATAAAAAAATAAAAAAAAATAAAAAAAACAATATGTATACCATAGTTTGTAGGCACTATAACATTCAAGCAAACTAATCAATATACACGTATTGGGATTTTTTTTACTAAAGACATATAGTAGAATACATTTTGGCCCAAATGTATTATTTTCTCATTGTATTACAAACATATATTCACTGGAATCCTACAGGTGAGAGAAACGACATGGATGTGTTTATAATATACATGTTATATCTTTTAAAGATCATTCACATGTACTCCTGAACAAGATCCATTGAAACGCGTCGAGTCCACATATGGATTGTATTGGATCTAAACAATTACTTGAATCCCAAATTTAGAATTTTACTGTTTGTTTTTGTGGTTTGGCTTTTATTGAATGCTATGTTTTTATATAGGTTTTTATATACGCAATGTTTTCCTTGTATCTATATAAATGTTCCTCTAAAAGTCCTTGGCTACGATCGTTGTTTGTATATGCTATATATAGGGACGAGGACATATAGCACACAGTATATTGGATAATCCACTTCAATGACACAAGTCACACAATGCCAGAAATGGCCCCTCATCAGCCTCGTGATTTTAATTAATTAAAAAGTAGCAAAAAAAACCCGGAAAAATCAAATCTAAAATTATAGTTCACATAAATACCAATTAAATACATAAAAAAAAGGGGAAAACACAAATTCAAAGATCACTGAATGAAACAAGCCTAAGAACTCCCCCTCCCCCCACAAAAAAAACCCCTACATCCACAAAACGTTTTTTTTTTATAAGGTTGAACTCCGGGTTCAAAAACTTTAATTTATATTTATTTGTAATTATTTTTAAAAAATCCTTAATAGTCACAGAGCATATACATCTACTTTGTGAGCACCAAATGCATTTGCCTTCCCAGATATTACCTTGTAAAAGTAGCAGTGACATCATCAGTGTGCTGTGCAGACAGCAGAGCACAAGGAGAGAGAGCAGAGCTGTAGGAAGAACCCAGCAGGCTCCGCCCACTACAGGCTGCCTGCAGAAAACTACAAGAGGGGGCGGAGACAAGACCAGTCACCCTGCACATAGAGAGAAGAGATGTGGGAGGGACCCAGCAGGCTCCACCCACTACAGGCTGCCTGCAGAAAAACTACAGGAGGAGGCGGAGACAAGACCAGTCACCCTGCACAAAGACAGAGAGCAGAGATGTGTGAGGGACCCAGCAGGCTCCACCCATTTCAGGCTGCCTGCAAAAAATTATAGGAGGGTGTCAGGGCTGGGCTAAGCCCTTGCTTCTCTGAGCTGGCCGCTCAGCTGTCAGCTAATTGCCAGCTCCTATCTCTCCACAGTTACTCAGCTGTTGATGATATCCTGCTCGTCAGTCCTGCCTACTTAAGCCGTTCAGCCCAGTGGATCTCTGCCTTCGCCTTGGTCAACATCACAGAGACTATCTCCTGCGATCCTGTTCAAGGCTTGCTTTGCTGACATCCCTTCTGGCTCCAGATCCTGCTTGCTGTTCCACTACATTGATCCCTGACTTCTGGCTTGTCTGACTATCCGTTCTGGTTACTGAACTTTGGCTATGATTTGACTACGTTTGTTCTTTTTACTTTTATTATTAAACACGTGTGATTTAACTGTACTTCTGTCTCGGCCTGATTTCATGGTTTCTGACAGGGGGGCGGAGACAAGACCACCCTGCACAAGGAGAGAGAGCAGCAGTGAGCGGTCTTTATTACAGGAAGGAAAAGTCTCACACTGGATTACCGCACAGATCTGGAAGAAATACACAAAGATCACAGAGATTCAAGAAGACGACACATGACTGATGGATTTAGAGAATATTTCCTGATTCCGGAGTTCAGCTTTACTGCAGTACCTTCTGCTAATCATTTTCTGAACCATGGAGCTTGCAATTGACGCAGGACAAGGGACAGGAAGAAGGCTGGTTGCTAGTCAGATAAATAGACATCCTGTTGGACACATTGTACCAACAACCTCCATTGTCCTCGTTTCACCTCCAATTTTCCGTTACAGCATTGGTGTAGGAAGTCTTAATATATTGGCTCCGCCCAATAGGGACCGCCGTCCGACCCAGTCAGGGGAATTCAGTAAAGCCCAAAAAGACAATTTTTTTCAGGCACTGCTGGCCTATTTCTAGCAAGCAAGCATGTGCACCAGTGTTGGTAACGTTACCGACACGTGCGGAAAGTCCAGGTAGTTCTTGCTACCGTCACTTTAACCACTTGCCGGCTGCCCTTTAGTGGTTTTACTGCTACAGGACGGCTGTTGTGCACAGGATCCTGTATATACACGTAATCCCGCAACTTTCAGGTAGGGGGCGCAAATGTGCGCTGCCAACGGCTCATTCCCACCTGTGAGTACGCACAGCAGGAGCCAATCAGCGGGTGCCCTGGACTCGATGTCCGCTGGCACCCGCCGATCATCAGTCACAGAGTCAGGACTGCAATCTGCCTATGTAAATAAGGCAGATCTTCATTGTGACAGGAGGGAAGGTATGAGTCCTGTGTCTTTGCAAAGCAGGAACACGGATCCACGCCTTCCCCTAGTAAAAGCTCCTCCCACAATACATTGGTTAGGCACACAGTTAACCCTTTGATTGCCCCTGATGTTAACCCCTTCCCAGCCAGTGTCATTAGTACAGTGACAGTGCATATTTTTAGAACTGATCACTGCATTATTGTCACTGGTTCACAAAAAAGTGTCAAAAGTTTCAGTTGGGTGTCCGATTGTCCACCGCAATATCGCAATTCCACTATAAGTCGCTGATTGCCGCCATTACTAGTAAATAGAGCTGCACGATTAATCCTTAAGAGTCAAAATCACAATCTTTTTCTCTTCCCGACCTTCAAAACAGCGTGGCGAGATTCTTTTTAACAAGTGCAGAGAGTTCTCACAGCTGGGAAAGAAAAAAAAAATCCAGGCAGCCTGCCAAGTTTAATCACAATAAGTAGAAACAAAGTATCTTTTCCTTCTTTTATGAAAGGAAAGAACTCCAGGGTGTAAAGGAAGGAAGTTTAACCATTTAAAGACCAAACCTTTTCTGACATTTGTTGATTACAAGTAAAAATCATTATTTTCTGCTAGAGCACCCATTTGCGCAGCAGTCTTTCAAACGCAATAAAAAAAAAAAAATACACCTTAATGAATTAAAAAAACTAAACGGTAAAGTTAGCCCAATTTTTTTTTGTATAATGTGAAAGATGTTACACCGCGAGAATCGTGATCTTTATTCTAAGCAAAAAAATTGTGATTCTCATTTTAGCCAAAATCGTGCAGCTCTACTGGTAAATAAATAAATCGATCCCGTAGTTTGTAGACGCCATAACTTTTGCGCAAACCAATCAATATACGCTTACTGGGAAAACATTTTTTTACCAAAAATATGTAGCAGAATACACATTGATCTACATTGATGAAGAAATTTCTTTTTTTTTTTCCCACATTTTTTTATTGGCTGTGTTTTATAGCAGAAAGTAATTAAATACTGCTTTGTTTTCAAAATTGTCGGTCTTTTTTTTTTTATAGCGCAAAATATAGTAAAAACGGCAGAGGCGATGGAATGCCGCCAAAAGAAAGCTCTATTTGTGGGGGGGAAAAAATGACATCAATTTTATTTGGGTACAGCGCCGCACAACCGCGCAATTGTCAGTTAAAGTAACGTGGTGCAGTATGGCAAAAAATGGCCTGGCCATGAAGGGGGGGGGGTAAATCTTCTGGAGGTCAAGTGGTTGAGAACCTGACACCGAAGGACCAACAGAATAATATTGAAATACTTCCAGTTCTGGGATTAGAAAACTGGTGGTGATTGAGACCAGCTCTGACCTGTGTACAGAGGTACTCCGGTGCTCAGAGTAGTTTGGGGTGTCTGTGCTGGGAAGCTCTCACATACAGCATGTGGCCCCTCAAAAGGGTTCCATCTCCGGCCCCATTCAGGAGATTCCCTGACCTGAAGCCACCAGGGATAATGCTGATGTAATTACCTAAATATTGCAATGCCCACATCGGGGAAGGACTTTTCTCACTGGGTGGGTGGAGCCACAGCTCCGAACTGTCCCGGATTAAGAGGGATTGTCCCTGATTTCGAGAGACTGTCCCTGATTTGGAACAATGTCCCTGATTTCGAGGGACTGTCCCCGATTTGGAACAATGTCCCTGATTTCGAGGGACTGTCCCTGATTTGGAACAATGTCCCTGATTTCGAGGGACTGTCCCTGATTTAGAGGGACTGTCCCGGATTTAGAGGGACTGTCCCTGATTTGGAACAATGTCCCTGATTTCGAGGGACTGTCCCTGATTTGGAACAATGTCCCTGATTTTGAGGGACTGTCCTGGATTTTGAGGGACTGTCCTGGATTTCGAGGGACTGTCCCTGAATTGTAACAATGTCCCTGATTTCCAGGGCCTGTCCCTGATTTTGAGGGACTGTCCCTGATTTGGAACAATGTCCCTGATTTTGAGGGACTGTCCTTGATTTCGAGGGACTGTCCCTTATTTTGAGGGACTGTCCCTGATTTGGAACAATGTCCCTGATTTCGAGGGACTGTCCCTGATTTGGAACATTATCCCTGATTTCGAGGGACTGTCCCTGATTTAGAGGGACTGTCCCCGATTTCGAGTGAATGTCCCTGATTTGGAACAATGTCCCTGATTTCCAGGGCCTGTCCTTGATTTTGAGGGCCTGCCCCTGATTTTGAGGGACTGCCCCTGATTTCGAGGGACTGTCCCTGATTTGGAACAATGTCCCTGATTTCCAGGGCCTGTCCCTGATTTTGAGGGCCTGCCCCTGATTTTGAGGGACTGCCCCTGATTTCGAGGCACTGTCCCTGATTTGGAACAATGTCCCTGATTTTGAGGGACTGCCCCTGATTTTGAGGGACTGCCCCTGATTTCGATGGACTGTCCCTTATTTGGACCAGAGTCCCTCTGTCCCTCTTTCCTCCTCATTTGTCCCTCATTTTTGTCTAAACTATATAGTTGTACATAAAAATTAATTTTTTAACTTTCAAAAAGTGTTTCCCAGAGCTAAACCTTTTATCCAATTTTTAAAAATTGCTGCATTTGTAAATGTTAAAAGCCAGAATAAAGGAATAGTCGTGGTAAAAAAAAAACACTTGTGGGTTTAACGAATCATTTTTTTGTATAATTCTCCTTTAAGGGGGCGTGGCAGGGGACGTGTCCTATGTCTACATACGTTTGCTAATAGGTGTCCCTTGTTCCCATCTCAAAAAGTTGGGAGGTGTGGGTGGAGCCTGATGGGGATTTGAGAGACTAGTTCCCCATCAGGTCCACTTAACATCTGATTGACAGCACATAGCAGAGGGCGGGTTTCGAAAGCTGCTATTGGACAGAGTAGCGGCTATGGATCCACCTACTGCTGTGCATCCAGCAAAAATAATGAGGGATGATGGGGAAGTAGTCTCTCAGTTTCCCATTAGGCTACACCCACCCCCCATATCTCCCAACTTTTTGAGATGGGAATGAGGGACACCTATCAGCAAAAGTATGCAGGCTTAGGACACACCCCCTGCCACGCCCCCTTAAAGGAGAATTGTACAAAATAAACAAGATTAGTTAAATCCACAAGTGCTTTTTTTTACCACTACTATTCCTTTATATTGGCTTTTGGAATTTACAAATGCAGCAATTTAGAAATCAGATGAAAGATTTAGAGCTGGAAAACATTTTTTGATAGATAAAAATGTTATATACAACTTTAAAGATCAGACCAAAATGAGGGACAGAGGGACATTGCTCCAAATCAGGGACAGTCCCTCGAAATCCGGGACAGTTGGGAGCTATGCCCACCCCTATTGCAAATTCTTCAAGCATGTGCCTCTCAGTGTGACGGATGTGGCGCTCCTGGGAGGGAGGAGCTACACCAAGGAAGGCGTGTCTAATACAGGCACTTTGACCACAGTGCGGGCACAGACAGATTTAATGATAAGTATATGAAGGGGTGCAAGGATACCACAGAGTGTACTCAGTAACCAATCCTCAGTAACAGAGCTGGTCAGACACGCCCCCCACTTCCTCTGCAATAATACAGGTCTTTGCAAGGACACTTGTAATGAGGGGGTGTGGCCATTATGGGCCCCTGGCAGCACAGAGCACTGCACTGTGAGGACAATTGCTATAAGGGGTGTGGCTATTATTAGGCTCTACCGGCACTTTTACCCCCCTTCCTGCCCAGGCCGATTTTCTGCGCTGTCACACTTTGAATGACAATTGCGCGGTCATGCTACACTGTACTCAAATTACATTTTTATCATTTTTTTTCCCACACAAATAGAGCTTTATTTTGTTGGTATTTAATCACAACTGGGGTTTTTTAGTTTTTGATAAACAAACAAAAAAAGAACAAAAATTTGGGGGAAAAAAAAAATTCATAGTTTGTTATAAAGTTTTCCAAACAGGTAATTTTCTCCTTCAATGATAGGCACTTGTAGGTGGCACTGATGGGCACTAATAAGTGGCACTGATGGGCACTAACAGGCCCTGGTAGGTGACACTGATAGGCAGCACTGAAAGGTGGCACTGATGAGGCACTGATGGGCAGCACTGGTGGACATTGATAGGTGGCACTGGTGGGCATCGGTAGGCGGCACTGGTGGGCACTGAGAGGCTGCCCTGATAGGCACTGGTGAGGCTGCACTGAAGGGCACTAATAGGTGGCTCTGATAGGCAGCACTGAAAGGTGGCACTGATGAGGCACTGATGGGCACTGTTAGGTGGCACTGGTGGACACTAAGAGGCTTCACTGATAGGCAATGATAGGTGGCACTGATAAGGCTGCACTTAAGGGCACTAATAGGTGGCACTGATGGTCACTGATAGGCATTGGTAGGTGACACTTATAGGCAGCACTGAAAGGTGGCACTGATGAGCACTGATAGGCATTGATAGGTGGCACTGGGGGGCATTGATAGGTGGCAATGATGGGCATTGATAGGTGGCACTGGTGGGCACTGAGAGGCTGCCCTGATAGGCACTGGTGAGGCTGCACTGAAGGGCACTAATAGGTGGCTCTGATAGGCAGCACTGAAAGGTGGCACTGATGAGGCACTGATGGGCACTGTTAGGTGGCACTGGTGGACACTAAGAGGCTTCACTGATAGGAAATGATAGGTGGCACTGATAAGGCTGCACTTAAGGGCACTAATAGGTGGCACTGATGGGCACTGATAGACATTGGTAGGTGACACTGATAGGCAGCACTGAAAGGTGGCACTGATGAGCGCTGATAGGCATTGATAGGCGGCACTGGGGGGCATTGATAGGTGGCAATGTTGGGCATTGATAGGTGGCACTGGTGGGCACTGGTAGGCACTGATTAGCAGCACTGATGGGCATTGATAGGTGGCACTGATGGACATTGTAGGTGGCACTGGTGGGCATTGGTAGGCACTGATTAATAGCACTGATGGGCATTGATAGGTGGCACTGATTGGCACTAATAGGTGGCACTGGTAGGCGGTACTGGTGGGCACTGCTTAGCAGCAGTGGGTCTGGAGTGTGCAGAACTGATGTCCCATTTACCCCAGACGGTAATCGGCTTTTTCCTCCTCTCTCCTCTCCTGTCAGTGTGAGGGGGGAAAAAAAAGCTGATTATGTCTCTGTTTACATCACCTGATCAGCTGTTATTGGCTGAAAACTGATCACTTAGTAAGGGGCTGGGATTGGTCCTTTACTTCGATCTGTGATCAGTCGAGTCTCCGCCCACAGGGGGCGCACAGGCAGCTCATGCACGGGAGGACGTACATGGACGTCCTCGCAGAAATTTCTGCCTGCGGTGTAGCCGTCTTTCGGCTATAGTGAGGGCAGGAGAAGCTTAATGACTTTTTGAAAAAAAAGAAAAACAATAAATAATCCATTTATTTTTGTAAGATATGAAAGATGATGTTACGCCGAGTAAATAGATACCTAACATGATACACTTTAAAATTGCGCGCTCTCGTGGAAAGGCTCAAAGTACGGCTCTTAATAATCTCTATTAGAGATGCTACAGATGAATGGTGTGATCATCGTTTATATATGTGTGCGGGAATTATGTATGCCTTAGCATTTAGGCATGAGGGGAAAGGGGCCCTTTAAAAAAAAAAATGCATTTCTTTTATTCAAAACTTCAAAAGCCTCCTTCTGCCACCCGTAGAAGTGATCGTGTGTTCAGCCTCTCAAATCACTTCTGCTAAGGAGGGAATCGCTGGGCCAAAATTTTCATAGCCGGGATGATGCCTGCAGGTGCCAGCATCATCCCGCCATAACTACTTCAACCCGAGGCCATCACATGATGTCATACAGGCGGGAAGTGGATAAATTAAGATTCAGCCGCTCAGACGAAACGTGCCGAGGGAGGAGAAGACTTCCCAACACGTCTCCCAATGTTACATCTGCTTCCTCAGGAGAAAGAGGACGATACAGAACAATGGGAAGTGTGCTCACTCAACAAGGCACAGACCATCCGACCAATCACTGCACAGGGGCGGGATATAGTGATCATCGATTGGCCATCTTTATATCTGCTAAATAAAGCATCATATATGTCCCAGAGAGATTATAAATCTAGAGGATTCTGTGGCTGCAGATTGTCCATAACCTGGAATATATTATCAGTATAGGAACATAGAAAGCAATCAGTATTTCAATCGATGTCCAAAGGAGAAGTGGTACTGTGCAGAGTCCATAAATAGAGAATAAGAACAGATACCGAGAATTACACCCGGCATACAGGACAAGAGAAGTAGTACTGTGCAGAGTCCATACATACAGAATAAAAACAGATACCGAGAATTACACCCGACATACAGGACAGGAGAAGTAGTACTGTGCAGAGTCCATACATACAGAATAAGAACAGATACTGAGAATTACACCCGACATACAGGACAAGAGAAGTAGTACTGTGCAGAGTCCATACATACAGAATAGGCTCAGTGGAAAAGTTGTCACATATTGCCAGTGATTAGATCATACAGATAACACCTGTGATCTCGGGGCCCCAGGGACCTCCTGGGCAGGTGACTGGCGGTGATGTCATGCTCCCAGGGACTATGGGGGGAGGTAAATACAGCAGGAATAGGGCGGGATAAATATAGTAAGGTGTCATTTACCTCAATCACCCTCAGTTCAGCCACTTCATCTCTCCCTGCCAGCTGTACATGACATCCGCCCTACGGAAAAGCGATCCCACCTGCTGCAGTTTCCTCACCCCATAGAAGAGCAATCCCACCTGCAGCAGTTTCCTCACCCCATAGAAGAGCGATCCCACCTGCTGCAGTTTCCTCGCCCCATGGAAGAGCAATCCCACCTGCAGCAGTTTCCTCACCCCATAAAAGAGCGATCCCACCTGCAGCCATTTCCTCACCCCATAGGAACAGGTTTCTAACTGGAAGCTGAAGTTTAACCACGTCTGGACCAAGCCTGTTTTTGACACTTGTTGCTTACAAGTTAAAATCAGTATTTTTTTGCTAGAACATTACTTAGAACCCCCAAATATTATATATATATATTTTTAGCAAAGATTTTGGAGAATAAAATGGTGGTTGTTGCAACATTAATATCCCCATCAGAATCCCCCCTAACATCAAGATCCCCATCAGAATCCCCCCTAACATCAAGATCCCTATCCAAATCCCCCCTAACATCAAAATCCCCATCGGAATTCCCCCTAACATCAGAATCCGCTCTAACATCAAGATCCCCATCAGAATCCCCCCTAACATAAAGATCCCCTTCAGAATCCCCCCTAACATCAAAATCCCCATCAGAGTCCCCCCTAACATCAAGATCTCCATCAGAATGCCCCCTAACATCAAGATATCCATCAAAATCCCCCCTAACATCAAGATCCCCATCAGAATCCTCCCTAACATCAAGATCCCCTTCAGAATCCCCCCTAACATCAAGATCCCCATCAGAATCCCCCCTAACATCAAGATCCCCATCAGAATCCCCCCTAACATCAAGATCCCCATCAGAATCCCCCCTAACATCAAGATCTCCATCAGAACCCCCTAACATCAAGGTCCCCATCAGAGACCCCCTTACATCAAAATCCCAATCAGAATCCTCCCTAACATCAAGATCCCCATCAGAATCCCCCCTAACATCAATATCCCCTTCAGAATCCCCCCTAAAATCAAGATCCCCATCAGAATCCCCCCTAACATCAAGATCCCCATCCAAATCCCCCCTAACATCAAAATCCCCATCGGAATCCCCCCTAACATCAGAATCCGCTCTAACATCAAGATCCCCATCAGAATCCCCCCTAACATCAATATCCCTTCAGAATCCCCCTAACATCAAGATCCCTATCAGAATCCCCCTAACATCAAGATCCAAATCAGAATCCCCCTTAACATCAAGAGCCCCTTCAGAATCCCCCCTAACATCAAGATTCCCATCAGAATCCCCCCTAACATCAAGAGCACCTTCAGAATGTCCCCTGACATCAAGATCCCCATCAGAATCCCACCTAACATCAAGATCCCCATCAGAATCCCCCCTAACATCAAGATCCCCATCAGAATCCCCCCTAACATAAAGATACCCTTCAGAATCCCCCCTAACATCAAAATCCCCATCAGAGTCCCCCCTAACATCAAGATCTCCATCAGAATGCCCCCTAACATCAAGATACCCATCACAATCCCCCTAACATCAAGATCCCCATCAGAATCCTCCCTAACATCAAGATCCCCTTCAGAATCCCCCCTAACATCAAGATCCCCATCAGAATCCCCCCTAACATAAAGATCCCCATCAGAATCCCCCCTAAAATCAAGATCCCCATCAGAATCCCCCCTAACATCAAGATCTCCATCAGAATCCCTCTAACATTAAGGTCCCCATCAGAGACCCCTTACATCAAAATCCCAATCAGAATCCTCCCTAACATCAAGATCCCCATCAGAATCCCCCCTAACATCAATATCCCCTTCAGAATCCCCCCTAACATCAAGATCCCTATCAGAATCCCCCTAACATCAAGATCCAAATCAGAATCCCCCTTACCATCAAGAGCCCCTTCAGAATCCCCCCTAACATCAAGATCCCCATCAGAATCCCCCCTAACATCAATAGCACCTTCAGAATCCCCCCTAACATCAAGATTCCCATCAGAATCCCCCCTAACATCAAGAGCAGATTCAGAATCTCCCCTAACATCAAGATCCCCATCAGAATCCCACCTAACATCAAGATCCCCATCAGAATCCCCCCTAACATCAAGATCCCCATCAGAATCCCCCCTAACATAAAGATACCCTTCAGAATCCCCCCTAACATCAAAATCCCCATCAGAGTCCCCCCTAACATCAAGATCTTCATCAGAATGCCCGTTAACATCAAGATCCCCATCAGAATCCTCCCTAACATCAAGATCCCCTTCAGAATCCCCCTAACATCAAGATCCCCATCAGAATCCCCCCTATCATCAAGATCCCCATCAGAATCCCCCCTAACATCAAGATCCCCATCAGAATCCCCCCTAACATCAAGATCCCCTTCAGAATCCCCCTAACATCAAGATCCCCATCAGAATCCCCCCTATCATCAAGATCCCCATCAGAATCCCCCCTAACATCAAGATCTCCATCAGAATCCCCGTAACATTAAGGTCCCCATCAGAGACCCATTACATCAAAATCCCAATCAGAATCCTCCCTAACATCAAGATCCCCATCAGAATCCCCCCTAACATCAATATCCCCTTCAGAATCCCCCCTAACATCAAGATCCCTATCAGAATCCCCCTAACATCAAGATCCAAATCAGAATCCCCCTTAACATCAAGAGCCCCTTCAGAATCCCCCCTAACATCAAGACCCCCATCAGAATCCCCCCTAACATCAAGAGCACCTTCAGAATCCCCCCTAACATCAAGATTCCCATCAGAATCCCCCCTAACATCAAGAGCACCTTCAGAATCTCCCCTAACATCAAGATCCCCATCAGAATCCCACCTAACATCAAGATCCCCATCAGAATCCCCCCTAACATCAAGATCCCCATCAGAATCCCCCCTAACATCAAGATCCCCATCCAAATCCCCCCTAACATCAAAATCCCCATCGGAATCCCCCCTAACATCAGAATCCGCTCTAACATCAAGATCCCCATCAGAATCCCCCCTAACATAAAGATCCCCTTCAGAATCCCCCCTAACATCAAAATCCCCATCAGAATTCCCCCTAACATCAAGATCCCCATCCAAATCCCCCCTAACATCAAAATCCCCATCGGAATCCCCCCTAACATCAGAATCCGCTCTAACATCAAGATCCCCATCAGAATCCCCCCTAACATCAATATCCCCTTCAGAATCCCCCTAACATCAAGATCCCTATCAGAATCCCCCTAACATCAAGATCCAAATCAGAATCCCCCTTAACATCAAGAGCCCCTTCAGAATCCCCCCTAACATCAAGATTCCCATCAGAATCCCCCCTAACATCAAGAGCACCTTCAGAATGTCCCCTAACATCAAGATCCCCATCAGAATCCCACCTAACATCAAGATCCCCATCAGAATCCCCCCTAACATCAAGATCCCCATCAGAATCCCCCCTAACATAAAGATACCCTTCAGAATCCCCCCTAACATCAAAATCCCCATCAGAGTCCCCCCTAACATCAAGATCTCCATCAGAATGCCCCCTAACATCAAGATACCCATCACAATCCCCCCTAACATCAAGATCCCCATCAGAATCCTCCCTAACATCAAGATCCCCTTCAGAATCCCCCCTAACATCAAGATCCCCATCAGAATCCCCCCTAACATAAAGATCCCCATCAGAATCCCCCCTAAAATCAAGATCCCCATCAGAATCCCCCCTAACATCAAGATCTCCATCAGAATCCCTCTAACATTAAGGTCCCCATCAGAGACCCCTTACATCAAAATCCCAATCAGAATCCTCCCTAACATCAAGATCCCCATCAGAATCCCCCCTAACATCAATATCCCCTTCAGAATCCCCCCTAACATCAAGATCCCTATCAGAATCCCCCTAACATCAAGATCCAAATCAGAATCCCCCTTTCCATCAAGAGCCCCTTCAGAATCCCCCCTAACATCAAGATCCCCATCAGAATCCCCCCTTACATCAAGATTCCCATCAGAATCCCCCCTAACACCAAGAGCACCTTCAGAATCTCCCCTAACATCAAGATCCCCATCAGAATCCCACCTAACATCAAGATCCCCATCAGAATCCCCCCTAACATAAAGATACCCTTCAGAATCCCCCCTAACATCAAAATCCCCATCAGAGTCCCCCCTAACATCAAGATCTTCATCAGAATGCCCCCTAACATCAAGATCCCCATCAGAATCCTCCCTAACATCAAGATCCCCTTCAGAATCCCCCTAACATCAAGATCCCCATCAGAATCCCCCCTATCATCAAGATCCCCATCAGAATCCCCCCTAACATCAAGATCCCCATCAGAATCCCCCCTAGCATCAAGATCTCCATCAGAATCCCCGTAACATTAAGGTCCCAATCAGAGACCCCTTACATCAAAATCCCAATCAGAATCCTCCCTAACATCAAGATCCCCATCAGAATCCCCCCTAACATCAATATCCCCTTCAGAATCCCCCCTAACATCAAGATCCCTATCAGAATCCCCCTAACATCAAGATCCAAATCAGAATCCCCTTAACATCAAGAGCCCCTTCAGAATCCCCCCTAACATCAAGACCCCCATCAGAATCCCCCCTAACATCAAGAGCACCTTCAGAATCCCCCTAACATCAAGATTCCCATCAGAATCCCCCCTAACATCAAGAGCACCTTCAGAATCTCCCCTAACATCAAGATCCCCATCAGAATCCCACCTAACATCAAGATCCCCATCAGAATCCCCCCTAACATCAAGATCCCCATCAGAATCCCCCCTAACATAAAGATACCCTTCAGAATCCCCCCTAACATCAAAATCCCCATCAGAGTCCCCCCTAACATCAAGATCTCCATCAGAATGCCCCCTAACATCAAGATACCCATCAAAATCCCCCCTAACATCAAGATCCCCATCAGAATCCTCCCTAACATCAAGATCCCCTTCAGAATCCCCCCTAACATCAAGATCCCCATCAGAATCCCCCCTAACATCAAGATCCCCATCAGAATCTCCCCTAAAATCAAGATCCCCATCAGAATCCCCCCTAACATCAAGATCTCCATCAGAATGCCCCCTAACATCAAGATACCCATCAAAATCCCCCCTAACATCAAGATCCCCATCAGAATCCTCCCTAACATCAAGATCCCCTTCAGAATCCCCCCTAACATCAAGATCCCCATCAGAATCCCCCCTAACATCAAGATCCCCATCAGAATCCCCCCTAACATCAAGATCCCCATCAGAATCCCCCCTAACATCAAGATCTCCATCAGAATCCCCCTAACATCAAGGTCCCCATCAGAGACCCCCTTACATCAAAATCCCAATCAGAATCCTCCCTAACATCAAGATCCCCATCAGAATCCCCCCTAACATCAATATCCCCTTCAGAATCCCCCCTAAAATCAAGATCCCCATCAGAATCCCCCCTAACATCAAGATCCCCATCCAAATCCCCCCTAACATCAAAATCCCCATCGGAATCCCCCTAACATCAGAATCCGCTCTAACATCAAGATCCCCATCAGAATCCCCCCTAACATCAATATCCCCTTCAGAATCCCCCTAACATCAAGATCCCTATCAGAATCCCCCTTAACATCAAGAGCCCCTTCAGAATCCCCCCTAACATTAAGATTCCCATCAGAATCCCCCCTAACATCAAGAGCACCTTCAGAATGTCCCCTAACATCAAGATCCCCATCAGAATCCCACCTAACATCAAGATCCCCATCAGAATCCCCCCTAACATCAAGATCCCCATCAGAATCCCCCCTAACATAAAGATACCCTTCAGAATCCCCCCTAACATCAAAATCCCCATCAGAGTCCCCCCTAACATCAAGATCTCCATCAGAATGCCCCCTAACATCAAGATACCCATCACAATCCCCCCTAACATCAAGATCCCCATCAGAATCCTCCCTAACATCAAGATCCCCTTCAGAATCCCCCCTAACATCAAGATCCCCATCAGAATCCCCCCTAACATAAAGATCCCCATCAGAACCCCCCCTAAAATCAAGATCCCCATCAGAATCCCCCCTAACATCAAGATCTCCATCAGAATCCCTCTAACATTAAGGTCCCCATCAGAGACCCCTTACATCAAAATCCCAATCAGAATCCTCCCTAACATCAAGATCCCCATCAGAATCCCCCCTAACATCAATATCCCCTTCAGAATCCCCCTAACATCAAGATCCAAATCAGAATCCCCCTTTCCATCGAGAGCCCCTTCAGAATCCCCCCTAACATCAAGATCCCCATCAGAATCCCCCCTTACATCAATAGCACCTTCAGAATCCCCCCTAACATCAAGATTCCCATCAGAATCCCCCCTAACACCAAGAGCACCTTCAGAATCTCCCCTAACATCAAGATCCCCATCAGAATCCCACCTAACATCAAGATCCCCATCAGAATCCCCCCTAACATAAAGATACCCTTCAGAATCCCCCCTAACATCAAAATCCCCATCAGAGTCCCCCCTAACATCAAGATCTTCATCAGAATGCCCCCTAACATCAAGATCCCCATCAGAATCCTCCCTAACATCAAGATCCCCTTCAGAATCCCCCTAACATCAAGATCCCCATCAGAATCCCCCCTATAATCAAGATCCCCATCAGAATCCCCCCTAACATCAAGATCCCCATCAGAATCCCCCCTAACATCAAGATCTCCATCAGAATCCCCGTAACATTAAGGTCCCAATCAGAGACCCCTTACATCAAAATCCCAATCAGAATCCTCCCTAACATCAAGATCCCCATCAGAATCCCCCCTAACATCAATATCCCCTTCAGAATCCCCCCTAACATCAAGATCCCTATCAGAATCCCCCTAACATCAAGATCCAAATCAGAATCCCCTTAACATCAAGAGCCCCTTCAGAATCCCCCCTAACATCAAGACCCCCATCAGAATCCCCCCTAACATCAAGAGCACCTTCAGAATCCCCCTAACATCAAGATTCCCATCAGAATCCCCCCTAACATCAAGAGCACCTTCAGAATCTCCCCTAACATCAAGATCCCCATCAGAATCCCACCTAACATCAAGATCCCCATCAGAATCCCCCCTAACATCAAGATCCCCATCAGAATCCCCCCTAACATAAAGATACCCTTCAGAATCCCCCCTAACATCAAAATCCCCATCAGAGTCCCCCCTAACATCAAGATCTCCATCAGAATGCCCCCTAACATCAAGATACCCATCAAAATCCCCCCTAACATCAAGATCCCCATCAGAATCCTCCCTAACATCAAGATCCCCTTCAGAATCCCCCCTAACATCAAGATCCCCATCAGAATCCCCCCTAACATCAAGATCCCCATCAGAATCTCCCCTAAAATCAAGATCCCCATCAGAATCCCCCCTAACATCAAGATTTCCATCAGAACCCCCCTAACATTAAGGTCCCCATCAGAGACCCCTTACATCAAAATCCCAATCAGAATCCTCCCTAACATCAAGATCCCCATCAGAATCCCCCCTAACATCAATATCCCCTTCAGAATCCCCCCTAACATCAAGATCCCTATCAGAATCCCCCTAACATTAAGATCCAAATCAGAATCCCCCTTAACATCAAGAGCCCCTTCAGAATCCCCCCTAACATTAAGATCCCCTTCAGAATCCCCCCCTAACATCAAGAGCACCTTCAGAATCTCCCCTAACATCAAGATCATCTTTAGAATCCCACCTAACATCAAGATCCCCATCAGAATCTCCCCTAACATCAAGATTCCTTCAGAATCCCCCTTAACATCAAGATCCCCATCAGAATCCCCCCTAACATCAAGATCCACTTCAGAATCCCCCTAACATTAAGATCCCCATGAAAATCCCCCCTAACATCAAGATCCCCATCAGAATCCCCCCTAATAATCAAGATCCCCATCAGAATCCCCCCTAACATCAAGATCCCCATCAGAGTCCCCCCTAACATCAAAATCCCCATCAGAATCCTCCCTAACATCAAGATCCCCATCAGAATCCCCCCTAACATCAAGATCCCCATCAGAATCTCCCCTAACATCAAGATCCCCTTCAGAATCCCCCCTAACATCAAGAGCCCCTTCAGAATACCCCTAACATCAAGATCCCCATCAGAATCCCCCCCTAACATCAAGATCCCCATCAGAATCCCCCCTAACATCAAGATCCCCTTCAGAATCCCCCTAACATCAAGATCCCCTTCAGAATCCCCCCTAACATCAAGATCCCCATCAAAATCCCCCCTAACATCAAGATCTCCATCAGAATCCCCCTAACATCAAGATCCCCATCAGAATCCCCCCTAACATCAAGATCCCCATCAGAATACCCCCCAACATCAAGATCCCCATCAGAGCCCCCACGGGCAACATGGCGGCTTTCGTTTCCTACCTCCTCCTCGACGGCCAATCGCGACTCTTCTTTCTTAGGGCCAATCAGAAAACGGGTCTCTGACCCGCTTCTGATTGGCCGGATTGAGGATCAGTGCTTCAATAGTGAATATTCATTCGCTAATAAAACACCCGTGTGGGCTCGTAGCGCAATGCTCCGCGCCCGGAGCCCACCCTATTAGGAAGTCTATTAGAGCCTCTGGCTCTAATCAGGTGCTTCAAACCCCCCCCCCCACCATAGGAATGAATGCGCCCAACGTCCTGAAAGGGGCTGGACGCATGAATAGGGGGTGGCACCCGTGGATAGAGGGGGCGGCGCTCGGGCACCCCCAATGGATGGGCCGCCAGACCCTGTCAGAGTCCCCTTCTACATCAGGGTCCCTATTAAAGTCCCCCCCCCCTTACATCAGATTCTTCCTTATATCAGGATCCCCATCCCCCTTTACATCAGCGTCCCCACCAGAGTCCCCCCTTACATCAGAGTCTCCCTTATATCAGGATCCCCATCCTCTTTACATCAGAGTCCCCACCAGAGTCCCCCCCCTTACATCAGAGTCTCCCTTATATCAGGATCCCCATCCCCTTTACATCAGAGTCTCCCTTATATCAGGATCCCCATCCCCCTTTACATCAGAGTCTCCCTTATATCAGGATCCCCATCCCCCTTTACATCAGAGTCTCCCTTATATCCGGATCCCCATCCCCCCTTTACATCAGAGTCTCCCTCATATCAGGATCCCCATCCCCCTTTACATCAGAGTCCCCACCAGAGTCCTCCCCTTACATCAGAGTCTCCCTTATATCAGGATCCCCATCCCCCTTTACATCAGAGTCTCCCTTATATCAGGATCCCCATCCCCCTTTACATCAGAGTCCCCACCAGAGTCCCCCCTTATATCAGATCGAAGCATAGACCATAGGAAGCCTCTTCTGACCTAAAACCCCGATCTGTGCACATTGAGGACATGTCACTAACTCCAGCCCCAGCCTGAATCTTTTAGCAGGTCGGAGTTGGACCCTGTGCCGCAGTTTGGAAACCCCCTGGGCTAGATGATACTGGACGTCCTCCAGCCAGGAAATGAGGCGGGGCTCTATCTGACTTGCTGCAGCTTGTAATGCACATGGTGAGAAGCTCACAGTGTGCAGTGAAATCAGAGTACATCATTTCAGTGCAGGGAGAGGATCCGGTACAACTGTGCAAGACTGAAGGGAAGGCCGGGAGTTTCTCATTTATATTTAATAAAATGATAAAATAATTTTAAAAATATATATAATTTCCCTGCTATGAGATCATTTGATCCCGGGGGGTTGCGCAGGGACCGGGCAGATTAGCTTGTACAAACATTGCGTTCCGTGCTTTGAGCGCCGGGCCGCCATTACATACAAATGAAGAAGACGTGACGCACGGTGAGCACTAGGCAATTATTATTTTATCTCTGATCAATGGCTGTTATTTATTTCATTTTATTTTTTTGAAGCGTTTTTATTTATTTTTTTCGCATTAAAATGCTAAAATAAATCTTTTCACCTTCGGATCTGATTAAAAAACTTTGCGTTTCGTGCTCTGAGCGCCGGGCCACCATTACATACAAATGACGCACGGTGAGCACTACGCAATTATTATTTTATCTCTGATCAATGGCTGTTATTTATTTCTTTTTTTTTTTTAAACGTTTTTATTTATTTTTTTCGCATTAAAATGCTAAAATAAATCTATTCACCTTCGGATCTGATTAAAAAACTTTGCGTTCTGTGCTCTGAGCGCCGGGCCGCCATTACATACAAATGAAGACATGACGCACGGTGAGCACTACGCAATTATTATTTTTTTCTCTGATCAATGACTGTTGTTTATTTTCTTTTTTTTTAAGCTTTTTTCTTTTTTTTCGCATTAAAATGCTAAAATAAATCTTTTCGCCTTCAGATCTGATTAAAAAAAAAAAAAGATTAAAGAGGAAAAAAAAAATGTCCTTTCATTTAGCGCCGAGAGACATCTGAGGCCCGGCTATATTGAACGTATTCCCCGGTGGTTCATTAAATGGGGGAAATGTCTATATTACTGGGGGGGAGACAATGGACGCGGCGTGGAGCATATGGTAAGTAGCATGGAGTGAGTGGGGATTAGGCTTTTGGCGTGTGGCAGGCTGGGGCGGGGGGGAGCGGGGGGGGGCTCTCTGAGCTTTTTAAAAAAGACCCTGAAAATACAAAGAGCACTCGTCTCTGCGGTCAGTTCAGCTTTTCAAGGAAAAATCTCCAACCCCCATCCCCCCCCATCCCCCCCCCCGCAGAACGCCTATTGATCGGCCTCTTCATCAGGACTACTTAATGCTGCTTTGTATTACATTCATGGCGAGGACTCACAACAAGCTTTATTAGACGGCGGAGGAAATCCGCTTCTTATTCACCAACATAGAGAGCCAAAGGATAATGTGCCGGTCTACCGGGTGAAGGACAATCATTGGGGACTATGACACTATTAAAGGGCCAGTCCACCTACAACTGATATTTAACCACTTCAATACCGGGCAATATTACCCCCTTCCTGCCCAGGCCAATTGTCAGCTTTCAGCGCTCTCACACTTTGAATGACAATTGCGCCGTCATGTAACACTGTACACATAGGGCATTTTTATCATTTTGTTCACACAAATAGAGCTTTCTTTTAGTAGTATTCAATCATCCCTGGGGGTGGGGGGGGGGGGGTTGATTTGTTTGCTAAATAAAAAAAAATGTGAAGAAATTAAAAAAAAAAGATTTTTTTTTGTTTTTGTTATAAAACTTTGCAAATAAGTAATTTTTCTCCTTCACTGATGAGCACTAATAGGCTGCATTGATGGGCACCGATAGCCTGAACTGATGGGCACTGATAGGAGGCACTAATGAGGCTACACTGATGGGCACTGATAGGCTGCATTGATGGGCCCTGATAGGCGGCACTAATGAGACTGCACTGATGGGCACTGATAAGCACTAATAGGCTGCACTAATGGGCACTGATAGGTGGCATTGATGAGGCTACACTGATGGGCACCGATAGGCTGCATTGATGGGCCCTGATAGGCGGCACTAATGAGACCGCACTGATGGGCACTGATAAGCACTAATAGGCTGCACTAATGGGCACTGATAGGTGGCATTGATAAGGCTACACTGATGGGCACCGATAGGCTGCATTGATGGGCCCTGATAGGCGGCACTAATGAGACCGCACTGATGGGCACTGATAAGCACTAATAGGCTGCACTAATGGGCACTGATAGGTGGCATTGATGAGGCTACACTGATGGGCACCGATAGGCTGCATTGATGGGCCCTGATAGGCGGCACTAATGAGACCGCACTGATGGGCACTGATAAGCACTAATAGGCTGCACTAATGGGCACTCCCACTGCTTGCATCAGGACTGAAGGCTCTTGAGAGAAGTACTAAGGCCGGGTGCTGTGATGTGATGTCATCAGGAGGTTATGTACAGCCCCCTGCTGGCCCCTCCCACCAACCATGATCTGCCTGCATTGCATAGAGAAACACAAAGACCCAGTGATGATGTCACTGGGTCTAAAATATGGTATTTGATGAAAAGGGAAAGGTTATATATAAGAATTTTTACTAGCATGTTGATGAGGGGGGAACCAGGGAAGGTAAAATATAAGCAGATTACACTTGGCTCGGTTCACATATATGGGAATCGGATGCGTTTTGAACCCAATCACATGTGAACCAGACCAGCTTCCAATGCCAGCTCTTTATTGGCCTTGCTTTGTGCACTGGTGGGCAGTCATGTTGGAACAGGAAGGGGCATCCCCAAACTGTTCCCACAAAGTTGGGAGCACAAAATTGTCCAAAATGTCTTGGTATGCTGACGCCTTAAGAGTTCCCATCACTGGAACTAAGGGGGCCAAGCCCAACCCCTGAAAAACAACCCCCCCACCATAATCCCCCCTCCCCCACACCATAATCCCCCCCCTCCACCAAATGATTTGGACCAGTGCACAAAGCAAGGTCCATAAAGACATGGATGTGCAAGTTTGGGGTGGAGGAACTTGACTGGCCTGCACAGAGTCCTGACCTCAACCCGATAGAACACCTTTTGGGATGAATCAGAGCGGAGACTGCGAGCCAGGCCTTCTCATCCAACATCAGTGCCTGACCTCACAAATGTGCTTCTGGAAGAATGGTCAAACATTCCCATAGACACACTCCTAAACCTTGTGGACAGCCTTCCCAGAAGAGTTGAAGCTGTTATAGCTGCAAAGGGTGGGCCAACTCAATATTGAGCCCTCCGGACCAAGACTGGGATGCCATTAAAGTTCATGTGCGTGTAAAGGCAGGTGTCCCAATACTTTTGGCAATATAATGTATCTATGGGAGGTCTATAGATTCTCTGATATCTTTTAGATATCTTGTAACATTTAATAGATCCCCTCAGTTCTGGATATTTTGAAGAGAGGACGTTGTGGTGTAGAGCTGAAGCCGGAAGGCTTCTAACCACAACCCCCATCCACCCCCCATGGGGCCTCCAAGCCAACATCAGCTGGTCTGTCCCCCGACACATTGCCAATGAATATTCTCCTGCATGGGGTCCTGAACATGCAGTAGCAGGTGTGTGACTGGTACATCTGTGCCCCGTGTAATTTAATTTATTACTGCTGCTTAATTCCATGTCACAGTTGTTGTAATATTGGCATCGGCAACGGCTGGGGAGGTTGTAAAATTACAATTTTCAGCCACATCAATCTTCCATAACCAAGTCAGGAAGAGAAAATAAGACCATATGGAGAAAGGAGGGATGTGATTCCTGGCCAAAAAACATGCGAATGTCTCACCGAAACTAACATCATCAGAGACGTTCACCCATCCTCAAAAGTCTCTACTAGAACCTTAACACTTAATCATGACCTTAACACTAAAATTGATTGTAGCACTTAAAGTGCAACTTAGGCCAGGGGATGGGCATTCCCATATTACCAACAGGCAGTAAATAAGATTCAAAACAAGCCCTCACTGACCTCTGTAGCTGCAGGAACTGTGGAGTAATTCATTTTCAACGTTTTCAGCAAAAACACTTTCACATTCATTTCAGCAGTGGAGCTACCTCTGCTTCCCCCTTCTAGCAGAAGCTCAGCAGATACGCTCCCCCCTCCCTGTAGTGACACAGCAGCTCAGCTCACCTATCCCAGCAGTAACTCAGCAGCACAGCTCCCCTATTTCAGCAGTGACTCAAAGAAAAAGCTCCCCCCTTCCCTGTAGATGCAGAGACTCACCCTTTTCTTCTTCCTGGCATTGACTCAGCAGCTCAGCTCACCCTGCTATTTTTTTGAAGCATTGACTCCACAGTACAGCTCCCCTATCCCAGAAATAACTCAGCAGCTCAGGTTCCCTCTCTCAGCAGAGACTCAGCAGCTCAGCTCCCCTCTCCCAGCAGAGACTCAGCAACTCACCCTTCTCCCCCTCCTGGCATTGACTCAGCAGCAGCTCAGCTCACCCTGCTATCTCTTTGAAGCATTGACTCAACAGTTCAGCTCCCCTATCCCAGAAGTAACTCAGCAGCTCAGCTCCTCTATCCCAGGTGTGACTCAGTAGATAGGCTCACTGTGCTCACTTCTCAGTAACACAACGGCTTAGCTCATTCTTGTCCTCTTTTCCAGCACAGACTCAGTAGCTCAGCCCCCTTCCCTTCCCAGCAGTGACTCGGCAGCTCAGCTGCCCCCTCCCAGCAGAGGCTCAGCAGCCTTCTCCCCCTCCTGGCATCGGCTCAGCTGCTCAGCTCACCCTGCTATCTCTATGAAGCATTGTCTCAACAGTTTAGCTCCCTTATCACATAAGTAACTCAGCTCTCCCCTCCCAGCAGTGACTCAGCAGCTCAGCTCCCTCCCCTCAGCAGAGACTCAGCAGCTCCCCCTGTTCCCCCTCCTGGTGTTGACTCTGCATGTTCCCTTCTCAGTAACACAAAAGCTTAGCTCATTCTTGTCCTCATTTCCAGCCCAGACTCAGAAGCACAGCCCCCCCCCCCCCCCCCCCAGCATTGACTCAGCAGCTCAGCTCACCCTCCCCGCAGAGACTTAGCAGCTCAGTTCCCCCCTCCCAGCAGTGACTCAGCAGCTCAGCTCCCCCTCCCTGCAGAGACTCAGCAGCTCACCCTTCTCCCCCTCCTGGCATTGACTCAGCAGCTCAGCTCACCCTGCTATGTCTTTGAAGCATTGTCTCAGCAGTTTTGCTCCCTTATCACATAAGTAACTCAGCAGCTCAGCTCCCCCCTCCGAGCAGTGACTCAGCAGCTCAGCTCCCCCCTCCGAGCAGTGACTCAGCAGCTCACCCTTCTTCCCCTCCCAGCAGTGATTCAGCAGCTCAGCTCTCCCATCCCAGTAGAGATCAACAGCTCAGCTCCCCTCTTTTAGCATAAGCTGGCCAACAATCGAATCCCTAATGTGCACAGGAAGAGAGGATAGCAGAGTGCTGAGACTTCACTGCTTCATTGAGGATGAATTCCTTCACAGTGCCTGCAGCTACAGAGGTCAGTGAGGGCTTGTTTTTTTTTTTTTTTATTACGTTTTTAATGCTTATAAGAATGTGTAAATAATTGAATATCCATATCCTGTACACAGTTCTACTAGAAGTTAACCCTGACTAAAATGTAACCATCACATAACACAATAAAACCCTAAACCTCAACACTTACCATGAACCTTCTAACCCTGTGGTGTGGGAAACCTTCACAACTCTGCATTGCAGTATATCATGGAAGTGGTGCATAAAAAAAAGCTTCCCACATCTTTTTCTGGCATGACACAACGTTACGAAGAAACGAATGGTAACGCGTTTACGATAAGTGCCAGCGAAGAACGTAGAGTGTGAATGTATCTGGAGACGTTTAATCCACCTCGAACTGTTCGAACACGAACCCCTGAAATGAGCTCTCCGTGAAGTGAATTCACACTTCTGCTCCAAGATCATGCCTCCCCGAGATCTCACATTTCTGAGATCTCAAAAACCACCGGTTTAAGAAAGCTCAAAACGTTGCATTCACCGAAATCTGGCAAATCCAGGGATTGAACGAATGATAGAAACTCTGACACAAATTTGTTGCACAATCGCCCCAAACATTCATTTACTGTATATAAATTGGCAACCTCCATCTGCACTATTGACCAAGTGTCGGGGATTGTGCAGGATGTTGACTGAGCTAGGCAAGTGGATGTATGTTAGGACACGTGTGCCAATACACAAGCCAGGCACTTCCGCCAATATCCTGCGTGGGCATGCCTATTTAAACGAAGATGCATACAGGTGCATTGAGCGCACATTGGCGCACACCAGCCTGGTCCAATTTCGAACCTGCCTCCAAATGCCCCTTTTAAAGGAGTGGCCAGAAGATTGCTGGATGATCTTCAGCATACCTGTGTTCCTTGCTCCCGTGTATCCTGCGTTTATCCCGACTTCTTGTTGCCGTGATGAGGCTCTGTGGCTTACGCATGTGTTTGCAAATGCGTGCGGACTAAACCCCTGTTTTTAACGCATACTGTTAGACAGGTTAATTTGGTTGTCTGCGAGCTGGTGGTAAGTAGGCTTGGAATTTTTTCCTGGGCATTCCCCAGGCCTTGTTTATATCTGTTTGTAGCCATCCAATGCCGCTTACTGCGATAGCCAGCTATAAATGAGGGTGGTGGCAAGTTTTTTGAGGTTCTTGTTACCAACTCGGACTTCCCCTTTGCTTGACCCTTGCTTATGACCTCCACTGGTAAAGGACTCTGCTTCTCCTGATCAACCATGTATGACCCTGGCTTGGTTCCTCACTATTTTGCTGTCTCCATCCTCCTGATTGCTGTGTATGACCCTGGCTCTGGCTCCTGACCACGCTGTTGTCTCCTATCTTGCTCCCCCTCTGTGTATGACCTTATTCTGGATCCTGATCAACCATGTATGACCTTGGCTCTGGCTCCAGACTACTCTGCTGTCTCCATCCTCCTGATCACGTTGTATGACCCTGGCTCTGGCTCCTGACCACACTGGTGTCACTTATCTTACTCCACCTCAGTTTTGACCTTGATCTCGACCACACCACTCCAGTTCCTCCCTGCTACCTTGATCCTGCACCACCTTCATCCATGACCACTATGGGTGTCATCACACCGCCTACTACTGAACCTGACCTGCTCTACCAGAAGTGTACCTTGTGTCAGGGCCATCTTAACAGCATCATGGGCCCCTGGGCAAAGTAATGCACCGGGGCCTATACCAGCCTCCACAATTTACGCACATACTCTCAAGAATTAAGGGATAAAAAGTTATATTTATAAGTTCAATAAAATCAATTTTAAACAAAAAAAAAAGACATAAATCAAAGACTAATCAACACCCAAGGGTACAGTACAGGTGGGGGGTGGGAGGGGGGGTCAGTAGGGCACAATACTGGAAGCAGGATGGCACAGTACAGGTTCCAGAATGCTGCCTGGGACACGGCCATCCCGGGACAGCTTAGTAAAAGTGACATCCTCACCCGAGTGCCTGAGATCTAGCTAGTCAGACACTTCCTGGAGCAGCCACCAGCAAATCAGATCATCAGCACCCTTGCTTCTTTGAGCCTTGCACTTCCTGTCATGACCTGGGTTTACTTGGTCCATGGCAGCAAAGGAAGCCCTCTCATCACTTCGGCCATCATCCAGTTACATGACAATGTATCTGGTTTCATCCAACCTTCATAACCAGGTAATGATAAAGCAGAGAACAATCTGGATGGACCTGATGGCCACTGCCACTAAGATGACCATTTAAGGAGGAACCGGTGGCAAAGGATTGCTGGATGATCTTCAGCTTGCCTGTGTTCCTTGTAACCGTGTATCCTGACTTCTTGTTACCAACTTGGCTTGCTTCTGGACTTTCACTTTGCTTGATCCCCGGTTGTGATCTCCACTCATTTAAGTACTCTGCTTCTCCTGATCAACCATGCATGACCCTGGCTTGGCTCCTGACTTGTCTTCTGTCTCCATCCTCCTGATCATGCTGTATGATCCTGGCTCTGGCTCCTAACCACACTGTTGTCTCTTATCTTACTAACCCTTCATGTATGACCACAGTCTGGATCTTGATCTTGACCACACCACTCCGGTTCCTTTCTACCACTTTGATCCTGCACCACTTTCATCCACTATGGGTGTCATCACACCACTTACTGCTGAACCTGACCTTCTCCACCACAAATATACCTTGTGTTCCTGCTGACATCCTCACCCGCCTGCCTCAAAACTAATCCAAACTTCATAACCAGACAGGTGAGGATAAAACAGAGAACAATCAGGATAGACCTGGGGACCACTGCCACTAAGATGACCATTTAACGAAGAAGCAGGGACATAGGATTGCTGGATGATCTTATGCTTGACCGTTTTCCTGCTCCTGTGTATCCTGACTTCTTGTTACCCACTTGGCTTGCTTCTGGACTTCCACTTTGCTTGACCACTGGCTGTGACCTCCACTCGTTTAAGTACTCTGCTTCTCTTGATCAACCATGTTTGACCTTGGCTTACCTCCTGACTACTCTGCTGTCCCCTTTTTCTTCCTGATTATGGTGTGTGACCCTGCCTCTGGCTCCTTACTATGCTGTTGTCTCTTACCACCCTCCATGTGTGTGACCTCAGTCTGGATCTTAATCTTGACCACACCACTGCAGTTCCTCCCTAACACTATGATCCTGCACCACCTTCATCCACTATGGAAGTCATCACATTGCCCACTGCTGAACCTGACCTGCTCCACCACAAGTGTACCTTGGGTTCCTGCTGACATTCTCACTTGCCTGCCAGAGAACAACCCAGTCGGACACTTCCTGGAGCAGCCACCAGCAAACCAGTCTATCTGCACCCATTCTTCTTGGAGCCTTGCACTCCCTGTCACCACCTGCAAGATGAAGGTACAAATGTATTTGATCAAGTGAAGTGCATAAAACATAACAAAATAAAACCACATAAAGACATTGTAATAAATATCATTTCATGAGTAATCACAAACACATATGTATGTGCATATGCGATGTAGGCATCAAGATTACATCCAACTTGGCGCCACATAGTGGTCTCATTTGATAATATATACATTTCAAAGATTTCATATATGTACATGTGACCATACAGCAGCACAATGGAGGGAATAAAAATATGTATAACAGACAGTAAAACCATGATAACAGGATAAAAAATTTTCTAAGTTGGCGTTGTACTATAAACATATGTCTGTATCCCAAAGTCCAACGCATTTCGTGCAAACAACACTCATCAGGGGCCAGATGGTCGGGGATTTCTAGAAAATATGATAAAATATATGGTAAATCTAATGGTATTTTATACTGGCAAAGAGAGGCGGTGGACCCCCTAAGCACTTACATACAGTCAGTACCCTAAGGTGTGGCAGGTACAGAGCCAAGACCAACGAGTATCTGTTCTCCCATTCATGTTCATGAGTTCTCCCATCTAGCCAGTCAGGTAGGGAACATGGGCGTTCCTGACAGACGGAGTTCACCGTCTGCGTCAGAGCCCCTCCCCTTCCCCTGCCGTGCTCGGGTGACGCGGGTTAGGGGCCGGCGTGCACGTGTGCGCGTCGGGTATATCTTGCCTCCCCTGACACATGTTGGGTGCCCCTGACAGGAGATGCCATATCACATCACAGCGCCTCCTCTTCCTCCTTGGGACCCATGCTAGCTATCACGAGATTATTCTACCTACCTTTTTACTAGCGAGCTCTTTTCATCTTGATTGGTCTGGTGAAATCGGTAATGTCTCTGCTGTTTGTTTTACTTTTCCACATACCACACTCCACTGGGTTCTGGATTTTATTTATTTATTTATTACATTTTTTTCTTGCATAGACTTCCGTATTTCACCATTCCAATCAGATAGACACCACTTTGTTTGTCTATCATACTAGCACTTGTTTGACATACTGTTTTATTCACTCCCTCTCAGGTAGTCAACACTGGCGCTCCTTTTTTGTGCTGGCCTCTATCACCTACACCAGCATGTGGTCTGCCACGTCTCGGGGGAGTTCAGTGTACCCGACCCGCCAGCACGCACCCCATAATACCTCAGCTCCCGGGACAGATACTCGTTGGTCTTGGCTCTGTACCTGCCACACCTTAGGGTACTGACTATATGTAAGTACTTAGGGGGTCCACCCGCCTCTCTTTGCCAGTATTAATTATCATTAGATTTACCATATATTTTATCATATTTTCTAGAAATCCCCGACCATCTGGCCCCTGATGAGTGTTGTTTGCACGAAACGCGTCAGACTTTGGGATACAGACATATGTTTATAGTACAACGCCAACTTAGAACATTTTTCATCCTTTTATCATGGTTTTACTGTCTGTTATACCTATTTTTATTCCCTCCATTGTGCTGCTGTATGGTCACATGTACATATATGAAATCTTTGAAATGTATATATTATCAAATGAGACCACTATGTGGTGCCAGGTTTGATGTATTCTTGATGCCTACATCGCATATGCACATAAATATGTGTTTGTGATTACTCATGAAATGATATTTATTACAATGTCTTTATTTATGTGGTTTTATTTTGTTATGTTTTATGCACTTCACTTGATCAAAAAAAATTGTACCTTCATCTTAGCCACCTCCACGTTGTCCATGGCCTCATTCAAAGTCCCAAAATTACTTACTTCAATTTCTGATTAAGGGATGGAGGCACATCAACATGTGCCTCACTTAAAGTCCCAAATCCCCCCTCTCTCCTCTTTGCAGGGGTGCTTGGGTCATAGCAGCAAAGTAAGCCCTCTCATCACTTTGGCCTCCTACCAGGTATGTGACAATGTATCTGGTTTAATCTAAACTTCATAACCAGACAGATGAAGATAAAACAGAGAACAATCTGGGTGGATCTGATGGCCACTGCCACTAAGGTGACCATTTTAGGTGTAGTATTGGCAATGATGGAACCTAGCGTGTTGTTTTCAATAATTGTGCCATGCGTATGGGTTAAATCTTGGATGTGCTCTTCTTTTTGCAACACAATATTTCAATGTGTGCCGTTAATGTCTTGGACACTCGTACCTTTTAGGCAGGGGATGTATTAGATACTTTGTGAAAAACACCCAGCCATTGGATGACCAATGTAGACCTGAGGGACCTATCATATTGGTCTTGTAGTAACCCTCTCAGACCGCCATCTTTCTTAGGCCATGCCTATGGCAGTTGGCTTAGTACTCCTTGCCATCCTCTACTTCGATTCACGGAAAATTGAGGTGACTAAGCCCAGTGGGCTCCAAAATATAATTTCTGAACTGAATTTACAAGTAACCTCTCAGGATACAAATTTTGGGGGTGCCATTGCCAACTTATTTTTGGTTCCCATTTAGGATTCATCAAAGGCAGCACCCCACAGGACCGCTTCTCTTTAGGAAGAAGCAAATAAATGTAAAAACCTATTTGCATAATGTGCAGCATTGAACCAACCCAGCTTGGAGGCACCACCATCCAACACCCCCATTCCACCCTTCACATGCCATGTCTTGGGAATACACCTCAAAAACCTGAAGGTCATTTCAAGGACATTTGCTGATTCAGTTAAATATATTTGAGATCTCTTACGCCATCTGTCAACAGCTAAAATATTTTATCAGCCCCATTCAAACAGCGGCTCATTAGTGAATTCACCGCAAACAACCGGCGCAGAATTCGGAGGTGTCAATCTGCAACCTACAGACCCAACATGTCTGGAATGAAACGCGTCTCGCTCAGCAGAACTGGTGCATAGCCAAGCCCAGCAAGCAAGCATCTGCGTAAATTTGGTGACTATGGTTTATTTTCACGCATGATCTGCACACTAAACAATCGTCCATGTAGATGACACAGATCTCAGCATTAATTATGATAATTAGGGACGAACAAGTCATTAAAAAAAAAACAGAAATCTGTAGTGTTCATTTCAGTTTCCAGCATCAATAAAATATTAATTGTTGCAAAAATTGGCCCAACATTCGGCCAAAGAACAGGAAATTACCATTTGATTTTTGACCAATGTGTGTTTAACCTTGACAAAGGGCATTTATTAAAAATTACTGAGAAGCAGCGTATGAGCAAAAAAAAAGTCATTAAAAAAAATATATATTAAGCAATAATATTAAGCAAAAATATTTTCAATATTGAGCATAAAAAGCCATAAAACAAACAAAAAAAAGTTATATAACTATATCCATTTTTTTTTTCATTTTCAATTTTGAGCAAAAATATTTTCAATATTGAGCATTAAAAAAACTATTAAACAAAAAAAAAATGATATAACTATATAAATTAATATATATTGTTTTCAATGTTGGGCATAAAAACAAAAAAAGTCATAAAGCAAAAAAAAAAAAAAAAAAAGAAACTGTATATACATTTTATTTTCTTGAAATAAATTTTGAAAAAAATTCTAGAAACAATTTAGAAAATTAATTCAATATTGAAGTGTCGACGAATCTTACAAAAATCAAACAAATCAAGCAAAAATAAAAAAAAATAAAAATACATTGGCGGGCCCATTACAAGGTTGACCCATTATTGTAGCCCTAATTTAAAAAAAAGAAAATGCTATAGCATTGGAAGAGTTTTCGATTGAAGAGAAAAAAACTCGGTTTCTAGAAAAAGGTCACCAGTTAAAGGATAGATATTCACCAGGACATTGGATGGTTCCATCGCCAACCTGCCCACCGCCAGCAACACTCATAAAGCAATGTTCTCTCGCTCTCTTTTTCTTTTTTTTTTTTTTTTATTATTGCATCCATGAATTATTTATAAAATGCAAATCAGTCTACAACCACATATTATTTAACCCCCTCAGCACCAAAATCCATGCAAGACATTTCGGATCAACCTGTTAAATATTCATACGGCTCTGTGCCATAATTAAATACGGGGAATGATATATTGCTCTGCCTTGATACGCTTGTTTGCAGAGATCCGTTTCTATATTATCTGTGGTATCTGATTGACAGTTCCTGTTGTACAAAGTGTCGCCCTTTACAAATCCCTTCCTTTCTCTTGATTTCCGTGAATAGGAAGTCAATGTTATTACAAAGGGATCAGGGGGCAGGATGCATCCTCAATCCTCGGTGGATCTAATTAACAGGTGGAATCACACTCTTGGTACTTGAAATGTGGCCAAACGTCGAAGAAACTAGGGGTCCTCTCTGCACCATCTGTGGTGTTTTCTGTAATTTGTGTTCATTGTAACATGGGGTGCTTTATTTTTAAAATTATTTTTTTTTTTATATATATATTGGTAGAATATTTTTTATTGAAATTTCAAATTCATTTCAAAAATTCAAATTATGAATCAGATAGAAAAAAAATAATTATGAATCACATAGAAAAAAAAAAAGAAAAATACACTGAAAAATAATACAAATTAAAAAAATAGGGTTTTAAAATACTTCAGAACTGTTTTGTGTTTCCTTTTATAACTATAACCGAATAATATGAATATAGCAAATGTTATCAATATACATGTTTAGACATTAAAGAAACATAGCCAAGAATGAATTAATTAATTATTTACGATAGCTGTTTTTTGAAGCACTTGTACCTGTTAGCAGCTAATCTTGAAGCAATATATCCTCCTGGGATTTGCGTTACTATGTAGCCCCAAAAGAATGAGCCGTGAATCATTCCAACAATCTCAGGATCCCAATTAAATTTAGCTTTCTAAACAAAGGAGAAAAAAAAAGGAATTAGTGAAATTTTTTTTTTTGAAGGCCTTTAAAAATTATTACATTATGATGCATGTCACGGACACTCTTCTTTTTTTGCCACTAGTAGCCAAGATGGCGCCATTGAAATATATAAATAAAAAAAAATGAGAGAAAGGAAAATGGCTGCATTCTACAGCAGAAAATGTGATGTGTACATATATATATATTTCTTTTTTATGCACACAATTTTTATTGTTAAAAAAATAGTTTGCGATAATTATTTTATTTCTTTAAAAAAACCTATTACATACTGAGGTTTCTAGTGTATGTGTGTGTATATATATATATTCTTTTTTTTTACTAGAAGCCCCAGTATGTAATATGGTTTTTAAAGTAATACAATTATTATATTTTATATATTAATATGTAATAATTATTTTATAACTTTAAAAACCATATTACATACTGGGGTTTCCTTCTCTCTCTCTTTCTCTCTCTCTCTTTCTCTCTATATATAATCTAGTGTATATATATATATACATTTACTAGAAGCCCAGTATGTGATAGGGTTTTTAAAATAATAAAATTATTATATTTTAAATATTAATATATAATAATTATTTTATAACTTTAAAAACCATATTACATACTGGGGTTTCCTTCTCTCTCTCTCTCTCTCTCTCTATATATATATATATATATATATATATATATATATATAGTAGGTGAATTGTCATATTTCTCCTTTATGATTCTGTATAAGAATATGATAGTGTGATTAAAAAAAAAAAAAGAAAAATGTCAAACAATTGTTACATTTTGTTTTTGGTTTGCAATACAATAATAAATGGCTGCTACAGGACCATGAAATATTGTTGTTAGCATTTAAACAAAAATATGTGCACAATTAATCTGGACCTGGAACATCATTTTAATTTATAAAGCGCACACTAGCACTTTGATTTAATTAAAAAAAAAAAAATCTGATTTGGCAAGAAATGGGTTAAAGCCAGCGCAAGAATACTTTCATGGTGGAAAAAAAAAAAACTGTCAGAGGGAGGAGAAAAAAAAATGGGGGTGGGAAAAGTTCTTGCTCACCTCTTTGATAATTTTTCCTCCTTGATGAATGGTGCTGTTATTTACCATATCCACTATGGCCACTCCTAGATTACAGCGAATCCCAAAAGAGATGCAAAACCCCAGCCCACTCATGATGGCTATGATATACCTCCGTGGTAGCCCAAAACAGGTGCAGTCACATATAGGTGGCTTTTTTTCGCGCACTTCCTTTGGTTTGCCATCTTCTGTCAGCTCAATATTCTCACTGGTTTTAGGCTTTCTTTCTAAAACCCTGAAAAAACAAAAAACAAAATGTTACATTTATTTTTCTTTAGGTGCTTTTAAATGTCATATTTTTTTTTCTATGAACATGTTATTTTCAACATTTGTCTTTCTTTTTTTTTTTCCTTTTAAAGCTTAAAAGACATTCGATTTTCAGACATGTTGTAAATGTATTTAAAAAAATGCAATTTTCTTTAAAGAAAATACATAGCAAATTCTACATTTTGTAAAGTTTTCTACCAGATGTCAAGAACGATGGAAAGACTCCCTCAATTATTAAGCATTAATGAGATAAAAACATCAATATTTAATAAAGCGACAAAGCATTTGGAAAATGGACTTCAATATTTCAGGGAGTGAAAATATCCAGCTTTGACTTTTTAAATATTAAAGATGTGTATTTTATCCACATTCATAGTTATAAATCCAAGTTACTTACTGTACATTCTTTTACTCTTTGGCTTTACAAATATACAGCTATACTTTTCTTTTAACATTTTTACTTTGTTTTTATATATTTGTCAATCATTTCACTATATTATTCGTTTTGAATAGTATTTATAATAAAGGATACAAGCAAGTTAATTAATTTATTGTTATTATTATTATACAGGATTTATAAAGGACCAACAGTTTACACCGTGCTTTTACAATCTAAATTTTTAATTTAATTGTAAAATTAAAAATCATTTTTTTTTAGCACAGGGGTTCATAATTAAAAAATTCTTAAAACTGAAAGAATACTTATCAGTTACTAAAGAAATAACTGGTTATGGAGGGTACACAGGTGGTTAAATTATGCCATCAACAAGATGATGTATGTAAGGTTTTTTTTTAAAGATATACCATTGTTATATTCAATTTTACATTTTAAAATTTAAAAAGGATCAGTACAAAGGGTTAGTAGCTTAATCTGAAGGTTATCTTGAAACATGTAACAGGACAAAATAATATAAAATTAGGCATCAAGGCAAAGACTCGATTTCTGTAGTGGAGATCCTGAAATGTATTTTCAAAGGCATTAAAATCATGTCTAGATGTATATTTTAATAAGAAAAACAATCAAATAAATGTAAACATAACATATATATATATTTAAACGTATTTTTTTTTTTATACATATTAGAAATTATTACAACCAATTTGCAGAATGATAATATATATGTTATCATTCCGCAAATTGGCTGTAATAATTTATAATAAAAAAAACTAAAAATCCTCATATTTTGGCAATGACACGTACAATAATTTTTTTTTATTCGACCCTAATGAAAGTCAACCTGCGTTCTTATTAAATATTTATTTATTCAGCATCTTAGGATTATCCCACTCGGGTGAATGGGGGGGGGGGGGGGCATTATTCATGTACGTGCCTCTTTACCCTAACAGGTTTCAGGTTATGGCAAAGTTACATTTTTTGTGTTTAAAATGGACGTGCATTCAAAGTGAGGCCCTAATTAACAATTACCCAACTGATAACAAAAGAAAAAAAAAAAAGAAGATCACATTTGCCAAACATGTAATAAAACATTCAAATTGCTATGTAGATTACCTCGTAGCACCTGTAGTGTATTTTTTTTAATAAATATAATAATTTTAAAATGTGTATATATATATATATATATATATATATATATATATATATATATATATATATATATATATATACACACATATACTGTATGTTTTTGTAAATACCTGGATAAGAGGCAAATATATAATAAAACATTCTTCTTGCTATTTAGATTACATTATAAGACCCCTTGGCATTTTATATATATATATATATATATATATTTTTTTTTTTTTTTTTTCTTTTCTGTAAACACCTTGGTAAGTGGAAAGAATTCTCACAAGGAATTCAAAAATAGATACCTGTATAGCTGACCCAGAGATTTCCCTGCAAAAGTCTTCAGCCCTTCTTTGCCAGGCGTTAAAATCCTTTGTTTTATTGAATCCATTATTGCTTCAGGTGTGTCGTAGCAGGTGTCTTCTCAAATTCTAGGATGTACGCAATGGCCAATTTTCATAGTGCTATTATATTCCAAAAGACAAAAAAAAAGAAAGAAGAAAAACCCAAAAGCTAAGGTAGATCCTACAAAAAAAAAGCAAAAAAAAAACAAAACAAAAAGAAAGTGAGACCGGAGCCCGGAGATGGAGACAATGGCTACAAGGTGTTCCTGGCAGTGAGGTCTCTTCTCAATGCAAGTGAAGGTTGTCTCATGGCTATTACAGAGCTCTGTGCATTGGTCCTCTCGCTGCTTAAAAATCCATTTTGCATCACATATGCCTCAATAAAAAAACTCTGTCGCTATGCTCCGTAGCAATGGCGAGGTGTAGAGGAGATATTGCATTTCACGAAAGACCCAAGACAAAAAAAAAAAAGAATTCCTGGATAGAAAATTCCAACGTGGAAAAAAAAATTCTCAAACCTTCAAACCTTCACTGGTCTTGGAGCAAAGTGTAAGAATTTCACCGGTAGGGTCTTACCGGCTGCACCACTGCTTTGCAATTAGAATAGGAGGGAGTTCAGGTTCTTTAATGAGGTCTTCAACAGGCTGCAATTTCGCAATTTCCTATTTCACTCAACTCTACCCCCCCTCTTCTTGTGTCTCTATTGGTGCTTCAGCACCGTGGACAGGTCCGGTGGAAAAGGAAAAGGCTTCCTTTTCTCTCTCGCTCTACACTGCTAACTTTCCAAGGGAATTGGGGCGGATCGCAGGCGCAAAGCATCCATTCTCCGGCTCCTTGGAGTGGATGCTATGGAAACCAAAGCGAAGATGTCATCATTTCAAGTCGAGGTGTAGCAAAGGGTGCAAGGTCCTCATTCAAGAGTTTATTAAAAAGAGACACCTTATTCTCTTTTGTCTATGAATTGTTAATCTTGCCTTAATTTTTTTGTTATATATATATATAATTTACTTCAGAAAATATATACATATTTATTTGCTTCTGTGATTTTTTTTTCAGAAAATATATATATATATATATATATATATATATATATATATATTTTTTTTTTTTTTTTAATTCTGTGATTTACTCTGCACTTCACAAGCCAATAAAAATAAATAAGCTTGTGATATATGAAGGAGGCACAGAAGTGCACAGCAGTGCAGGGGTCACTGGAGGCACAGGAATGCGGGGGTCACTGGGGGCACAGGAGTGCGGAGATCACTGGGGGCACAGGAATGCGGGGGTCACTGGAGGCACAGGAGTGCGGGGGTTACTGGAGGCACAGGAGTGCGGGGGTCACTGGGGGCACAGGAATGCGGGGGTCACTCTGGGGCACAGGAGTGAAGGGGTCACTGGGGGCACAGGAGTGAGGGGGTCACTGGGGCACAGGAATGCGGGGGTCACTGGGGGCACAGGAGTGCAGGGGTCACTGGGGGCACAGAAGTGCGAGGGTCACTGGGAGCACAGGAATGCGGGGGTCACTGGAGGCACAGGAGTGCAGGGGTCACTGGGGGCACAGGAGTGCAGGGGTCACTGGAGGCACAGGAGTGCGGGGGTCACTGGGGGCACAGGAGTGCGGGGGTCACTGGGGGCACAGGAATGCGGGGGTAACTGGGGGCACAGGAGTGCAGGGGTCACTGGGGGCACAGGAGTGCGGGGGTCACTGGGGGCACAGAAGTGCAGGGGTCACTGGAGGCACAGGAGTGCAGGGGTCACTGGAGGCACAGGAATGCGGGGGTCACTGGAGGCACGGGAATGCAGGGGTCACTGGAGGCACAGGAATGCGGGGGTCACTGGAGACACAGGAATGCGGGGGTCACTGGAGGCACAGGAGTGCGGGGGTCACTGGAGGCACTGGAGTGCAGGGGTCACTGGAGGCACAGGAATGCAGGGGTCACTGGAGGCACAGGAGTGCAGGGGTCACTGGAGGCACAGGAGTGCGGGGGTCACTGGAGCCACAGGAGTGCAGGGGTCACTGGAAGCACAGGAATACGGGGGTCACTGGAGGCACAGGAGTGTGGGGGTTACTGGAGGCACAGGAGTGCGGGGCTCACTGGAGGCAGGGGAGTGCATGGGTCACAGGAGGCACAGGAGTGCAGGGGTCACTGGAGGCACAGGGGTGCAGGGGTCACAGAAAGTACAGGAGTGCAGGGGTCAATGGAGGTACAGGAGTGCAGGGGTCACAGAAAGTACAGGTGTGTTTGGGTCACTGGAGGCACAGGAATGCAGGGGTCACTGGAGGCATAGGAGTGCAGGGGTCACTGGAGACACAGCAGTGCAGGGGTCACTGGAGGCACAGGAGAGCAGGGGTCACTGGAGACACAGAAATGCAGGGGCCACTGGAGACACAGCAGTGCAGGGGTCGCTGGAGGCACAGGAGTACAGGGGTCACTGGAGGCACAGGAGTACAGGGGTCACTGGTGGCACAGGAGTGCGGGGGTCACTGGAGACACAGGAGTGCGGGGGTCACTGGAGGCACAGGAGAGCAGGGGTCACAGAAAGTACAGGTGTGTTTGGGTCACTGGAGGCACAGGAAT
The DNA here is from genome assembly GCA_037952835.1 of Lithobates septentrionalis. Taxonomy (NCBI): domain Eukaryota; kingdom Metazoa; phylum Chordata; class Amphibia; order Anura; family Ranidae; genus Lithobates; species Lithobates septentrionalis. The sequence continues at coordinate 276,101 of JBBDGP010004281.1, forward strand.
GCAGGAGTCACTGGAGGCACAGGAGTGCAGGGGTCACAGGATGCACAGGAGTGCAGGGGTCACAGAAGGCACAGGAGCGCAGGGGTCACAGGAGGCACAGGAGTGCAGGGGTCACGGGAGACACAGGAGTACAGGGGTCACAGGAGGCACAGGAGTGCAGGGGTCACTGGAGGCACAGGAGTACAGGGGTCACTGGAGGCACAGGAGTGCAGGGGTCACTGGAAGCACAGGAATGCAGGGGTCACAGGAGTGCAGGGGTCACTGGAGGCACAGGAATGCAGGGGTCATTGGAGACACAGCAGTGCAGGGGTCACTGGAGGCACAGGAATGCAGGGGTCACTGGAGACACAGCAGTGCAGGGGTCACTGGAGACACAGCAGTGCAGGGGTCACTGAAGACACAGAGGTGCAGGGGTCACAGAAAGTACAGGAGTGCAGGGGTCACTGGAGGCACAGGAGTACAGGGGTCACTGGAGGCACAGGAGTGCAGGGGTCACTGGAAGCACAGGAATGCAGGGGTCACAGGAGTGCAGGGGTCACTGGAGGCACAGAAGAGCAGGGGTCACTGGAGACACAGAAATGCAGGGGCCACTGGAGACACAGCAGTGCAGGGGTCGCTGGAGGCACAGGAATGCAGGGGTCACAGGATGAACAGGAGTTCAGGGGCCACTGGAGGTACAGGGGTTACTGGATTCACAGAAGTGCAGGGGTCACAGAAAATACAGGAGTGCAAGGGTCACAGAAAGTACAGGTGTGTTGGGGTCACTGGAGGCACAGGAATGCAGGGGTCACTGAAGGCACAGGAATGCAGGGGTCACTGGAGACACGGCAGTGCAGGGGTCACTGGAGGCACAGGAGTACAGGGGTCACTGGAGGCACAGGAGTGTGGGGGTCACTGGAGGCACAGGAGTGCGGGGGTCACTGGAGGCACAGGAGTGCAGGGGTCACTGGAAGCACAGGAGTGCAGGGGTCACTGGAGGCACAGGAGTGCGGGGGTCACTGGAAGCACAGGAGTGCAGGGGTCACTGGAGGCACAGGAGTGCGGGGGTCACAGGAGTGCAGGGGTCACTGGAGGCACAGGAGTGCAGGGGTCACTGGAAGCACAGGAGTGCAGGGGTCACTGGAGGCACAGGAATGCAGGGGTAACGGGAGGCACAGGAGTGCAGGGGTCACAGAAAGTACAGGTGTGTTGGGGTCACTGGAGGCACAGGAATGCAGGGGTCACTGGAGACACAGGAGTGCAGGGGTCACAGAAAGTACAGGTGTGTTGGGGTCACTGGAGGCACAGGAATGCAGGGGTCACGGGAGGCACAGGAGTGCAGGGGTCACAGGAGTGCAGGGGTCACTGGAGACACAGGAATGCAGGGGTTACTGGAGGCACAGGAGTGCGGGGGTCACTGGAGGCACAGCAATGCAGGGGTCACTGGAGGCACAGCAGTGCAAGAGTCACTGGAAGCACAGGGGACACAGGAGACACCGGCAGACACTGGAGGCCCAGGGGTCACTGGAGGCCCAGGAGTGCAGGGGTCAGAGGAGGCACAGGGGTCACTGGAGGCACAGGAGTGCAGGGGTCTCTGGAGGCACAGGGGTCACTGAAGGCACAGGAGTGCAGGGGTCTGTGGAGGCACAGGGTTCACTGGAGGCACAGGAGTGCAGGGGTCTCTGGAGGCACAGGGGTCACTGAAGGCACAGGAGCGCAGGAGTCTGTGGAGGCACAGGGGTCACTGAAGGTACAGGAGTGCAGGGGTCAGAGGAGGCACAGGGGTCACTGGAGGCACAGGAGTGCAGGGGTCTCTGGAGGCACAGGGGTCACTGAAGGCACAGGAGTGCAGGGGTCTGTGGAGGCACAGGGGTCACTGAAGGCACAGGAGTGCAGGGGTCTGTGGAGGCACAGGGGTCACTGGAGGCACAGGAGTGCAGGGGTCTCTGGAGGCACAGGGGTCACTGAAGGCACAGGAGTGCAGGGGTCTGTGGAGGCACAGGGGTCACTGAAGGCACAGGAGCGCAGGGGTCTGTGGAGGCACAGGGGTCACTGGAGGCACAGGAGTGCAGGGGTCTCTGGAGGCACAGGGGTCACTGGAGGCACAGGAGTGCAGGGGTATGTGGAGGCACAGGGGTCACTGGAGGCACAGGAGTGCAGGGGTCTCTGGAGGCACAGGGGTCACTGGAGGCACAGGAGTGCAGGGGTATGTGGAGGCACAGGGGTCACTGGAGGCACAGGAGTGCAGGGGTCTCTGGAGGCACAGGGGTCACTGGAGGCACAGGAGTGCAGGGGTATGTGGAGGCACAGGGGTCACTGGAGGCACAGGAGTGCAGGGGTCTCTGGAGGCACAGGGGTCACTGGAGGCACAGGAGTGCAGGGGTATGTGGAGGCACAGGGGTCACTGAAGGCACAGGAGTGCAGGGGTCACAGAAAGTACAGGAGTGTGGAGGTCACTGGAGGCACAGGGAACACAGGAGACACCGGCAGACACTGGAGGCCCAGGGGCTCGGCCTAAACTTAGTGCTCAAATGCCGAGCCACGTGTTGCTTTGCCATTTGAAGCCAATTCCAACTAGAAGAGCTGTCTTCTGATTGGCTGCTGTGCCGGTACTAGGAGTAAAACCTGGAAGTGCCTTCAGTCACATGCAGGAGAGGAGACCCAGCGCTAGATAGAAGAGGTGATTGTTACAATATGTCATAAATATGCAGAACTACATTCATCAACCCAGTTATAATTAATATGGAAATCCAAAATATTTTTTGTTGAGTTTTAAAAAAAAGTGGGGAGTGTTAGAACCCCTGTCAGGATTTTAGTGATGTCTATATCCCCGCCGAGAAGATTTTTCCCCATTTCCTTTCCATGATGGACAGCAGAAGGGAGCGATCACCCCAGAGCAGGCACATGTCGAATTAAAACCAGAGGTTCTGACTCTTTTCCACGGAATAAGAAGCTTGCCTGGGATGTAATTGATATGTAGATCACACGGCTTTAATATTATAAAATGATGTTCCAGATTTGTATTTTGTAAAGATACAAGTGAAGATGTCGCCGCCGATTTCAATCTGTGTTGTATTGTAGGACAAACAGGAATCTTTCTCTGTCAGATATCAGGATTATCATGTCGGAAATTGATTTCTGACCTCCAAGCTCTCAAGAAAATGGAAGGTTATCCTCCCTGCTAATGTCTGATCTCAGTGCTGAGATGTTCTGTCTTAATGATGGACTAGGAAGATATCCAACCCTTTTCCTAGGCCGCCCCCTAGTGTCCACATCAATGCATTGCGCTTACCTGGGGAACTCCGGGGATTGAAGGGTAATTAGAGAGACACAAAAGATGAGAAAGAAAAGAAAAGAAACAAGTCAGCTGTGACTTATACAGTGATACGGTGCCTTGATAAAGTATTCATACCCCTTGAACTTCTCCACATTTTGTCATGTTACAACCAAAAATGTAAATGTATTTTCTTGGGATTTTATGTGATAAACCAACACAACGTGGCACATAATTGTGAAGTGGAAGGAAAATGATAAATGATACAAATAAATATGTGAAAAGTGGGGGGGGGGGGACATTTGTATGGCACCCCCCGGAGTCAATACTTTGTAGAACCCCCTTTCTCTGCAATTACAGCTGCAAGTCTTTTTGGGGATGTCTCTACCAGCTTTGCACATCTAGAGAGGGACATTTCTGCCCATTCTTCTTCTTTGCAGAATAGCTCAAGCTCTGTCAGATTGGATGGAGAGCGTCTGTGAACAGCAATTTTCATGTCTTGCCACAGATTCTCAATGGGATTTAGGTCTGGACTGTGACTGGCCATTCTAACACATGAATATGCTTTGATCTAAACCATTCCATTGTAGCTCTGGCTGTATGTTTCGGGTCTTTGTCCTGCTGGAAGGTGAACCTCCGCCCCAGTCTCAAGTCTTTTGTAGACTCTAACAGGTTTTCTTCTAAGATTGTCCTGTATTTGGCTCCATCCATCTTCCCATCAACTCTGACCAGCTTCCCTGTCCCTGCTGAAGAAAAGCATCCCCACCACATGAAGCTGCCACCACCATGTTTCACGGTGGGGATGGTGTGTTCAGGGTGATGTGCTGTGTTTTCCGCCACACATAGTGTTTTGCTTTGTGGCCCAAAAGTTCAATTTTGGTCTCATCTGACCAGATCACCTTCTTCCACATGTTTGCTGTGTCCTCCACATGGCTTCTCACAAACTACAAACAGGACTTCTTATGACTTTCTTTCACCAATGTCTTTCTTCTTGTCACTCTTCCATAAAGGGCAGATTTGTGGAGAACACGACTAATAGTTGTCCTGTGGACAGATTCTCCCACCTGAGCTGTGGATCTCTGCAGCTCCTCCAGAGTTACCATGGACCTCTTGGCTCTTCTCTGATGAATGCTCTCCTTGCCCGGCCGGTCAGTTTAGGTGAACGGCCATGTCTTGGTAGGTTTGCAGTTGTGCCATACTCTTTCCATTTTCCGATGATGGATTGAACAGAGCTCCGTGAGATGGTCAAAGCTTGGGAGATTTTTTATAACCTAACCCTGCTTTATACTTCTCCACAACTTTATCCCTGACCTGTCTGGTGTGCTCCTTGGCCTTCATGATGCTGTTTGTTCACTAAGATTCTCAAACAAACCTCTGAGGGCTTCACAGAACAGCTGTGTTTATACTGAGATTAAATTACACACAGGTGGACTCTATTTACTAATTCGGTGACTTCTGAGGGCAATTGGTTCCACTAGATTTTAGTTAGGGGTATCAGAGTAAAGGGGGCTGAATACAAATGCCCCCTCACATTTTTCACATATTTATTTGTAAAAAAATTTGAAAACCATTTATCATTTTCCTTCCACTTCACAATTATGAGCCACTTTGTGTTGGTCTATCACATAAAATCCCAATAAAATACATTTACGTTTTCGGTTGTAACATGAAAAAATGTGGAAAATTTCAAAGGGGTATGAATACTTTTTCAAGGCACTGTATGTATTGGCACAGACACAGGTTTTCAGTTCTCAGACTCTCCTCAGGAAATCCCCCAGTTCTAAATCTGCTACCATGTAAATCTTTTCCATGTGTCCATTGATCTGATTGGCTAATCTCATGGTGGAGATTAGCACAGAACTTCATATAATAATATTTACTCCCCAGATCTCGTCTCCCTCTGTGATGTTTCTATTGGTCGTGGGGGGGGGGGGCTCTGGTCCTCACACTGATGAGGGGGGTCTCTGGTCCTCACACTGATGAGGGGGTCTCTGATCCTCACACTGATGAGGGGGTCTCTGGTCCTCACACTGATGAGGGGGTCGCTGATCCTCATACTGATGAGGGGGTCTCTGGTCCTCACACTGATGAGGGGGTCTCTGATCCTCACACTGATGAGGGGGTCGCTGGTCCTCACACTGATGAGGGGGTCTCTGGTCCTCACACTGATGAGGGGGTCGCTGATCCTCACACTGATGAGGGGGTCGCTGGTCCTCACACTGATGAGGGGGTCTCTGATCCTCACACTGATGAGGGGGTCGCTGATCCTCATACTGATGAGGGGGTCTCTGGTCCTCACACTGATGAGGGGGTCTCTGGTCCTCACACTGATGAGGGGGGTCTCTGGTCCTCACACTGATGAGGGGGGTCTCTGGTCCTCACACTGATGAGGGGGGTCTCTGGTCCTCACACTGATGAGGGGGGTCTCTGGTCCTCACACTGATGAGGGAGTCTCTGGTCCTCACACTGATGAGGGGGGTCTCTGGTCCTCACACTGATGAGGGGGGTCTCTGGTCCTCACACTGATGAGAGGGTCTCTGGTCCTCACACTGATGAGGGAGTCTCTGGTCCATACACTGATGAGGGAGTCTCTGGTCCTCACACTGCTGAGGGGGTCTCTGGTCCTCACACTGATGAGGGGGTCTCTGGTCCTCACACTGATGAGGGGGTCTCTGGTCCTCACACTGATGAGGGGGTCTCTGGTCCTCACACTGATGAGGGAGTCTCTGGTCCTCACACTGATGAGGGAGTCTCGAGTCCTCACACTTATGAGGGGGTCTCTGGTCCTCACACTGATGAGGGGGTCTCTGGTCCTCACACTGATGAGGGAGTCTCTGGTCCTCACACTGATGAGGGGGTCTCTGGTCCTCACACTGATGAGGGAGTCTCTGCTCCTCACACTAATGAGGGGGTCTCTGGTCCTCACACTGATGAGGGGGTCTCTGATCCTCACACTGATGAGGGGGGTCTCTGGTCCTCACACTGATGAGGGAGTCTCTGGTCCTCACACTGCTGAGGGGGTCTCTGGTTCTCACACTGATGAGGGAGTCTCTGGTCCTCACACTAATGAGGGGGTCTCTGGTCCTCACACTGATGAGGGAGTCTCTGGTCCTCACACTGCTGAGGGGGTCTCTGGTCCTCACACTGATGAGGGAGTCTCTGGTTCATACACTGATGAGGGAGTCTCTGGTCCTCACACTGCTGAGGGGGTCTCTGGTCCTCACACTGATGAGGGGGTCTCTAGTCCTCACACTCATGAGGGAGTCTCTGATCCTCACACTGATGAGGGGGTCTCCGGTCCTCACACTGATGAGGGAGTCTCCGGTCCTCACACTGATGAGGGAGTCTCTGATCCTTACACTGATGAGGGGGTCTCTGGTCCTCACACTGATGAGGGGGTCTCTGGTCCTCACACTGATGAGGGAGTCTCTGATCCTCACACTGATGAGGGGGTCTCCGGTCCTCACACTGATGAGGGAGTCTCCGGTCCTCACACTGATGAGGGGGGTCTCTGGTCCTCACACTGATGAGGGGGGTCTCTGATCCTCACACTGATGAGGGGGTCTCTGGTCCTCACACTGATGAGGGGGGTCTCTGGTCCTCACACTGATGAGGGGGTCTCTGGTCCTCACACTGATGAGGGGGGTTTCTGGTCCTCACACTGATGAGGGGGGTTTCTGGTCCTCACATTGATGAGGGGGTCTTTGATCCTCACACTGATGAGGGGGGTCTCTGGTCCTCACACTGATGAGGGGGGTCTCTGGTCCTCATACTGATGAGGGGGTCTCTGGTCCTCACACTGATGAGGGGGTCTCCGGTCCTCACACTGATGAGGGGGTCTCTGGTCCTCACACTGATGAGGGAGTCTCTGGTCCTCACACTGCTGAGGGGGTCTCTGGTTCTCACACTGATGAGGGAGTCTCTGATCCTCACACTGATGAGGGGGTCTCTGGTCCTCACACTGCTGAGGGGGTCTCTGGTCCTCACACTGATGAGGGAGTCTCTGATCCTCACATTGATGCGGGGGTCTCTGGTCCTCACACTGATGAGGGAGTCTCTGCTCCTCACACTAATGAGGGGGTCTCTGGTCCTCACACTGATGAGGGGGTCTCTGATCCTCACACTGATGAGAGGGGTCTCTGGTCCTCACACTGATGAGGGGGTCTCTGGTCCTCACACTGATGAGGGGGTCTCTGGTCCTCACACTGCTGAGGGGGTCTCTGGTTCTCACACTGAAGAGGGAGTCTCTGATCCTCACACTGATGAGGGGGTCTCTGGTCCTCACACTGATGAGGGGGTCTCTGGTCCTCACACTGATGAGGGGGGTCTCTGATCCTCACACTGATGAGGGGGTCTCTGGTCCTCACACTGATGAGGGGGGTCTCTGGTCCTCACACTGATGAGGGGGTCTCTGGTCCTCACACTGATGAGGGGGGTTTCTGGTCCTCACACTGATGAGGGGGGTTTCTGGTCCTCACATTGATGAGGGGGTCTTTGATCCTCACACTGATGAGGGGGGTCTCTGGTCCTCACACTGATGAGGGGGGTCTCTGGTCCTCATACTGATGAGGGGGTCTCTGGTCCTCACACTGATGAGGGGGTCTCCGGTCCTCACACTGATGAGGGGGTCTCTGGTCCTCACACTGATGAGGGAGTCTCTGGTCCTCACACTGCTGAGGGGGTCTCTGGTTCTCACACTGATGAGGGAGTCTCTGATCCTCACACTGATGAGGGGGTCTCTGGTCCTCACACTGCTGAGGGGGTCTCTGGTCCTCACACTGATGAGGGAGTCTCTGATCCTCACATTGATGCGGGAGTCTCTGGTCCTCACACTGATGAGGGAGTCTCTGCTCCTCACACTAATGAGGGGGTCTCTGGTCCTCACAATGATGAGGGGGTCTCTGATCCTCACACTGATGAGAGGGGTCTCTGGTCCTCACACTGATGAGGGGGTCTCTGGTCCTCACACTGATGAGGGGGTCTCTGGTCCTCACACTGCTGAGGGGGTCTCTGGTTCTCACACTGAAGAGGGAGTCTCTGATCCTCACACTGATGAGGGGGTCTCTGGTCCTCACACTGATGAGGGGGTCTCTGGTCCTCACACTGATGAGGGGGTCTCTGGTCCTCACACTGATGAGAGGGTCTCTGGTCCTCACACTGATGAGGGAGTCTCTGGTTCATACACTGATGAGGGGGTCTCTGGTCCTCACACTGATGAGGGGGTCTCTGGTCCTCACACTGCTGAGGGGGTCTCTGGTCCTCACACTGATGAGGGGGTCTCTAGTCCTCACACTCATGAGGGAGTCTCTGATCCTCACACTGATGAGGGGGTCTCCGGTCCTCACACTGATGAGGGAGTCTCCGGTCCTCACACTGATGAGGGAGTCTCTGATCCTCACACTGATGAGGGGGTCTCTGGTCCTCACACTGATGAGGGGGTCTCTGGTCCTCACACTGATGAGGGAGTCTCTGATCCTCACACTGATGAGGGGGTCTCCGGTCCTCACACTGATGAGGGGGGTCTCTGGTCCTCACACTGATGAGGGGGGTCTCTGATCCTCACACTGATGAGGGGGTCTCTGGTCCTCACACTGATGAGGGGGGTCTCTGGTCCTCACACTGATGAGGGGGTCTCTGGTCCTCACACTGATGAGGGGGGTCTCTGGTCCTCACATTGATGAGGGGGTCTCTGGTCCTCACACTGATGAGGGGGTCTCTGGTCCTCACACTGATGAGGGGGTCTCTGGTCCTCACACTGATGAGGGGGTCTCTGGTCCTTACACTGATGAGGGGGGTTTCTGGTCCTCACACTGATGAGGGGGTCTCTGATCCTCACACTGATGAGGGGGTCTCTGATCCTCACACTGATGAGGGGGTCTCTGGTCCTCACACTGATGAGGGGGTCTCTGGTCCTCACACAGATGAGGGGGTCTCTGGTCCTCACACTGATGAGGGGGTCTCTGGTCCTCACACTGATGAGGGGGTCTCTGGTCCTCACACTGATGAGGGGGTCTCTGGTCCTCACACTGATGAGGGGGGTCTCTGGTCCTCACACAGATGAGGGGGTCTCTGGTCCTCACACTGATGAGGGGGTCTCTGGTCCTCACATTGATGAGGGGGTCTCTGGTCCTCACACTGATGAGGGGGGTCTCTGGTCCTCATACTGATGAGGGGGTCTCTGGTCCTCATACTGATGAGGGGGTCTCTGGTCCTCACACTGATGAGGGGGTCTCTGGTCCTCACACTGATGAGGGGGTCTCTCGTTCCTTCCACCAGTTCACCAGAAGGAGCCAAGTCTTCCCGACATTTCCAAATTGCAGGTTATTAGTGACCAGACAAAGGCAGAAAATTGGTGTGATGGAGAGATAATCATCCCCCCCACAAGGAGGCACTTCACCTCACCCCATCAGACATGACCCCCGATGACAGATAATTGGACAAATTATTATTATTATTTCTACAACCAGAAAATCCCCGTCACCGAGACATCAGTGATAGGAGAAGCGGGACTGAGCGCTTTCATGTCCAGGAAATCCCAAAGAAATTTAGAAGACTTAGGCGAAATTGTGCCTTTTTGTTAAAATGAATTGGGGGGGGGGGGGGGGGGTTCCGTCCTTCCCTTCAGTCTTGCACAGTTGTACCGGCTCCTCTCCTGGACTGAAATTGCTAACTCTGATTTCACTGCACACTGTGTGCTTCTCACTATGTGCATTAGAAGCTGCGGCAAGTCAGATTGAGCCCCGCCTCATTTCGTTGCTGGAAGACATTCAGCATGCTTTAGCTCATTCCTCCCCATCCTGACTCTCCCTGGCCTGCTTCCTTTCATTTATTGGATGAAGTCACTCTGCTCATCCCCAGAAAGTAACCCGCTTTCTTTGTGTCTAGAAAAAGTAGATGTGAACCATAACTGAATGATATTTAGTTTACTCTGTGTGCTATGTAATTGCTATTTTTTGGTTTTATCCTTTTGTTCCATCTTGGTTCTGTGGATCTCCTGCAGCCTCTTTGCAGCCACTTCCTGTCTACCTACTTGCACTCCAGCGATGGCTCCGTGGCATTTCTGTGGACGGGTTTCTTGATGGTGACAACAGTGGACTATGTCTGTGTAATGTGTTTTTTGAAATGGCCTTCAGAAGCCTGTGTGATAGGGGGACAACAAAAACAGGGGGTTTACTTCATCTATATTGCAGTACAAGGAGTCCCTCTCCGGCCGGTCCCTACTCTGCTCTGCACAATGCAAATGCCCCACTGGATATAGTGCTATAGGCTCGGGACTGGCCACTCACCTGCACTGCAATAGAAAAAGGGAAATAACTGTGCTCAAATCCAAATAGCTTCTACATATAAATAACCCATCAAGTCCCCTCTACATCAGAAACCCCATCAGAGTCCCCCCTTATATCAGGGTCCCCTTTTAGAGTCCCCTCTACATCAGGATCCCCATCAAAGTGTGCCCTTATATTAAAGTCTCCATCAGAGCCCCCCTAATTTCAGGGTCTCCATCAGAGTCCCTCTTATATTAGGTCTCCATCAGAGTCTTCCCTTATATTAGGGTCTCCATCAGATCCCCCCTTATATTATTAGGGTCTCCATCAGATCCCCCCTTATATCAAGGTCCCCATCAGAGTTCCCCCTTACATCATAATCTCCATCAGCGTCCCTATCAGAGTCCCCCTGACATTCAGATGTCCATCATAGTTCTCTTCTTCTGCAGGATCCTGACTAGAGTACCCCCTTACATCAGAGTCCTCCGTACATCAGGGTCCCCATCAGAGTTCCGCCTTACTTCACAGTTCCAATCAGAGTCCTCCCTGTTAAAGGGGTCCCCAATCATAGCCCTCCATACTTTAGGGTCCCCATCAGAGCCCCCTTGGATCAGGGTCACCATCAGAACCTCCCTTACATCAGGGTCCCCATCAGAATCCCCCTTACATCAGGGTGTCCATCGGAGTCCCCCTTACATTCAGGTGCCCATCTGAGTCCTCCTCCACATCAGGATCCCCATTGGGGTCCCCCCTACATTATCAGGGTCCCTATCAGAGTTCCCCATTACATTAAATCGCCATCAGAGTTCCCCTTACATTCAGAGTTCTCTTCTAAATCAGGATACTCTTTGGGGTCCCCCCTACATTATCAGAGTCCCTTTCAGAGTTCCCCATTACATTAAAGCGGAGTTTCACCCAAAAATGGAACTTCCGCTTTAAGTGATGGTGACCCCCTGAGATACCACATTTGGCATGTCATTTTTTTTGGGAGGGAGCGGATGTCCTGTTTTTAGGGGCACCCAGCTCCCACTTCCTCCCCTGGCGCCACGGCGCCGGAAGGAAGATCACCTCTTCCCCCTCCCTCCCTGCAATCTTCTGGGACACGTCACAGGTCCCAGATGATTGCCCGACCATTCACAATGCGCAGCGTGGCTCGCGCATGGGCAGTGTGAGTCCAGCTGTATAGCCACAGCCGGGTGCCCACAGTTAGAATGCCGACGCCGCGGAGAGGAGCGGGGCTTCGTACGCCCGCGTTGCTGGACCGTGGGACAGGTGAGTGTCTGATTATTTAAAGTTAGCAGCTACACTTTTTGTAGCTGCTGACTTTTAAATGGGTGGAACTCTGCTTTGCGATCGCTATCAGAGTTTCCCTTAACATCAGAGTCCTACTTACATCAGGGTCACCATAAGATTCCCTCTTACATCAGGGTCACCATAAGAGTCCCTCTTACATCAGGGTCACCATAAGAGTCCCTCTTACATCATAGTCCCTTTCAGAACCCCTCTTACATCAGGGTCCCCATCAGAGTCCCTATCAGAGTCCCCATTACATTCAGGTGCCCGTCAGAGTCTTCCTCCACATCAGGATCCCCATTAGAGTTCCCATTGCATCAGGGTCTCTATCAGAGTTCCCCTTACATCAGGAGCCCCATCAGAGACCCCCCTACATTAAGATCGCCATCAAAGTTCCCCCTTACATCAGAGTCCTCCTACTTACATAAGGGTCCCTATTAAAGTCCCTCTTACATCACTGTCCCCCTTACATTAAGGTCTCCATCAGAGTTCCTCCTTACACCAGGGTCCCCCCTTATATTAGAGTCCCCATGAGAGTCCTGTGAGATTTTTGGTTGTAGTGCAGGTAAATTTAGGCAGGCCTAGCCAGAAGTTAGGCCTGTTTGTTTTGATCTGTGGGCTGGGAGTGGCTTAGAGTAGGCCGGTGACTCACAGCTAGTTTCATCTTTCGGTTACCTCCCTTCCGCTTCTAGAGGCTTTTAGATGAAGGTGGGGAAGAGAGGTGGAGCTGTCTGGGGTGTTCTAAGGAGCCCTGACCAATCCCCAATATGGATTGGCAGGGGGCAGGCCTCCTTAAATACCTAGAGTCAGCCCAGCTGGGCAGGAGCTGTTCAGGTGAAAGAACAGGAGATGGAGTATTAGGCTGTCGGGGCCTTGGTGCGAGCCCCCCCCCCTGTTTAGGGGGTGACCTTGGGCCAGGGTGCTCGAAGCTGAACAGGAACTCCACACAACCCAAGGGGTATCCTGAACAGGAGCGGGAGAGGACAGTGGGGAATACTGCCGGGCAAGTCTCCAGGAGAGATCCATCAGGTGTCGGCGAGTGACAGGCACATTCGGGAGAGCTGGGAGAGGCATGCCGGAGCGGACTGGGAGTGTGCAGTCTGAGATGGATGTAGAGCCAGCGGGAGAGACTGTGATGTTACTGGCAAGGAAGTCGGGCCTCTGCAGTCAGGAGGGCTGTCAGGGTCTGCAAAGGGCTGACTGGGATCAGTAGTCCACCAAAGAGGGCAGCTAGCACCGGAACTTTCTTTTGCCACACTGTAGGGCCCCTCAGTCCCTGCCTGTAATAAGGAACTTTGCCAAGGCCTGGCTGAAACCAGAGTTAGGCCTAACCATTGAGCTGCGCCGGAAGAACTGTGCTGGATGGAGAAGGAGAGATAGTCTGCAGCAAGTGTAGCGCAGAAGGAGAATATCTGAATTGTCCCAACCCATGCAAGAATAATTTTCTCGGCATCCCATGAATTCCTTAACCCCATCCAAGTTCTAATCCCTCAATAAAATACAAAAAACAAAGCTGATGGACTTGTTCATTGTCTTGGAGTGAATAATAAAATGTAGCGCTAAATGGTAAACATATATGACAATATACACATAATAACTGAGTGAAGGGAAATCAACCACAAAAAAAAAATGTAAAAGGGATAAAAATGTGAGTGAAAAAAGTCCAAAAAGTGGAAAGGTCCTGGAAAGGACCGGTGTAAGTCCACCACCGGATGGTGGCTGCTCAGGGATGGAATACACTGCCACTGTCCGGCATGTAGAACATCAAGGATGGTACATCTTCAACCAAAGGAGAAGTATATCTACTCTTACCGCAAAAGGTGGACTCGAATGTCAGCCACGAGTTAGTCAAGCGGGGGTGCCAAAATAGGCAAATCGACAGATCTCCAAGAAACCAAAGACCTCCAAACACGACTCCAAGGGGTGTGCAGGTAACCGCCAAACCGAAACTCGGACGTGAGGAACACCAAGGCCGGAACTCAGGCATTGAAAGCCAGGCTGGACGGCCAAAAAACTCTTGCCCGGGGGGTTATGGAAAGAAAAAATGCCTCCATATGGTGTAGGTCAAAAAGTGGTTTTTTTTATTATAAAAACCAACATACCTCGGTAAGAATAAAAACTGTGATCACTGAGTAAAAAAGGGGGGACAGAGAAAAATGTGGGAAGCAGAGAGCCAAGCCCGATGCGTTTCGTCCCAATGGACTTCAACTAGGGCATTGCATGTCCCAGTTGTCGTCCATTGTCTTGGAGTGTCTGGAAGTGAATGCCGGGCCCGGCAGGGTGACTGGAGTCAGTGGCGGCTGGTGGTATATTTTTTTGGGGGGGTCAGCAAACAATCTCTGTGCCCCAAGCCCACCGTTTTTTAGAGCCTCAGGTTCTAATCATGAGCATCTCAAAAAAAAAAAAACCCATTGGAATCCATGCGTCTGGCTCCCTGCATGTGGATTAGGGGCCGGGCACATGGATTTGGGGGGCGGCCCCCCTGTGCCCCGTATGGACAGGCTGCCACTGCCTGGATTGAAGATAACCACTAGAGACTCTAAAAAATGGACAAATGTGTACAAGTGATTTCATGAAAATCTTACAACAATAAACTAGAAATACACAATAGTTCATTCAAGGTAAAAAAAAAAAGTATCAGTGTTGCTCCCGGAAATCTGACATCTTCCCCTCATCCCGGGATGGCGCCTGTGAAAGGCAACTTTGGTCTTTCCTCCGGTGGTGTCACCTCAGATAAACAGATCCATAGAAACATAACAGATTCACGAGATTCCAGCTTGACCTTTTCCAGCATCAAAACAGGTGTCACGCGCTCCCTCAATTACGTTTTGCAGTTTATAAAACCCGATAAGGAAAAATAAACCCAACGTGATTAATTAGTCTGGTTATGGAGAAGGAAATGATAAGGCAGATAAACATATTAGGTTTGTGTGCGTTTGCAGGCTCCTCCGACCTATGCCAGCTCCCATTAGTGCGCAACACGGAATACGAAGGGCGATGGAAGGCGAGGTCTGCGAGTCGCACTCGTTATTTGTAACAACACGCCGAAATAAATTATTCATCGCCATCGTTTTATGATGAAGATTAGCTGAACAACTCCTTTAAAGTGAAACTGTGGTCAATCTAAGTGCGGAAAAATAGTCACTGGGATGGTGACACAGAGGAGGAGGCATTTCCAGGGGCCTGGACATAGACACGGAGAGGGTGAGGACCCTGGAGGGTCCCAGGGCCCTGGATACTGAATATAAAAATACCTACCTCATCTAAGGGGTCAGTGCCTGGTGTTACTCCCTCCTGTTTCTCCCTATGGGTCCATGTAGGAGGTGGCACTGCCACGCAGCAGCTTTGTATTGGGGGCTCCTGGGATACTCTAGATTAGGGGGTCATCAAACTTGTATGAGAGCCACATAGTATTAAAAAAAAACAGTTTTATAAATAAATGAGTCCCCCTTTATATCAGAATCAAAATACCCCCTTACAATAGGGTTTCCATCAGTGTCCACTTCTACATCAGAATACCCATCAGTGTCTCGCCTTACATCAGGGTCCCTATCAGAAAACCCCCTTACATCAAGGTCCCCATCAATGCCCATCGCTACATTAGAATCCCCATCAAGATATCCCGTTACATTTGGGTCCCTATCAGAGTTCCCCCTTACATCAGGGTCCCCATCAGAATACCCCCTTACATTAGGGTATCCATCTGAATACCCTACATTAGGGCCCCCATCAAAATACCCCCTTACATTAGGGTCCCCATCAGAATACCCTACATTAGGTTCCCCATCAGAATACCCCCTTACATCAGGCCCCCCGTCAAAATACCCCCTTACATCAGGGTCCCCATGAAAATACCCCCTTATATTAGGGCCCCCATCAGAGTTCCCCCTTACATCAGGGCCCCCATCAGAATATCCCCTTACATCAGTGTCCCAATCAGAATACCACCTTAAATCAGGGCCCCTATCAAAATACCCTCTTATATTAGGGTCCCCATCAGAGTACCCCCCTACATCAGGGCCCCCATTAGAATATCCGCTTACATTAGGGTCCTTATCAGTAACCACCTCTACATCAGAATCCCCATCAGAGTTCCCTCTTAGATCAGGGTCCCTATAAGAATAAAAAAAACAGGCAACACTCACCCTATCTACAGTTTGTTCCTGCCCTGCACAAGTTATCCCCTGAGGTCCCATACTGGTCCTCCCCAAGGTTAAATGATGACCATCATCATTCAACCCATTTCTCCTAAGTGCATAGCGCCGTGGGCCAACCTCTAGGGTTGTGTCATGAAGTCATTCTTGGAGAATGCTTTGGAGAAGAGTACTGACTGGATCTCTGTTCTAAATGGCATTTAGGACCACCCATCACTGGAAGACAGATTAGGACAAAGAGGACCTTGCTTATCATGTGATCAGGCCAAAAGAATCCTGGAAAAATAGGTATAAATTAAAAAGTATGCTGACTGAGGGGAAGTGTAGGAGGAGGTTCTAGCCTGAAATTAGGCATTCATTTTATTATAGGTACATTTTAATGTTCACTGAGTAAGCATGGCACTAAACCCAGATATAAGTGGTCACCAGTGGACTGAATCAGGTGCCCATTTCTTGTATCTCTTGAAACTTGAAAGTATTTTCTTTTTCTGTGTCCCCATTTGGGGAGATTCACCCTTGTTGCCAATAAGGATTATTTTTATCACAAATTCAACTCAACACAAACCAATGGGAAACTGGCACATGATAGCAGACCACCAGCCCAGTCAGCTGTGGCCATGAAATTTCCTGACCTGCAGTCAAATGGAACAAAGGATCAGAGATGCTGGTGACATCATTGGCCTAAAATGACCACACCTGATTTGGTTGGCATGTCTTCCAAGGGTTCTGGCTGAACTGAGTTTGGCATGAACCATAGCTCAGCCCTAGCTACCAGGAAAGTAAGTGATCAGAAAACCCAAAAGTTACAGTTGTTACCAGAACAGGAAGTATAAAACCTTTCAAGCAGTACAACCGCACACCACTAAGTTTATTAAACTTCATTGAGACCACTGCATGGCAATTCTTGCATCATTACTCTGACAGACCATAACATGTTTCACCCACAATCAGGGCTTAATCATAGGTATCACCAGAACAGGGCGTGAAATTTCCCCAAAGGGACAAAGACAGCAATATATACCAACATGGCTCCTGACCTTGTCTACTCTATCCAAAATGAAATAAAAATGCTGTCTTTAGATATACTTTAATGACATTATTTCCCTACAATAGCTTGTCTCTCTACTCCACCCACAGGATATCAGCCTTTGGTTCTACCACAAGGTATTACTCTCTGTTCCTCCCATGAGATATCAGTCTGTGCTCCTCCCACAAGATATATCCCTCTCTGCTCCTCCCAGGAGATATCACTCTGTGCTCCTCCCATGAGGTATCACCCTCTGTTCCTCCCATGAGATATCACTCTCTGCATCTCCCACAAGCTATATAACTCTCTGCTCCTCCCACAAGGTATCATCCTCTACTCCTTCCACAAGGTATCACCCTCTGCTCCTCCCACGAGAGACCACTCTCTGCATCCCCCACAAGATATATCACTCCCATGCGTTATCACTCTGCATTTCCCACAAGATATGCCACTCTCTGCTCCTCCCATGAGAGACGACCTTCTGCATCCCCCACAAGACATATCACTCTCAGCTTCTTCCATAAGATATCACTCTCTGCTCCTCCAATGAGATATCACTCTGTGCTCCTACCACGAGGTATCACCCTCTGCTCCTCCCATGAGGTATCACTCTCTGCTCCTCCCATGAGGTATCACTCTGTGCTCCTACCACAAGGTATCACCCTCTGTTCCTCCCATGAGATATCACTCTCTGCATCTCCCACAAGATATATCACTCTCTTCTACTCCCATGAGATATCACTCTGTGCTCCTCCCATGAGGTATCACTCTGTGCTCCTACTACAAAGTATCACCCTCTGTTCCTACCATGAGATATCACTCTCTGCATCTCTCAGAAGATATATAACTCGCTGCTCCTCCCACAAGGTATCACCCTCTGCTCCTCCCACGAGAGACCACTCTCTGCATCCCCCACAAGATATATCACTCTCTGCTCCTCCCATGAGTTACTACTCTCTGCTCCTCCCATGAGATATTACTCTCTGCATCTCCCACAGGATATATCACTCTCTGCGCTTCCCATGAGATATTACTTCCAGCTCCTCCCATGAGTTATCACTCTCTGCTCCTCCCATGAGATATCACTCTCTGCTCCTCCCATGAGATATTACTCTCTGCCCCCCCATGAGATATCACTCTCTGCCCCTCCCATGAGATATAACATTCTGCTCCTCCCATGAGGTATCATGTTCTCACAGTTGTCTATTCCACATTACAGAAAATTCTTTCTCTCTTTGCATGGCTCTTCACATGGCTGTAGTCTGGCTCCACCCGCTGATGATAGCATTATAGTAGGATATTTTATGGAGTATAGTGTATTATAGGTATGAATCCTGAACCAGCAGCAATCACATCCAAGAGAGATACTGTCTCTCATTCTGCCACCAGAGACATCAGCAGACAAGTTATCAGACAAGAACCAAGAAATGTGAAGGACCTGATTTCCGGTACAAAGACTGGAGCCCCACAGATACAATGTGAGTCCAGTAAATCTTTATTGAACATGAAGGGAGGTCAACACATTTTGAGGACTCAATACCCATCAGGAGAAGGCTGAGATAAGATAATATAAAACAACCAGGGCTCCATGGAATCCTAGGGTTCTTCCCGGGGTTGCAATGGGTTCCTTGAGCTGTGGGTGATTGACCTTTTATTTGGTGGTGCCTGCATGGTTCCAGGAGCAATGCCCCTTGGTAAATCCAGTAGAATGACATGATTATCTTTTTAGCTATCTATAAGGATGACATTCTAACCATCATGGTAAGGGTTCCATTCTTTGAATTGACCCCCAAAGTAAGGGAAATTTTTTTTTTCCATTGCCATTGACTTGCTTTCGGTAAGGGTTCCTCAAGATCTAAAAATTATTTTACAGGTGCTTCTGGGGTTAAAAATGTTGAGAAAGGCGGACATAAAAATAATGTAAAAAAAAAATAATTTATTTAAAATGGTGTATTTTAGAACATCCTAACCACAGATTATAGATATGTATTATATAAGAAATAATCATATACTGTGTATACATCATATACAACATAGTCACTGCGTGATATTGATAATACGTTCACAAAGAGAAATAAAATCATGAGGAATCATAAAATATAACGAGATCATGAAAACTGAATATTAATGAGATAGAAATAAGATAAGAATAGTGATTGATACAGAGTAGAGCTGCACGATTCTGGCCAAAATGAGAATCACATTTTTTTTTGCTTAGAATAAAGATCACGATTCCCTCATAGGGCTAGCTTTACTGTTTATTTATTTATTTTTTAATTCATTAAAGTGTAATTTTTCCCCAAAAAATTGCGTTTGAAAGACCACTGCGCACGCAAATACAGCGTGACATAAAATATTGCAACAACCGCCATTTTATTCTCTAGGGCCTCTGCTAAAAATATATATATATATATATATAATGTTTAGGGGTTGTAAGTAATTTTCTAGCAAAAAAAAATACAGAAAAAGGTTTAGTCTTTAAATGGTTAAATTGCCCTCATTTACAGACCGAAGTTCATTCCTTTGATCTAAAGAATGAAATGTTACAATGTTTCTCTTTATCTCCGCCTAAGCGATGTTGTAAAAAAGTTGGCAGACAGCTGTCAAAAAAAAGAAAAAAAAAAAGGCAGTCAGCTGTGAGCAGAGAAGGCTCTGCACTGAATCGGGAAAATGCTGTGTTAAGATCGCGAGGGGGGGAAGAATCGCGATCTCGATTCTTTAACGATTGATCGTGCAGCTCTAAGCTCTAATACAGAGTATATATATATATATATATATATATATATATATATATATATATATAAGTATAGTAAGGTATGGAAAGATAAAATTATTAACAGAACTCAAACTATAAAATGATTAGCGTAACCCATAATATAAAAATGGTAAAACAATGTAAAAACGTTCACGTTTACATGATCATTCGTGTAATCAGATAATATGACAAATTGGTAGAATAAACCCGCGTGTCCGGAGGACTTACATCAAATAAAATTAAATTCTTCACTGTGCATGCTGGATGCAGAGGTTATAACCTGGACTTGGGTGTATTTGTATTAAGTTATTAGGCTAATTTATGTGTAACAATCTTTAGTCTAATATTTAGGGGAAATAATCCAAATTTTTTTTGTAGTTGTATTTATTTATTTTGTGCAACCAGTGTTATTTATGCAATGCCTTATTTTAATAGGATGGCATGTTTATTATAATATAGTATTATAGTATTTCATTCAGTTTTTGATTTGTTTTATTTTAATTCGTCTTATTGTATATATGAATTTGTTGATTTATTTTATTTGCGTTACGTTTTGCTATTGTGTTTTAGTTTTGTTTGTTATTGTGTTTTGCTTTGTTGAGTATAATTGTATCTTCAAACATTTCCCTTCGGGATTAATAAAGTATTCAGAATCTGAATCTGAATTACAACTCTTTATGCCCCGTACACACGATCGGACTTTCCGGCAACAAAACCATGGATTTTTGTTCGAAGGGTGTTGGCTCAAACTTGTCTTGCATACACACGGTCACACAAATGTTGGCCAACAATTACGAACGTAGTGACGTACTAGACGTACTACGTGGCTTTTCAGCTCTTTAGCGCCACCCTTTGGGCTCCTTCTGCTAATTTCGTGATAGTAGAAGTTTGGTGAGTGTTGATTTGCACTTTTCTTTTTGCGTTTTTCATTTAGCGCTATTATTATTATTCTTAATATCACTTTTTAAAAGAAAGCCTTTGAAAATTCGTTTGCAATAACTCCATCAGTATCGACAGCAAAGCAGCTTCCCATTAAAGAAGAAGAGAATTGTGCGCTGCATTTGGAGATTTCCTAATTTGCCGCGTCACGAATGTTAATTCTCCATTACGAACGCCAGTTTACAAGACCGGCCGATTCAGCTTCTGAGCATGCGTGGACTTTTGTCCGACGGACTTGTGTACACACGATCGGAAAGTTCGACAACAAAAATTTGTTTTGGGAAAATTTGAGAACCTGCTAGCCAACATTTGTTGGCCGAAAGTCCGACAACAAATGTTCGATAGAGCGTACACACGGTTGGAACTTTCCGCCAACAAGCTCACATCCAGCATTTGTTGTTGGAAAATCTGATCGTGTGTACGGGGCATAAGCAGTAGCAAGGTAAGTATGAAAAATTGCAAACCTCTTTTTTTTTTTCTCGATTATAGAACAAGGAACGGGGGATATGTTAATAGTTCCCTTATTTTGCTGCCTGCTGTCGGGAAAGCAAATGCTACAGATAGGAGTAACGGAGTAATGAGAGTATGAAAAATTTCACAATCCAGGTGTCATTCTTTGAAACTGAAGTCTAAAACAGGATAATCTGCTTGATATGGATAGTTATTGTTTTTAGGCAATCAATAAACAACAAAGGGGAGGACGGGAATTCCAATATATCAAAAAGATGACCAATAAGGATCAGCAAAATTGAAAGTTGGAGAAACTTGGCAGATTATCATAAAAAAAATTTGGCAAATTTGGTGAACTACATTGGAGTCATTGGGAAAGGCAACATTAAGGTGATGTTTGGCGGTTATAAATGGTTACAAAAGCTCCTTTCATCTATCCAGGACCTGTTCTCATGCAAATAATACATAATTTGCCCCATTACTTTCGTTTTTTTATTTGTTTGTTTTTTTTTTTTTACAGAAAAAAAAAATTAAATTAAATATTGAAAGAGGCAGTACACACCTAGGAATGTATACAAAAAGGATAAAACACAGATACAATCATAAATTAAATAAACCAAACTACCCAAATAGACCCTCCCCCCACCAAAAAAATAAATAAAAAATAAACATCTTTGAAATAAACAAAAAATAAAGTACGGTAATCTCCTTAAAGCAAATTTTTCTCAATAAAAGACAATGGGAATTACCACTTCGGGCAAATTTCACAGATGGTGAAATAAAATTTTCCAGAATCTCTCTGCTTATCCCTAATACCCCAATGACTATGAAGAGATAGAGGTAAGAACTATGAAGAGATTTTCTTCTCTATGTTTCAAGAGATAGTTTAGTTGTGTGGTCAAGGTTCCCCCCGTGTTGTTTTCAGTTACCGCCTTGGTCTCCAATAACTATCTATACTACAACCCAAAGATGGGAGTATATTATAGTGATGGCTGGGAAATCCCTCTAATGCCGCGTACACACGAGCGGAATGTCCGACAGAAAAAGTCAGACGGAAGCTTTTCATCGTATATCCCGATCCTGTGTGGGCATCATCGGACTTTTTTTTTTTTTTTTAATTCTGACGGACCTAGAAATAGAACATGTTTCAAATATTTCTGACGGAACCCATTCCTATTGGGAAAACCGATCGTCTGTATGCTGTTCCGAGGGACCAAAAAAGACGCATGCTCTGAAGCAAGTACGAGACGGGAGCTATTGGCTACTGGCTATTGAACTTCCTTTTTCTAGTCCCGTTGTACGTGCTGTACCTCACCGCATTCTGGATGGTCGGACTTTGGTTGGACCGTGTGTAGGCAAGACCGCTGGAATGGAATTCCGTCGGAGAAACCTTCGGAGTTTATTCCGACGGCAAAACCGGTTGTGTGTACGCGGCATAACAATGGCATGAACAAGAACAAAAAACACATTTTTAGTAGCACAAGGACGGGTTTGAGCTTTGACAAAGTTTTTATTGCTGTTCCTCTGAGAAATTTCATTACGGAAATTGGCATAGAAGGCTCATAACAAAGGTTCCTTTATTTGTATCCATTTTGACATCAACGTAGATGATGAGGGTTCTCAGGGTTTCTGTCTGCTATGGAGGAAGCAAACCTTGTTGTTTCCTTTAGAACTCAATAAGTTCTGATCTGAGTCTTTAAACCCAGGGGCTTTTTAGAGCTTTGGGTGAGATAAAGCCTCCAGTCCCAGGTCCAACATTTTTCCTGTTAGCCAGACCTCACTAACTAGTCAACTGTCCATGGGCCTTTATATATGTGACCTGACTGATGCTTCTCCGCAATGAGAGTCTGCTGCTGGGTGAAACTGCTGACTGCTGACAGAACACTAAGAAGGTACAAGTGCTGCCTGTTTATTTTGGGGGGAATGCATTAGGAGGACATCCTGTTAGTCAGGAACTAACATAAGTTTAGTTAGTGGCTTGGACAAGCCGATGTTTTATTATTTTTATGCTATGGACTTGATGTAAAAAGCTATTCTGCATTGAATGGTTTATTTTCTGCCTTGTTGAACAAACCTGTTTGGACAGTTCCTGGGTGTCCCCGTCTCATGCATGGTTTACCACTGTGAATACCAGTTGAGCCTGAGCCCTTTATTCTACATCAGTGGTCTCCAAACTATGGCCCTGGGGCCAGATGCGGCTCTTTGCTTGCCTTTATCTGGCCCTTAAGGCATTATTTCTGCCATTAACACCAACAATGGGGCATAATTCCTGCCACTGACACCAACGATGGGGCATAATTCCTGCCACTGACACCAACGATGGGGCATAATTCCTGCCACTGACACCAAGGATGGGGCATAATTCCTGCCACTGACACCAACGATGGGGCATAATTCCTGCCACTGACACCAACGATGGGGCATAATTCCTGCCACTGACACCAATGATGGGGCATAATTCCTTCCACTGACAACAAAAATGTGACACGATTCCTCCCAATGACACCAACTATTTCTCCCCCTAATAACAAAGATCTGGAATTGTTTACTCCCACTGGGCACAGTCCAGCCCCCCTAAAGTTTGAAGGACAGTAAACTGGGTCTTGCTTTAGAAAGTTTGGAGACCTGTACTACATTAATGAACCCCAAATGTTTAGCTCCGAAACAGGCCATTTCTGGTGGAAATAGAATATCTTGTGGTCTGGCGAGCCCCAGTAACAGCACGTCTTTGCTTTAACCTGCAATGTTTGGCCTTGCCAAAAAAAAAGTTTTATTTTGGGCAAACTGTTCTCCTTTTCCTAAGCCTCCATTTTTTGATAGGTGGGATGGAGTTCACTATTTGACAAACTTGTTCCCGAAAGTCCCCTCCAGCAAGAAAACAGAAGAGAGGATTGATACAGGTATTCAGGCTGCACACGGCCATCTCTATGAAGAACAGAGCATCCGCCCTCTCGATGACCTCTGTCATGTTTGACATAAACATTCTCAAAAATATGCAGGAGTTTCGGGAGGCATGATAAGGTAGGTAGAGAAGACCAAAAATGACCAGTGCCGAGCACATGAGTTTGGTCAATAGATTTCTCTTCTTTATTCTTTGCAATTCAATCCGTCTTAGTTCACCTACACTGCTACAGTAGCAGTAGCATATGGAAGCGAAGGGTAGAAGACACCCAATAGCAGTTGCAATTAAAGAGTAAGGCAAGGTGATATGAGTCTTACGAGAAAACACATAGAGGGAGCAGATAGTTTTATTGTTCTCACAGACTTGAGTTCCGGCTAAGAAGGTTACAGGCAAGCTACTGACAGATGTCGCCATCCAAATGGTCACACAGATAAGCAAGGACTGGCGCTTCTTGAGGATCCTCAAAGACTTGAGAGGATGTACGATGGCTAGGTAGCGATCTATGCTTAGGCAGGTAACAAAATAGATACTGCAGTAATAGCAGGCGTGATAAATGGTCCTGGTTATTTTACAGACGGCATCGCCGAAGATCCAGTGGAGATGGTTGAAGTGGTAGTATATCAAGCAAGGAAGGCAAAGGACCCAAGTGACATCAGCTAGGACCAGGTTGAAGAGGAAGATGGTGCTTCTGTTCCAGCGTTTGATCCGAGCTATCAAGATCCACATGACAGCGAGGTTCAGGGACAATCCCATCAGGAGGATGAAGAGGAATATGATAGGGAAGATAACTCTCTGGATAGTCCCCAAGAAGGTGCCCGTTTTCTCACAAAAGTCATCTTCTAAGCTCTGAGAAAAGAAATAAAAAGAACCTTCAGTTGGGTCAACCAGTAACTCTTTAAATAAAAGGTTCTTGAGCAAAATCTAGATAGCAAATACTTTTGGTACCTCCAAGCTTACCTATATAAGGAGTGATCAGTGCCAGGACATGGTCAATCTGTGCGAAGATGGCAAACTGCGCCCCCCCGTTGCATGGATGCAGAGCTCACCCCTTTTCCCACCCAACCCCCGTACCCCAGTGCAGAGTTACCCCACCCCGTAGCACCCCCAATATGCAGAGCTCCCCTACATCTCAGCACCCCCCCAAAAAAACAAATCTCCCCCACCTTCTAGCACCCACAGAGAACTCCCCCCACCTCCTAGCACCCCCTAATAGACAGATCCCCCCAGCTCCTAGCACCCCCCAATACACAGAACTCCCCCCAACTCCTAGTACTACCCCAATACACTGAACTCTCCCCACCTCCTAGCACCTTCTAATACACAGAGCCAACACCTCCTAGCACCCCCAATACACAGAGCTCCCCCACCTCCTAGCACCTTCTAATACACACAGCTCCCCCACCTCCTACCCTGTTTCCCAGAAAATAAGACCTAGTGTGATTGTCGGTGATGGCTGCAATATAAGCCCTACCCCCCAAATAAGCCCTAATTAAAGTCCTTGTAGGTCTTATTTTCAGGGTAGGGCTTACTTTCGGGGAAACAGGGTAGAGCTTATTTGGGGGGTATGGCTTATATTGCAGCCATCACTAACAATCACGCTAGGTATTATTTTTGGGGAAACAGGGTAGTACCCCTGATACACAGAACTCCTCCACCTCCTAGTACCCCCGATACACAGAGCTTCCCTAACCTCCTAGTACCCCCAGTGCACAGAGCTCCCCCCACCTCCTAGCATCCCCAAAGATGGAGAAGGGAGCTCCCAGTGCACCCCCCCCACCCCCCAACCTGAACATACAGCCATCCCTGGCAGCAATCATAGTGATCAATCAGTAGCGAGATCCAAATTGATTTCTCAACCCTCCCCTTCCACTACAGATGTCCCAACACAGATCTCATATCTTATATCTGTCAGGGGATAATGAAGGAGGTGATGGACGGCGGAGTCTGGTGGACTGGTTTCTTCAGCATGAAAACACATCTTTTGCCCAAATAAGAGAAACCTCAGTTGGTGGAATCCAGAAATACCAGACAATAAAACCAAATACCAGTTTATGGATAATAAGACCTGGTTGGTAGTTGGGTGGCTTGGAGGAGTTCTGCAGTGATGCCTGGGTAAGAATCCTAAAACATCTACTAGAATAGGGTGAATGTATATATATTTTTTCGAAATTACAGTTCATTGTCATGTTTATTTTAAGGATTTTAACAATATTTACTTATTTATTAATGGTACTTATATGGCGCTGTCCATTTACGCAGTGCTTACAATAAAAGAAATTGTCTCAAAGCACCTGTCAGCTTCAAGCTTGTGTTGGTCAATAAGGTGCTGCACACTGCCTGGGACTCTGGGAGGATGATGGATACAAGCGAAACATTGGAGCTCCAGTGAAGCTCCCGTATGCATAGTCCTTGTCCTTGTATCTGGGCTTTTGGGATGCTGCAAAGTGTGTGGCCATTTTGCGACTCCTGCGTTTCTAAACTAGTTTTGCTTTTAGAATCTACTTAGTTTTTTTTCTACTTGTGACTAGCTTACTTTAAATATGAACTCCAGACAAATATACTTGCCAGTCAAGTCAGGGACCTCACTTTTACCCACTGCTTGGTCACCAACCTTTCCCCAATCAAGTCAGGAACCACATTTTTGTCTACTGCTTGGTCACCACCCTACCTTCAGCTAAGTTAAGGACTTCACTTCTGCCCACTGGTTGGTCACCATCCCACCCACAGTCAGGTCAAGGACCTCACTTTTGTCCACTGCTTAGTCATCAACCCTCCTTCAGCCAGGCTAAGGACTTCAATTCTGCCCACTGTTTGGTCACTAACCTACCCCCAGCTTAGTCATGGACCTCACTTTTGCCCACTGCTTGATCACCAACCCACCCTCAGTCAAATCAAGGACCTCACTTTTACCCACTGTTTAGTCACTAACCTTTCCCCAGTCAAGTCAAGAACCTCACTTTTATTTACTGCTTGGTCACCAACCCACCTTTAGCCAAGTTAAAAATCTCACTTCTGCCCACTGCTTAGTCACCAACCCACCCCCAGCTTGGTCACAGACCTCACTTATGCCCATTACTTGGTCACCAACCCACCCCCAGTCAGGTACCTCACTTTTACCCATTGCTTGGTCACCAACCTTTCTCCAGTCAAGTCAAGAACCTCCCTTTTGTTTACTGCTTGGTCACCAACCCACCTTCAGCCAGGTTAAGGACCTCACTTTCGCCCACAGATTGGTCACCAATCCGCCCCCGACTTGGTCACGGACCTCACTTTTGCCCATTGCTTGGTCACCAACCCACCCCCAGTCAGGTACCTCACTTTTACCCACTGCTTGGTCACCAACCTCTCCCCAGTCAAGTTAAGAACCTCACTTTTGTCTGCTGCTTTGTCACCAACCAACCTTCAGCTAGGTTAAGGATCTCACTTTTGACCACTGCTTGGCCACCAACCCACCCCTAGCTTGGTCACTGACATCACTTTTGCTCTCTGCTTGGCCACCAACTCACCCCCCAGTCAAGTACCTCACTTTTGTCTACTGCTTGGTCACCAACCCTTCCCAGTCAAGTCAAGAACACTACATTTGTCTACTGCTTGGTTACCAACCCACCTTCAGCCAGGTTAAGGACCTCACTTCTGCCCACTGCTTGGTCACGGACCTCACTTTTGCCCACTGCTTCGTCACCAACCCACCCCTAGTAAAGTCAAGGACCTCACTTTTACCCACTGCTTGGTCACCAACCCTTACCCTTTTGTCTACTGCTTGGCCAACCCACCCCTAACCATCACAAGGACCTCTCTTTTGTCTACTACTTGCTCACCAACCCAACCCCAGTCAGGTCAAGGACCTCTCTTTTGTCCACCACGTGGTCACCAACTCATCCCCGGCCAGGTCAAGGACCTCACTTTTGTCTACTGCTTGTCACCAACTGGCCTTCAGCCAGGCTGCTCATTCTTTGATCACAAACTCCTTTTTTGCTGTGCAGAGCTTTACAGAGAGCTAATATAGAGATGGCCTTTGGGTATTTATAACAGCATTGTTTAAAAATACATTTAGCAACTTTTTAATAAATCTGTAACTGGATTATTATTTTTAACTAACTTATTTTTTGCATCTGCCTGGAGCTCAGCTATAAACCCCAACTAGATGACACTTAGTTTGCTCTGTGTACCATGTATCATAAACATCTGCCATTTTTTATCTTTTTTTTTTATTCCTTTACCTATTTCATTGTTGCCGATCTCCTTCTGCCTATTTTAGCCACTTCCTGCACTTGCTCCAGTGTGGGCTGCACACCATTGCTCAGGAGCGTCTTCCTGATAGCAATAACGATGCTCCACACCTGGGCAGTGTGCGCAGCCATTTGTAGTCTCTCCACCAGGTGGGTACATGACAGGGTGACAGTGAAGGAGCATAATTAGGAGACAGGTGTCACCCTATTAGGATTACAATTGTAAATCAACGATTTTAGATTGGAAAGACTGCATTTGGCCACTAGATGGAGCTAAGTATCATAGGAATCGCTTATAATACTAAGTTCCATCTAGTGGCCAAATGCGGTATTTTCTTAAAAAGACTGTATTTGGCCTCTAGCTGGAGCTATGTATCATAGAAATCTTGTATAATTCTAAGCTCCATCTAGTGGCCAAATGCGGTATTTTCTGGAAAAGATTGCATTTGGCCTCTAGATTGTGCTAAGTATCATAGGAGTCTTATATGATACTAAGCTCTATCTAGTGGCCAAATGTGGTATTTCTGGAAAAGTGTGCATTTGGCCACTAGATGGAGCGAAGTATCATAGGAGTCTCATATAATACTAAGCTCTATCTAGTGGCCAAATGTGGTATTTTCTTAAAAAGACTGTATTTGGCCACTAGATGGAGCTAAGAATCATAGAAATCTTGTATAATTCTAATCTCCATCTAGTGGCCAAATGTGGTATTTCTGGAAAAGTGTGCATTTGGCCACTAGATGGAGCTAAGTATCATAGGAATCTCTTACAATACTAAGCTCCATCTAGTGGCCAGGTGTGGTATTTTCTGTGCAAAATCAATGAAAAACATTCAACCAGCACAGGATATAGCCTAATAACATTCATTGATTTTGTCCTCCATTACAACAGAACAAACATATGTGCACTTTCTGGGTGTATGGCAATGGAAAGTCTTTATAAATCAACCCTTAAATTTATTTTTAAACACAAGCAGTGTAGAGGAAAATGAAGGGGTGCAGAACACAGAAAAATAGGGGGGGGGGGGGGCTGAACTTTGGAGAGACAGAAAAATGGGGGGGGGGGGTTGAACTTTTGAGTGGTATCAAAATGGGGGGGGGGTTTCTGAAAAACAGAAAAATAGGGGAGGGGTTGAACTTTGGAGACACAGAAGAATAGGGGGAGGGGGGCTGAACTTTGAAATGACAGAAAAATGGGGAGATGGGGGTTGCTTTGGAGAGTCAGAAATATGGGGGGAAGGGCTGAAATTTGGGGAGACAGAAAAATGGGGGGAGGGAGTTGAACTTTGGAGACACAAAAAAATCCGGGGAGGAAGACAGAAAAATGGGGGAGGGGGGTAATGTAGGAGAGACAGAAATATAGGGGGAGGGAGGTTGAGCTTTGGAGACTCAGAAAAATGGGGGGGGGGGTTGATCTTTGGGAGACAGAAAAATGGGGGGGTTTGAAATTTGGAGAGACAGAAAAATGGGGAGAGAGTTGAACGTTGGAGACACAGAATAGGGGGAGGGGGGCTGAACTTTGAAATGACAGAAAAATGGGGAGATGGGGGTTGCTTTGGAGAGTCAGAAATATGGGGGGAGGGAGTTAAACTTTGAAGACACAGAAAAATGGGGGGAGGAAGACAGAAAAATGGGGGGGGGGGAATGTAGGAGAGACAGAAATATAGGGGGAGGGAGGTTGAGCTTTGGAGACTCAGAAAAATGGGGGGGGGTTGAACTTTGGAGAGACAGAAATATGGGGGGGGGGGGATTGAAATTTGGAGAGACAGAAAAATGGGGGGGGGGGTTGAACTTTGGAGAGACAGAAAAATGTGAGGAGGGGGTTGAATTTTGGAGAGACAGAAAAACGGGGGGGGGGGGGGGTTGTAGGAGAGACAGAAATTTGGGGGGAAGGGCTAAAATTTGGAAAGACAGAAAAATGGGGGGAGGGGGGTTGCAGTTTGGAGAGACAGAAAAATGGGGGGAGGGAGACAGAAAAATGGGGGGGGGGTTGCACTTTGGAGAGACAGAAAAATTAGGGGAGAGTGTTGAACTTTGGAGAGACAGAAAAATGGGTGGAGGAAGACAGAAAAATGGGGGGGGGGGGGGTTGTAGGAGAGATAGAAATATGGGGGGAAGGGCTGAAATTTGGAGAGACAGAAAAATGGGGGGAGGAGGGGGGTTGAACTTTGGAAAGAAAGAAAAATGGGGGCAGAAGGGGGGGGTTGAAGTTTGGAGAGATAGAAAAATGGGGAGATGGGGGTTGCTTTGGAGAGACAGAAAAATAGGGGGGCTGAATTTTGGAGAGACGGAAAAATGGTGGGTTGGACTTCGGGGAGACAGAAAAAAAAAAAAGAAAAAAACACAAGCAGTGTAAGTATCTGAATTTGCCCCGGTATCCTCCTCTTGCAGTCCCTGCACAGCATTGGAAGGAGCAGCATAAGGGACATGTGCTGACATGAAGAAGGCTGATAGGAGGAGAGAGCAGAGAGATCTTCACTGTGCTGCTATCCTTTCACTGTCCAGCCACTGGGTGGGGTCCAGGGTGACCTGGGCTCAGAGGAACTGACCTGAATAATGCTTGCTATCAGGATGAGGACATCTTGTGGCAGAAAAGAAGCACTGCGGGTGTGAGCTCCAGGTTGTGTTGCAACAAGAGATGCTTTTTTTAAATTACATTTTTCCTAATGGGATGATAGCTTATTGTTTTGTTGTTTTTTGTCTGGAGTTAAGTAATAATAGCAGAATTGGACTATTGATACACTTCTGCTTTACAATATTTTGTTAAATATAAATTGCTCTCATCACTGACCTGCTCCGAGGGGTCTCCCATCCTCCGCCACGCGCCGCTCCTTCTGATTTCCTCTAGGAGGTGTAAATAGCCTTTTATAGGTGTTTGTTCTGTAGATCTTTCCAGGTAACGGGGGAGGGGGTGTGCAATGTGCTCCAGCCTGCGCTCAGCCTTCATACTGCGGTCTCTATAGCGAGCGCTCGTCCACAAAACAAAGAGAGATTCCTTCCACTGAAAGCGGGGGACAAAAGAGCGAAAAACACATTTCCTGGAACAGTTGCTGAAAGCGCAAATCTTCCATCTCATAGGGGAGAATCTTAATGTCCACATAATCAATCCCTCATTAATAAAATAAAATCCGGATCAGCATTTGTATCAGCCGCCTATTCGGTCTCATCGCCCCCTTTGAATTTCGAAAGAAGAGACAGCACTCCTCCAGACTGACATCCACTTATCAAGGCATTTTGATATTTTTGCATAACTCCTCCCACTGCTTGCATCAGGACTGAGGGCTCCTGAGAGGAGTACAGAGGCAGGGTGCTGTGATGTCATCATGAAGCTATATACAGGCTCCTCCCACCAGCCATGATCTGCCTGCATTGCATAGAGAAGCACAAAGACCCAGCGATTTTGGGGGGGGGGGGGGGGGGGGAGGTCAGTGACACCAAATGTGAGCAGATTAAACTTTAACTGAAAATAACTCACTATTTTTAGATAGCCTTATCCTGCAGTAAAACTGCACTGACGCGCTTCAATATACTGCACTAAAACTGCAGTATATTATCCTGGTGTTTAATAGTGGCCAGACACATTTCAATCAAATGATCAATTTATTTTCCAATCAACCATATTTCGATAGAGTTAATCAATCGACAACCCATTTGATCGATAAGCTACACACAGGGAAGTGGATTTGATTAACAGGATACGATGTAATCGAATCAATCAAAATACAATACTATTTATAGATAGTGCTGTGCGAACAGTTCAGGCCGAGCCATAAGTTCGGCCCGAACATTAGCTGTACACCTGTTTGGTGAACACCCAAATTGGCAAAGCACCCGACCGTTCATATGGTCCACCAACCGCCCCACAATGCACTGCGTGCCAACAAATGTGCATTCTAAGCCCTGATTGGCTGAAATAATGAAGGCTTTGCCCAATCAGGGCACAGAGCACTGTCGGAGCCATGGTTGGAGAAAGTCATGATGACTATGCCCAATCTTGGCTCATTGCTCATAGACCCGCCCCCCCACTATAAAAGATTCCTTCCCACCCAGAGCAGCCATTTGCAGTATCACGTTCTTCATTGTTGATTGCTACTAGCGAGTTAGTGTGCTATTGTGATTCTATTGTGTGTGTAAAATGTCAGTGTAGTGTGAATATAGTGATAGTGCAGCGTCAGTGTAGTGTGTCAGTGCAGTTTTACTGCAGTATTTTGTAGTGTGTCAGTGCAGTTTTACTGCAGTATATTGTAATGCATCAGTGCAGTTTTACTGCAGTATATTGTAGTGTGTCAGTGCAGTTTTACTGCAGTAGATTGTAGTGTGTCAGTGCAGTTTTACTGCAGTAGATTGTAGTGTGTCAGTGCAGTTTTACTGCAGTATATTGTAATGTGTCAGTGCAGTTTTACTGCAGTATATTGTAATGTGTCAGTGCAGTTTTACTGCAGTAGATTGTAGTGTGCCAGTGCAGTTTTACTGCAGTAGATTGTAGTGCGTCAGTGCAGTTTTACTGCAGTATATTGTAATGTGTCAGTGCAGTTTTACTGCAGTATATTGTAATGTGTCAGTGCAGTTTTACTGCAGTATATTGTAATGTGTCAGTGCAGTTTTACTGCAGTAGATTGTAGTGTGCCAGTGCAGTTTTACTGCAGTAGATTGTAGTGCGTCAGTGCAGTTTTACTGCAGTAGATTGTAGTGTGCCAGTGCAGTTTTACTGCAGTATATTGTAATGTGTCAGTGCAGTTTTACTGCAGTATATTGTAGTGTGTCAGTGCAGTTTTACTGCAGTATATTGTAATGTGTCAGTGCAGTTTTACTGCAGTAGATTGTAGTGCGTCAGTGCAGTTTTACTGCAGTATATTGTAGTGTGTCAGTGCAGTTTTACTGCAGTAGATTGTAGTGCGTCAGTGCAGTTTTACTGCAGTATATTGAAGTGCGTTGGTCTAGTTTTACACGATGACTGTGCCCAATCATGGCTCATTGCTCATAGACCCACCCCCCACCATAAAAGGTTTCTTCCCAGAGCAGCCATTTGCAGTGTGACGTTCTTCATTGTTGATTGCTGCTAGCGAGTTAGTGTGCTATTGTGAGTGTAAAATGTCAGTGTAGTGTGAATATAGTGATAGTGTAGTGTGTCAGTGCAGTTTTACTGCAGTAGATTGTAGTGACATTTCTGTAAATGGCAGTCCTCATGTTTAAGAGCACCAAACACCACTTTCCATTGATTAACTCCTTCATGCCCGCATTAAAGCTGAAAGACAGCTACAACACAAGCCTTAATTGCCGGGAGGACGTACATGGATGCCCTCCCGGTAATTAAGGCCCGTGTTGTAGCCTTTCGTGAATGAGCTGCCTGCTCACCCCAGGGCGCACACTCTGTGATCAGTGAGTCTACGAGACTCGGCTAATCACAGATCAGAGAAAGGGGTCGATCCCGACCCCTTACCACGTGATCAGCTGTCAGCCAATGACAGCTGCTCATGTGATGTAAACAGAGGCAGTAATCTGCTTTTTTTTTTCTTCACGCCAACACCGATTACTGGCATCTGTCAGAGGGACATTGGTCCCAAACACGGAGAGCCGCTGCCTCATCTGTGCCCACCAGTGCCACCTACCAAAACAGTGCTGCCTGTCAGTGCACACCAGTGCCACCTATCAATTCCCACCAGTGCCGATCACTGCTGCCAATCAGTGCCAATTATCAGTGCTACCTATCGGGGCCACCTATTAGTGCCCATCAGTGCCCCCCACCATTGCCGCCTCATCAGTGCCGCATCAGCGCACATCAATGTAGGAGAAAAAATTACCTGTTCGCAAAATTTTGTAACAAAATATGAAACCTGTTTTGTTTTTTCCAAAATTTTTGGTCTTTTTTTTTTGTTTGTTTAGCAAAAAATAAAAACCCCAGTGGTGATTAAATACCACCAAGAGAAAGCTCTATTTGTGTTAAAAAAAATATTATATGTGTACAGTGTAGCATGACCGCGCAATTGTTATTCAAAGTGTGACAGCGCTGACAGCTGAAAATTGGCCTGAGCAGGAAGGGGGTAAAGGTGCCCGGCAGGCAAGTGGTTAAAGTGCATCCAATTACACATTTCCTCATCTCTATTACATTTGGGTAATAAGCCCCCCATCATGTCTGGGAGGACAAGGAGAGGCAAAGGTTCCAATGGCACTGTAAGGGGGCCAGCAGTGTATGTGTCCACAGGCAAAGATGGACATGGTTAGTCCTCATGCAGGGCATCATTTCCTCTGTTTAGTGATGTTGCCCGTGCCATCCAGCCACAGCATGCAGAGGAGGTGGTGGACTGGCTTACTAAACCTTCCTCATCCTCCTCATCTTACGTCACCCAAGCAGAGACTAGTGCTCAGTCCCCTGCAGCTGCCAGAGTGGCAAAACCTGCCTCCTCGTCCACATCTATTTCTATGAACACAGCATCAGCCACTTGCTCCTTGATGATGCACAGCCATTACTTGATTCAACAGTACCTCTGTAGGGTTACGGTGTGAAGGCACCACCAACACCCAAAGGACAATCTTTCCTCACCCGTTATTTTTATCCAAAGTCTGTAGAGGCACCAGAATTTATCTAAAAAATCTCTAATCTTGTTCCCAGACCACTTCATTGTGACCTCATCATACAGACTGGCTCCAGAAGCCGTTGCTTACAAAATAAATAAAGCTTGCAGGGAAAATGTAATTTTTTTCCCTTTATAAATGTAATTTTTGCTGCAGTAGGTTCTATACATGGTACAGATGTGCCACTTCACAGGCAGACTAAAGGGACCCCCCCCAAGCACTATATTGAAAGGATTTTTTCACTTTTTATTGTTTCACTTTAAGCATGAGTAAATCACTGCTCATTTAAAAATTATCTTTTTTTAAAACCTTTCTTCATTGATACGTGTCCCCCGGGGCAGTACCCGGACCCTCATAACCATTGTATGCCCAATTACTTGCATATAAGCCTAAAGCCTTCAAAATGGGCACTTTCGATTTTTTTTTCGGTTCGGGTCCCATAGACTTCAATGGGGTTCATTATTCGGTTCCGAACTTTCATGATGTGCGAAAGTTCTGGTGCAAACCGGGCAGGGGGTCGTTCGGCCCATCCCTACTTATAAACAAAGTATCAGTGCTGCCAATTGTTACAAACAGATCGATAACATTCCTTCTTGGATTCACTCAAGATGAAATGCGATGGAATTGGAGTCTAAATAGATTTGAAGGGATGTCAGGGCTATTCCATTGATTGCAGATTTGATCGTTTTGATGGAATCGCACATTGAGGGGATAAAACAATGGAAGCGTGGTTGGCCACCATTGGCTTTGTAAATTGAGCCTCATGGGAGGATTTGCCTAAAACTTCAACTGCTTATATTTCTGGATTTTGACACAGTCTTTACTAATAGTGACCCCCCCCCCCACATACACCCCTCTCCCACCCCCACCTACACATCCTTCATCGTGTGCTCAGCTTTGATGCGGGGTCGCCAATCTATTCAGTACAAGGGCCAAATTGTGTTTTTTATAAATATTTGTGCCCCCCTTTGTACATGGGAACCCCCCCCCCGCTCCATCAGAGTTCCCCTTTCACATCAGAAGTCCCCCCCCCCCCATCACATTAGAAGCCACCCTTTTACATCAGTGTCTTCCTTTTTCACATGAGAAGCCACCATCACATCAGAGTCCCCCCTATAACAGCACCCCCCCCTCATTCTCATCAGAGTCCCCTCTTACACAGAGTCCCCCTTTTCACACAGGAAGCCCCTCTTTCACATCAGAAGTCCCCCTTACATCAGAGTATCCCCATCACATTAGAGTCCCCCCATTTCACACTGGATCCCCCTCTTTCACATCAGACCTACCTGTTCCATCAGAGTCCCCCCTTTAACATCAGACGCCACCCCCCTATCACACTAGAAGCCGCCCTTTAACATGAAATGTTCCCCACCACATCAGAGTCCTCCCTTTTCACATCAGAAGCCCCCATCACTTTAGAGCATCAACATTCCATCAGAGTCCCTCTTTTCCACATTATCATCTTTACCATCAGAAGCCACCCCTTTCACATCAGAGACCCCCCTTTTACATCAGAGACCCCCCCTTTTACATCAGAAGCCCCCTTCATATCAGAGTCCCCCCTTTCA
Source organism: Lithobates septentrionalis (assembly GCA_037952835.1). NCBI lineage: Eukaryota > Metazoa > Chordata > Amphibia > Anura > Ranidae > Lithobates > Lithobates septentrionalis. The sequence goes on from JBBDGP010004281.1 coordinate 312,508, forward strand.
CATCAGAAGCCCCCATCATATCAGACCCCCCTTTCACATCAGAAGCCCCCTATAATATCAGATACTTCCCTTTCACATCAAAAGCCCCCCATCATATCAGAGACCCCCTTTCACATCAGAAGCCTCCCCTTTCACATCAGAAGTGCCCCATCATATCAGAGTCCTGCTTTTACAACAGAGACCCCCTTTCACGCCAGAAGCCCCCTATCATATCAGAGACCCCTCTTTCACATCAGAAGCCCCCATCATATCAGAGACCCCCCTTTCACATCAGAAGCCCCCATCATATCAGAGACCCCCCTTTCACATCAGAAGCCCCCATCATATCAGAGACCCCCCTTTCACATCAGAAGCCCCCTATCATATCAGAGACCCCCCTTTCACATCAGAAGCCCCCCATCATATCAGAAACCCCCCTTTCACATCAGAAGCCCCCCCCATCATATCAGAAACGCCCCTTTCACATCAGAAGCCCCCCATAATATCAAAGACTCCCCTTTCACATCAAAAGCCCCCCCCCCATCATATAAGAGTCCCCCTTTCACATCAGGAGCCCCCCTTTCACATCAGAAGTGCCCCATCAAATCAGAAACCCCCCTTTCACATCAGAAGCCCCCCATAATATCAAAGACTCCCCTTTCACATCAAAAGCCCCCCCATCAAATCAGAGACCCCCTTTCACATCAAAAGCCCCCCTCCATTATATCAGAGTCCCCCCTTTCACTGCATGCGGTGTGAACTGGCCCTCATAGTTTATGTTCCCCTTTTCTTTTCTCCATAACAAATTCCCGATGACGGACCTCAGCCCTCCATCCAGTCACAGAAAACACAACGGAACATTTTTCTTTCAGTGAAATTTTATTTTTCTTTATTCGCTGAAGACGTAACAAAATATAAAAAAACACAAAACCAGCCGAGAGCTGGAAGAGGAATATAGAAAAACCAGAAGAGTAACCGGAGCGAGGTGCCGGTACAAAAAGATTCACCCAATCCCAATCTTTTCACAGGTGAGGTCTGACCACACAATACAAAGAGCCAACCAATACAAAACCAGAGAGAGTGTATGACATCAGAGAACGCCGCCCCTTCTCTTCTACGATAGGTCCGATTTCTACAATCATGGTGATATGTCGTATAGAAATCCTGTGATGGCAGAACCATCGCTATAGAATCTTGGAGGGAATGATGCCGGCTACAAATTTTATAGAAAAAGTCATTTGATGTAACTTTCTGTACAGACATGGTGGGTCCGTTTACAAAAAATGAGCTGTGTCAATGTCTCAAGCGTTCACACAGCCGTCAAATAATCACCGTAATTTGTGTAATATGACTACTTTCTATGATTCTCAGCTCCAGCTAAGTATTTCAGGAAAATACCCCATTATGGCCACTAGATGGCACTGATGATCTTCTATTCCTATGATCATTAGCTCCACCTAGTGGCCATAATGTGTCATTTTACTAAAATACCCCAATCAGGAATCCAATCATGCCACATTTAGGCATTTCAGGAAAATACTGCATTATGGCCACTAGATAGAGCTAATGATCTACTATAACTATGATCATCCGCTCCATCTACTGGCCATAGAGAGTCATTTCATTGAAATACCCCAATCAGGAACAAAATTGTGCCACATTTAGGTATTTTTTAGGAAAGTCCTGTATTATGGCCACTAGATGGAGCTGATGATCTACTATTCCTACTATCATCAGCTCCACCTAGTGGCCATAAGGTGTCATTTTACTGAAATACCCCACTGAAATACCCCACAGGAGCCCATTCGTGCCACATTTAGACTGTTCAGGAAAGTCCTGTATTATGGCCACTAGATGGAGCTGATGATCTTCTATTCCTATGATCGTCAGCTCCACCTAGTGGCCATAATGAGTAATTCTACTGAAATACCCCAATCAGGAATCCAATCGTGCCACATATAGGTATTTCAAGAAAATCCTGCATTATGGCCACTAGATGGAGCTAATGATCTACTATTCCTATTATCAGCAGCTCCACCTAGTGGCCATAAGGTGTCCTTTTAATGAAATACCCCAATCAGGAACACATTCGTGCCACATTTAGGTATTTCCAGGAAATCCTGCATTATGGACACTAGATGGAGCTAAAGATCTACTATTCCTATGATCGTCAGCTCCACCTAGTGGCCATAAGGTGTCCTATGAGGCTTGGTTCACACCTATTAGAATTGGATGCAGGTTTCTTCGCACCCACTTCGCATAGCAGGAGAATGTGACCGGCTCTCTTTGGTTCACACATCTCCAGAGCGGCTGCGGAGCGCACTGCACAGTGCGACTGTGCGTCTTTAGCCCCGTTTCAGGGCAGAATTCAGGCAAAGATTTGGCCCTTATTTGTCCCTGAACCGGAGAATGGGGACGCACAGCGTTCCTGTGCGATCCACAGCCGGTTGCAGTGTGAACCGAGCCTTACTGAATTACCCAAATCAGGAATCCAATCGTGACACATTTAGGTATTTCAGGAAAATACTGCATTATGGCCACTAGATGGAGATAATGATCTACTATTCCTATTATCAGCAGCTCCACCTAGTGGCCAAAAGGTGTAATTTTACTGAAATACCCCAATCAGGAATTCAACCAGCAGGTCACATTATGGCTAATAATTTAATATGTTTAATTAATATGATTCTCATCTCCATCTAGTGGCCATAATGCAGCATTTTTCTCATTGGGGTATTACAGGAAAATGCCACAATATGGGCACTAGATGGAGCTGGTAATTTTAGGATGTAAACATATTAGACAAATTACGGCAATTTCTTGGGATAGCTGTGCTAATGCTTGAGACATTGGCACAGAATTTTTTTTTAAACAGACCCTCCTAGGATCTTCTCCAGCTGACGCATTTCACCCATGACATTTGGCTTAGAGATGGCTTAGGTGAAATGCAGCAGTGGAGGAAGTCCCAGGAGGGAACTCTATGTGTGTCCAGAACAATAAAGTTACATTTAATTTTTTAATGGGCTGTTGCCATTTTTTAATTCTTAGATTGACAATTAAGGGTGTGGGATGAACCCCTGTCTGTTTTTGGCATCAGCTTGCCCAGAGAGTTTCCCCCAATTTTATGGGCTTGTGAGAGGCGACCAGATTTCTTTATTGATATGCGTGTTATATACATTGTCCTTGGTTGGGATAAAAGGTTTCTACAGGTTTTTGTTTTTTTAACTCTTTGCTTTTAGAGGGCAGAATTTATTTAAAGGGTTAGTCCATCCAAACCTGCCATTTCAGCTGTGGGTAGTCCTATCGCTCTCAGAGATCGAAGCCGCTGCGTCGCTCCTTATGGAGTCTCCCTTCAGCTGCTGCACTCTCTATTGCTTTTGAAATAAAAGGAAAGTTTAGCAGGAAGAGCAAAAGTCCCTGATAATGGCTACAAGTGGGCGGAGTTGGGAACACGGCTGCAGGTGGGCGGAGCTGGGAATGCAGCTGCAAGTGGGCGCCGCTGGGAACGCGGGTGCAGGTGGGCGGAGTTGGGAATGCGGCTGCAGGTGAGCGGAGCTGGGAACGTGGCTGCAGGTGGGCGGAGCTGGGAACGCGGCTGCAGGTGGGCGGAGCTGGGAACACGCCTGCAGGTGGGTGGAGCTGGGAACGCGCCTGCAGCTGGGCGGAGCTGGGAACGCGCCTGCAGGTGGGCGGAGCTGGGAACACGCCTGCAGGTGGGCAGGGTTGGGAACACGCCTGCAGGTGGGCGGGGTTGGGAACACGCCTGCAGGTGGGCGGTGTTGGGAACACGCCTGCAGGTGGGCGGAGCTGGGAACACGCTTGCAGGTAGGCAGGGTTGGGAACACGCCTGCAGGTGGGCGGGGTTGGGAACATGCCTGCAGGTGGGTGGGGTTGGGAACACGCCTGTAGATGGGCGGGGTTGGCAACATGGCTGCAGAGGCTGAGTTCCTGTGGCCTCGGCTACACAGGAAATGGTAATCTCTGGCTACTGATAAATTTAACCAATTGTTGGCCATCACCGCATTAGGGCAGAGCTACCCGGGCGATTATAAGTAGCGTAAGCTTTCTACTTGCAGTGAATCGCTTTGAGTAGCAATTGAGCAAAAACCGAGTCTGCGCTTTTCAGCCATGTACTAACATAGGTGGAGATGTACAACGCTGGTTGTCCTAGCACTGTCCTGTTCTTTGAAAAAAAAAAAAATCTGCATTTTTTGGTGACAAACTGCAATTAGCTCCACCTGGTGGACAATGACGTTCAAGGAGAACAGAAGGAGAACATAAGAAAGCAACATAAAGAAAAAAATCATGTATTGGAATAGGCTGTAAACAGTAAATTAAGATAAAAATCTCCTTTAACTTTTTTTTTCCTTGGGTAAGTAAATCAAACTGTTCACATAAGGTGCAAATGTCTGCCATCGATTTTTGGCAATTTTTCATCCATTAACAGTCTAATAACCATAAAAATCTCTAAAAACGCCAAAAACAATATCCACTATCAACACAAAAAAAAAAATTAATTTAGCATCACACCTAAAGGTTGAAAAATTGCAAATCTGGGAACATTTACAACATAAAATGTTTTTGGGGAATTAAAAAAAAAGAAAAAATTAAAACACAGCAGACAGAGTTCGCAGACTGAGCCAGTTGGGGGTCTCAGTCCGCTGTGTACCCAAAAAATGTGATTTTTCATGGACCTGCCCCTTTAATCTCCCATATCCCAGACATACACATTTATATATAGATATATGTATTATCAACGCAATGTACAAAGGGAAGGTTTCGCAGGCACTTCAGGAGTTAAATATCGAGGTCAGCAGTGAACCGGATACAAGTCGGCAAGCACAGAATTATGTACGGGGTGAGAAGCACTTGCTGAAAAAAAATGTAGCTTCTCTGTGTGGCCACAAGGGGGCGCCCTACACAACATGCATATATCGGAAAAAAGAATACTTTAAGAGTAAGGCTTTTTTTTTTTTTTTTCATAAACAGACAAAATACTGAAATGGAGAACCAGGAGATGGATCTAGCTTGGGTTAGACAGTGGATTTTTTTTTTTTCAAAACACAAATAATTTTTTTTTCTTAGCACCATTTTTTTTTTGATGCCCAAATATATAATTTTTTTGGGAAATGACACTGTACATTTGTTTGTGGTGAAAGATTATAAGGATTATATGTTACAGATATTGATGATTAAATAAGAACATGTAGTCTGGTGCAAAAATTATACGTTTAAATAAATTATATATATATATATATATATATATATATATATATATATATATATATATATATATATATATATATATATATATATATAAATTTTAAAATATATATTTTTAAGTATATATATATATATATATATATATATATATATCTATATATATATATATATATATATATATATATATATACACACACATATATATATATAAATATATATATACACACTCATATATATATATTTTTATATATATATATATATATATATATATATATATATATATATATATATATATATATGTATAGATAGTTAGATATCTATATATATATATCTATATTTTTATATATATCTATAAAAATATATAGATATATATATATATATATATAGATATATATATATATATATATATATATATATATATATATATATATATATATATATATATATATGTCAGGGTTTTTTTTAAGGCTTCTAGACAAGTATCCTATCCTAATACAAACTTACAGTTCCAAGACACGGCATTTATACAGGTTTACACGTAAAAAAACAAAAACAAAAACAAGGCACATAACACAGAAGGGTCTTGGCATTAGACGTTTAAAAAAATTTCAAAAACATCACTTTAATTAGGAATAAAATCTAGCTTCTTCTTTACACAGAATTTATTCATGCAAAACAGTCACTGCTGTTAAATTCTTCATAAAATGCTCTCACTGGAACATAAAGCACTTCCGTGAGGTAGCCCTGGGTACAAAAAACAAAAAAAAACAAACCATAAACATAAAAAAAAAAAGCTATCGAACTGCCAAAACCACACGACTTCCTGAACAATAACCACACTCGCTACCAATGGCGTCCACAGGAAACTGAGATATGTAGATGATGACTTCCTGTATCGAGGTGACACAACACACAGGTCACTGAAGAAAGCGTTGAGGTTGCTTTCTTGTCAATAACCGCCCTTCAGGAAATGTCGTCTGGCCTTCAACCAATATTTAGAGTTGTCCTTTAGATCCTTGCCCAAAAAATAAATAAATATTGTGACTGCAATAGTTGCAAAACTACAACCCCTTGTAAAAAAAAAAAAAATGCTTTGAGGTGCCGTGACTCATTTTGTGATTTTTTTTTAAATAAAGGTGCAATACCAAAAAAAAAAAAACAACTGTAAACATTTTCTATAAACAAAAATCCAAATTTACTTTAATAGATTGATGTTCGTTTGTGGTGTCCTGCAATCTATATTTTTTTTTTAATTGGTGACCTAAAATCATTATGAAAAAAAAAACTTTTTATAACAAGTGCACTGCTTAAAGTTGCTAGCAACTGTTTTTTTTTTTCCTCTAATTGACTAATTTTGCATTTATTTTTAAAGGGACTTTGAAATGCAATGCTTAAAAATATACAACTGTTTAAATTTTCTTTTAAAAAAAAATTCCAATTGTACTTAAAACAAATATTTTTTGACTTGTCAAAGTATTTTAACGATGGCTCCAAAAAAATAAATAAAAAAAAATAAAAATAAAATAAAAAATAAAAATAGTCTCATGGTATGAAAAACAAATACACTTTTTGGAAGAGTCATGGCTAATTTTGTATTTTTTTAAAGAAACTTTTTAAAATAAAGGTTGCACTGCTTAAATCACTACCAACTGTTATTTTTTTTTTTCTAAGTTAAAAATCATGCATTTATTTTTAAAGGGACTTTGAAATAAAGATGCAATGCTTATCAATGTTTCAAATTAAAAAAAAAAATCCAATTGTACTTGAAACATACTTTTAGATTGACATGTCAAATGACATTTTTGACATGTCAAAAATGTGATAGACATAAAAAGTCTATCAAATTTTTGCCTTGACGACCTAAAAGTATTTTAACAAAGTCTAATAGTTCCATGGTAGGAAAAACAAAAATAAGACTCCTGGAGGTGCCGAGGCTAATTTTGTATTTTTTTTAAAAAGAACTTGTTGAAATAAAAGGTGCACCGCTTAAAAATTCACAACCAACAGTTCCATTTTAAAAAAAAAATAAAATAAATAATTTGCCATTTATTTGTAAAGGGACTTTTTGAAATAAATGTGCAGTGCTTAAAAAAAAAAAAAACGTACAACCGTTTAAATTTTCTTACAAAAAAAAAAAAAAAAAACACAAATGTACTTAAGACAAGCAGTTTTTTTAAGGTCTATCAATTTTTTGACTTTCTGATCTAAAACATTTTTTTTTTTTTGCAAATAAGAGAAAGGCCTGTGGTAGGAAAATAAAATCCCAATGGTAGGAAAAAATAAATAAAAAATCATGCATATAGTGCACAGCTGATTATAAAATATACCTCATGGTAATAAGTCACATTGTTGGCTACCTTTAGAATTTTTCAAGACCAGAAGGCTTTGCCGAATTTGAACCATGTTGACGGTCTCAAAGCCTACAAGAGGATTGTAGAGTGCAAAGGAAAAAAAAAGGCGTATGGCTCAGAATAGAATTATAGGCCACGAAATGATATTGGCGCAATGCCACGTCAAAGTCGTTGTCGGGATTCCTCAATGAACTCACAAATAGCAAATTTAAAGCAGAACTCCAGGCATTTAAGTAACCCTTCCCCCTCCCCCAGCACCCGCCCCTACCCCTGGACCATGTACTCTCCTTATTTCCTAAATTACTGAATACTTTATTCTAAGGAATGTAATGTAGCGGTCACGGGACCACTCAAGTATCATTCTTCTCCTTTCTGTGGTATGGTGATGGGCGGGGAGCAACGGCGATGCGGGAACTGCATGGGAGTGGCCGGTGTGCTGTTTGGCCCAATAGTGAAGACTAATGGCTACAACATTACGTCCCCCTTGAAAACCGAATCATACTGGAGTTCTGCTTTAATACTCAAGCTTTGGCCGTTTGTTGGTTTGGTGTTACGTTGATACTTTGTGGCCCTTTGAGGGCCTCCCGTAAACCCGGTGACTTTGTTAGACACATAGGCAGGTTTGCACATAAATTCATAATGCAGCGTGATATGTGATATGCGGCACAGTGATTTTTTTTTTTTGGTGACCACCATACACAAGAGCAGCTGTGACGGAGTTCAACTCCATAAATATCTCCAAAAAAAATGTTGTAGAGTGTTTGGTTTCAGCACTTTCAGCGTTACGTCATCAGACATAGAATTAAAGTCTAGTTCGTGGCCTAGTATACGGCGTCAAAGTGACGAGTGTTCTTGGAAGGAAGGTTAGCCGCTGCTACATGGCCGCGGAGAGCTGGGCTTTCCCTTCCGTGGCGATGACCGCCTTGGCCACCTCGGCACAGTTGTCCTTCTCGCAGAGCTTCTCCTTCAGCTTACACAACTCGTATTCGTGAAGGATCTTCTGCGTCAGGTACTTCTCACGCTTGATTCTGGCCTTCACTTCGGACGGGACGTCGGGGATCAGCCAAGCCACGAAGAACTTGACCACGAACACCACGTGCTGCAAGCAGGACATAAATTTGGTTACTCGAACATAAAATATAACAAAAGCCAAAATGTTCTGTATAAAAAAAAGGGAAGCTTTAGAATCTGTATCAGCTTTCTACTGCTGTCTGTGTCCCCACTGGAGCCACCAAGCCCTCTTCGCTTGTTTTGGTGACCACTTTCACTTGGACTGCAAGTGATGGAGATCCAAAGTTTGAGTTGTCACCAAAACAGGTGTACAATTGAAAACTCTTGTGTTTGGAAGACAGGGATTGAAGGGTAATCAATGAAACACTGGCAGCAACAACAAAAAAAAAGACAAAAAAGGTTTTACCCTTTCTCTTGTTTCCAGAACGAAATCTTAAAAAAAAAAAAATAGACCTTTCCCTTTTCCTCTATTCAAAACTAAATCTAGAAAAAAAAAGACAAGGGTTTACCCTATCCCTTCTCCTCTATCCAGAACTAAATCAAGAAAAAAAATAAATAAAAAATAGACGAGTTTTTAAAGCGGGGGTTCACCCACACCGCCAAAAAAAAAATATTAAAAGCCAGCAGCTACAAATACTACAGCTGCTGACATTTAATACATTGCCACTTACCTGTCCCAGGGTCCAGCGATGTCGGCAGGGGACGCCGAGAACCCGCTCAGTTCTCAGCAGCTGCCGCCGCCATCCTAGGTGATGGAATCAGGAAGTGAAGCATTGCGGCTTCACTTCCCGGTTCCCTACTGCGCATGCGCGAATCGCGCTGCGCGTCCCTAGTGGTCCCCGCTCTCTCCTGGGAGCTGTGTGTTCCCAGCAGACAGCACGGTGGGGACGGGAAGAGGCATAGACTCCCATGGGAGTCTATGCTGGAAGTGGGTGCAAATACCTGTCTTAGACAGGTATCTGCACCCCCCTCCCCCCTGAAAGGTGCCAAATGTGACACCGGAGGGGGGGAGGGTTCCGAAAAGCGGAAGTTCCATTTTTGTGTGGAACTCCGCTTTAACCTTTCTCTTCTCCTCTATCGAAAACTAAATCTAAAAAAAAAAAAAAAAAAAAAACGACAAGGGTTTTACCCTTTCCCTTCTCTATCCAGAACTAAAAAATATATATATAATAATAATAATAACAATAGAGGAGGATTTTAACCTTTCTCCTCTATCCAAAACAAAATCTAAAAAAAAAACCCAAAACAAATAAAACAAAAACAGTTTTAGATACATAGTAATTTAACCACTTTAGCTCTCATACCCATCTATTTAAAAATTTCCACTATGGGCCTGTTTATTTGAAATACGTTTTACCATTACTTATTGTAAGATAACAAAATAATACACCTTTCTTTTGGGGGGGGGGGCTGCAAACTAAGATTTCTTTTGCCAATGTTGTCTTGAAAAAAAATATGTAATCTATACACAAAATAATAAATAAAATAAAAAACTGAATTGAAAATAATAATAAAAATGTAAATAGGAAAAAGCTTTTTTTTTACCAGTGGTAGTTAAAAAAAAAAAGTTATACAGCAGATAAAAAGTTAACATTTTATTCTGTAATTAGTCTGATTAAAATAGCTGTTTCTAGGGCAAATCGTGGTGCAGTAATTTGAAAATAGAAAATGGTGGGGTTTTTTTCTTTGTTTATTTATATTTTAACACTTTATGTGACACCTAAAAAAATAACAAACCTAATGAAAAACAAATCAATGTTAAAAGTAAAAAACAGAAACAAAGAAAAGAAAGAAAGAAAAACGAATCAGAAAAAATAGCCAAGGGCAGAAGATGAGGAATAAGTCAATTAGCACTGACTGGGTTTTAGAATGGTTAATAAGGCATTAAATTAAAATATATTTTATTTTATTTTTACTTGCAAGTTTTCTGTCACTGAATGTCATATGCAGATAGAAGATCACACCCTTGATCTGCATATGACTAAAATAGTAAATGCAATTAAATACATTGTTACGTTGTATTTACGCTGTAATGACTTGCAGATTGTCTGCATTGTACACAGGAGTGGATACATTTTGGCAGCGGATCCTCCAGTGTAATATAAAACAATACCCGGCTGTCATTTTGACAGCCAGTAATAGCAGCAGCAGGGGGAAGCTGGAAGTAGGAGATCCATCTTAGAAACGTTGACACTTTTTTTTAGGATGTATCTCTTACATTCAAAACCTTTAAGTGGAAAAATATTATATTTTTTTCTTTCATTTCTATTTCCACAATCCATTTTATTTTATACATTTCTGAGATTACGCCCCCCTCCTTTTTGGATTTGTTTTCTTGAAGAAAGCCAAGTTTACTCTGCCTGGTTTGCCCGGGACGGGCACAGTGAATCTTTCCTCCAATGCTCTGAAGACCGTGGTATGGTTGCCGCATCGCTCTTACCTCCATAATGATGATGAAGGCCATTTTAGCGGCCAGGACGTGCCAGTACTGCATGGTGTGCAGGTACTTCCTCTCGTGTTCCGGAGGATAGCGGTAATCTCGGTATCTGGTCAACAAAAAAAGAAACAAAAACTTTACTTGGATTTGGAGGTCTACCAAGGCTTCTCTACTGATAGAAACTCCATTCTAAACGAAAACTTTCCTATATTCTCTAAAGACAGTGAGGCCTTGATCTATGTAAAGCCAATAGAATATTTGGTTTCTGAAGCTGGAAGGGACAAATTGCAAAGTGAAACCAGTTTCAGAGGGGCACACAAGAGGAGGGTTTCCCAACAAAGCAGCAAGTAAGGTAACAGCAGATATGGTGTGGTGTCTACCCCTAGGCTGGAACTTTAACTTCATTTATTAAAGAAGATTGAATAGATTGCTAAAATTAGTTGGAATGGGTATTTTGGAACAAGGTGGATTTCTGGTCCTATAGTGAAACGCGTTAGTCATAACAGCTAAACGAGTACTAGTGAAGAACGGGCATTTTTAGGAATCTGAATCTCCACCCATGCTCTATAGAGGTGGCTCTAAAGGCCTCACGCTCACAGAGGGCCTCCCAATTTGGCCAACGCATTAAAGCGCGTCTGGACTCTTCAGGGTAAGATTGCGCTATATCAAGATAACTCTCAACTCAACCTAAGTTACGAAGAACGGGGGACCTTAACGTGGCTGTGCTCAGGCAGAGGTAGGACCCCGTCTCACTGAAGTGGGCCTCACGGTGGCCCGAACAGCTGGTCAAGTGAATTGTGACATCACAGTGCTTGGTGCCTTTTCAGCAAATTTGAAAGGATCTGCAAGGATGGGGAGCGGGGGAAAAGGAGGACCAAAGTCTGCAGGCATCAACAGGTTAGTGTGTGACACAGTCATCATTCTATTGGAGGTCAATGATGTAAGGGGCGAGTGGAGACCCTAAGGTAAGGGCGGGGGGGCACTGATATAAAAGGGTCCCCCTTATATCAGTGTCCCGACTCCCCTCTTACATCAGTGAACCCCTTTACTGTAGTGTATTCACTCTGCAGACTCTGGTGTGAAAGGGAACTGTTGTGGATATATACAGTATCTCACAAAAGTAAGTACACCCCTCACATTTTTGTAAATCTTTTCATGTGACAACACTGAAGAAATGACACTTGTCTACAATGTAAAGTAGTGAGTGTACAGCTTGTATAACAGTGTAAATTTGCTGTCCCCTCAAAATAACTCAACACACAGCCATTAATGTCTAAACCGCTGGCAACAAAAGTCAGTACACCCCTAAGTGAAAATGTCCAAATTGGGCCCAACTAGCCATTTTCCCTCCCTGGTGTCATGTGACTCGGTAGTGTTACAAGGTCTCAGGTGTGAATGGGGAGCAGGTGTGTTAAATTTGGTGTTATCGCTCTCACTCTCTCATACTGGTCACTGGAAGTTCAACATGGCACCTCATGGTAAAGATCTCTCTGAGGATCTGAAAAAAAGAATTGTTGCTCTACATAAAGATGGCCTAGGCTATAAGAAGATTGCCAAGACCCTGAAACTGAGCTGCAGCGCAGTGGCCAAGTCCATACAGAGGTATAACAGGACAGGTTCCACTCAGAACAGGCCTCGCCATGGTCCACCAAAGAAGTTGAGGTCACGTCCTCAGCGTCATATCCAGAGATTGTCTTTGGGAAATAGACATATGAGTGCTGCCAGCATTGCTGCAGAGGTTGAAGGGGTGGGGGGTCAGCCTGTCAGTGCTCAGACCATACGCCACACACTGCATCAAATTGGTCTGCGTGGCTGTCATCCCAGAAGGAAGCCTCTTCTAAAGATGATGCACAAGAAAGCCCACAAACAGTTTGCTAAAGACAAGCAGACTAAGGACATGGATTACTGGAACCATATCCTGTGGTCTGATGAGACCAAGATAAACTTATTTGTTCAGATGGTGACAAGCGTGTGTGGCGGCAACCAGGTGAGGAGTACAAAGACAAGTGTGTCTTGTCTACAGCCAAGCATGGTGGTGGGAGTGTCATGGTCTGGGGCTGCATGAGTGCTGCTGGCACTGGGGGGCTACAGATCATTGAGGGACGACATTGCAGCGAACAAATCGGACACCTGACACTTTTTGGGGACCAATTACACCAATACAGTGATCAGTGCTAAAAAAAATGCACTGTCACTGTACTAATGACACTGGCAGGGAAGGAGTTAACATCAGGAGGAATCAAAGGGTTCACTGTGTTCCTAGGGAGTGTTTCCCAACTGTGTGGGGGATGGTTTAACTAGGGGAAGACTGAGATCCGTGTTTCTGTATAGCAAGATTTAAAATCTGTTTTAAAATCTCATCTTCACATATATTAAAAGAAAACTTATCTGTCCATAGAGAAAAAAATAAATAAAAAAAAAAAAAAATATTATATATATATATATATATATATATATATATATATATATATATATATATATATATATATATATATATATATATATATATATATATATATATATTTTTTTTTTTATTTATTTCAGGTACTTATATAGCGCCGTCAATTTACGCAGCGCTTTACATATACATTGTACATTCACATCAGTCCCTACCCTCAAGGAGCTTACAATCTAAGGTCCCTAACTCACATTCATACATACTAGGGACAATTTAGACAGGATCCAATTAACCTACCAGCATGTCTTTGGAGTGTGGGAGGAAACCGGAGTACCCGGAGGAAACCCACGCAGGCACAGGGAGAACATGCAAACTCCAGGCAGGTAGTGTCGTGGGTGGGATTCGAACCAGTGATCCTTCTTACTGCTAGGCGAAAGTGCTATCCACTGCACCACTGTGCCGCCCAGTGCCACACATATATATATATGTGTCTTGGCTTTTCTCTATGGACAGACAAGTGTTCTTTTAATATATGTGAAGATGAGATTTTAAAACAAATATGTTCTGTTTCAGACAGTGAGGTCCGTTCTTTCTTTTGTTATCTTTGAAATCTTGAATGCGTCCTGAAGAAGCCTAATGGTGAAACGCGTCAATGCACAGGGTCTCACTGTATATTTTGTATCATGTTATATGATTTTTAATTCTTGAATGCTTCATTACTATATGTCATTTTTTTCAATAAATATTGTTATTTTTTTCATACTCCACTATTCACTATTGTTTCGTATGCCTTTAAAGTCCGACCTGGGAAACTTGGCTAGTATCGCTCTCCCCCTTTTGTGTTCCCCTCTCAATTACGGATGTGGCCATGTGAGTGCTTTCTCTTTTTCTATATATACACCACTGATTGGCTCCCGTTGTGTCCAATCACAGCTGGAGCGGGTCGCCGGTGGCGCGCTCCCCCCTAGGCCCGAAGAAAGAAATCATGTACAGGTACGTGATTTTGCGTTTAAGGGCCGCCCTACCGCAGTATATGTACGTGGATCGGTCATTAAGCGGTTAAAGTATAATTAGAAGCAAAACTTTGCCTTTAGTTTTGGATAAAGTGGATAGGGATTGGAACCCCTGTCAGGTTTTTATTGCCGTGTGTGCCCCCCCGTTATTAAGATTCACCCTCTCTATTTGTCATGTCACAGTTATCACTGAATCCCAATCTTTGGGTTGTCTCCAGAGAAGTAATAGAGGGGAAATCTTCCAATGGGGGACACCAATTCTGATGACAACCAGGGATTTCCTTCGTTTGGAGGGACTTCCTGTTGTGGCCGAGGGACAGGAAGTGAAGGGAAATCTCTACAAATGGCACACAGAAAACCCTTCTCAGCTCTATGATGAATTGTAATCCTATATTCAGAACAGAAAAAGAATCGGGAGTGACGGAGCGATCGATCTTCTCACCTGCACTGGGTGACGTTCATTAGGTTTTCCAGCGGCATGCTTTTCTCATTGAAGTCGGAAACGTTGAAGATGGAGAGGCTGCTGTTGATGTAGCCGGACATGGGGACCCTCTCGTTTTCGGAATAGGCGTAAAAGTAGACTAGACGCGGGATCATGTCGGAGGTGAAAGCCACGATAAAAGCCTAAAGGGAAAAAAAATCATGAAATATGAGATTAAAAAAAGGGGCATCGATGTAAACCCCGACTGGGTGACGTATTTATAAAACGCGCTGCATGAATGTCAGAAACACTGGCGCAAACTGAACAAAATTCCACATGTTTTCTATCAGATTAATTCCCGAAGCTCCATCTAGTGGCCAAAATTCTGTACATTTCCTCATTGAGGTATTCATGTTCAGATGACGATATATATATATATATATTTGAAGCTGTAGCAGCTATTTTGAGCCGTGTGCATTTCGTGTCTGAACGTCCTCAGTCCCCTCCCCTCCTGATCTGTACTGTCATTGGTCCACCTCTCACAGTTATTCGCTTTCTTCTGCCACCAATCGTCTTTTTACTCTATGCCCTGTGTGGCTTGTGTCAGTCACTGCTATTCCAAGAACATTATATGCAAACATCTCCAGGATCCCTGCCCAGCCATTGGGAGCTGTGGATTTTAGTTGTGCAGTCTGCTGATTAGTTACTAAATTACTGCCGATTTTAGCTGCGCAATCTGTTGATCAATTTGATAAATTACTGCAGATTTATACTGTGTAATCTGTTGATCAGTTGCTAAATTACTGCAGGTTTTAGCTGTGCAATCTACTGATCAGTTGCTAAATTACTGCAGATTTTAGCTGTGCAATCTGCTAATCAGTTGTAAAATTAGGGCAGATTTTAGCTGTGCAATCTGTTGATCATTTGCTAAAGTACTGCAGATTTAAGCTGCGTGATCTGTTGATCAGTTGCTAAATTACTGCAGGATTTAGCTGTGCAATCTACTGATCTGTTGCTAAATGAGGGCAGGTTTTAGCTGTGCAATCTGCTAATCAGTTGCCAAATTACTGCAGATTTTAGCTGTGCAATCTGTTGATCATTTGCTAAATTACTGCAGATTTAAGCTGTGTAATCTGCTGATCTGTTGCTAAATTACTGCAGATTTTATCTGTGCAATCTGCTGATCAGTTGCTTAATTATTACAGATTTTAGCTATGCAATCTGCTAATCAGTTGCTTAATTATTACAGATTTTAGCTATGCAATCTGCTAATCAGTTGCTTAATTATTACAGATTTTAGCTGTGCAATCTGTTGATCGTTTGTTAAAGTACTGCAGATTTAAGCTGTGTAATCTGCTGATCAGTTGCTAAATTACTGCAGCTTTTAGCTGTGCAATCTTCTGATCAGTTGCTTAATTTTTACAGATTTTTAGTTATGCAATCTACTAATCAGTTGCTTAATTATTACAGATTTCAGCTGTGCAATCTGCTGATTTAAGTTGCTAAATTACTGCAGATTTTAGCTGTGCAATCTGCTGATCAGTTGCTTAATTATTACAGATTTTAGCTGTACAATCTGCTGATCAGTTGCTAAATTAGACTCTGACAGTGTGGGGGTGCGGAAGGGGAGGAGCATATTATTTTCTCAATGGGAAATTCAGCCTTTTTCGTGGTTACTTTTTTAGGATTCTCATTTTCCAAGCAAGGGTGAGGAGAGACAGGTCCTCTTACTCACATTGGTCACCACAGACAGAACGGCCATCGAGTTGAGTATATCCTGCCACACTCCAATGCTGTGTGCCTTCGCCGCAAACGGTCGTCTGAACTGCGTGGTGAGCTTCCAGGCATCAACGCGGATCTCCAGGATGTTGTTGAGAAGGGCGAGAAGAGGGGCCAACGGAAAGGAGGCCACGAAGAGGGTGATGAACCCAAACTGAATGACTGGAAGGAAATAAGAAGGTCGGGTAAAAACCCTACAAAATATTTATGGAAAAACTTCGACTTCTATAGAGGAAGTGACCATCACCACCATTTATAAAGGGGACAGGTCCTCTGTATTGGCTGTCTAAGCTAAAGGAGACACAACACCAACGTTCCCCCAATCTTCAAGGGAAAGACAAATAGTGTTGGGACTTTTTAGGTCTCTCAAAGAAAAGTCATGACATAGACAAGTACTAAACGTCAACCCTTTAGTCACATTAAACCCTGACCAAAAAAATGGCCACCATGATCGAAATAACTGAAATCCAATGAATGAAAGGAGCAGGGGGCTGACCAAAAGAGGTGGAGCTTAGCAGATTGGGTTTTGCAGTCTCTCCTACCACCGGTGTTGCCTTCATTCTCCTCTAAACCTTTTGAACCTCCAACTGTGAGTCTCATGCAACAAGGCCAATTGTAAAAGAGAATTGAGAGAGAGTTGTAAGAGGAGCTGAATCCAAGAGGTTTTATTTAAACTTCAGTGTGACTTGGCATATGAACGAAGTCTAGGGGGCAAATTAGAAAAAAAAAGAAAAAGATGTCTGAGTCAAGAGCCCCACAACCAGTGGTAGAGCGTCCAAAATAAATCCTTAGAAAATACTGACAACCACAAACCAACACGTTTTTGGTCTCCTTCATCAGGGTCACAAGAATCTCTGTAAGCTGGAAAAATGAATTGGAATGACGCCAGACTCAATGGAGTTCTGTGATACAAAGATAAGTCTATATGTATCCGGAATAAGGCCGGTTGGGTTTCGCAGCCTTTCCTACCATTGGTGTGGCCTTCGTTCTCCTCTAAATCTTTTGAACCTCCAACTGTGAGTCTCATGCTACAAGGCCAAAGGGTATTTTGCCACCAGGTCCATAGTTAATTTACACAATACCAATGAGATTTCTTACTTTGCCTTTTATTTTAGAACACCCCTCTCCTGAAGAAGCATTTAAGCGAAACACGTTGAGACTAAGAATCTGTACACAGAGCACCACAGCGTCATTTTTAGATTACTGCTCTATATTGGCTGCCATGGTGACGCTGTGGTGCTCTGTGTACAGATTCTTAGTCTCAACGTGTTTCGCTTAGATGCTTCTTCAGGAGAGGGGTGTTCTAAAATAAAAGGCAAAAAGGCAAAGTAAGAAATCTCATTGGTATTGTGTAAATTAACTATGGACCTGGTGGTAAAATACTCTTTGGCCTTGTAGCACAAGAGTCACAGTTGGAGGTTCAAAACATTTAGAAGAGAATGAAGGCCACATCAATTGTAGGAGAGGCTGCAAAACCCAACCTGCTAATCTCCCCCCACTTTTTGGTAGCCCCCGGCCCCTTTCATTCATTGAAATTCAGCTCTATCACTCATGGAGGCCATTTTTTTTGGTTTGGGTTAAGGATTGACTTTTAGTACTCGTTTGTGTCATGACATTTCTTTGAGAGATCTTCCACCTAAAAAGTCTCAACACTATCTGTCTTTCCCCTAAAAATTGGGGGAGTCTTGGTATTGTGTAAATTAAATAGGCACGTGGTGATAAAACATTCTTTTACCCTTGGCTTTGTAGGATGAGATTTACAGTTTAAGGAGGTTCAAATGTTTTAGACGAGAACAAAGGGAACACCAATGATAGGAGAGGCTGCAAAACCCAGCCAGCCTTATTACAGATACATATAGACCAGCCTTTCTCAACCAGGGTTCCACTGAATTCTAGGGTTTCTCCAGAAAGGAGCAATTATGGATAAGTAACCACTGACATCAAGGTTCTTTTTAGCTATATGTAAGAAAAGAGTCTTCCCACTAACCACAAATGTAAGGATCATTCTTCTCAGTGATCATCACACTAATGTATCATGAGCTGTAGATATACTAATTATTAGCCGGGGTTCCCTAGGACAGGAAAGATATTTCAAGGGTTCCCCCATGTTAAAAAGTTTGAGAAAGGCTTAAAAAGACTATCTTTGTATCACGAAACTCCATTGAGTCTGGAATCATTCCAATTCATTTCTCCATCTTACAGAGATTCTTGTGGCCCTGATGGAGACCTAAAACATGTTGACTTGTGGTCTTCAATAAAACAAACAGGTGGTTTAGAAGAACTGATTTTGGACTCTCTACCACTGGTGTGGGGCTCTTCACTCAGAAATCCTTATGTTTGTAATTTGTCCCCTAGACTTCTATATCATTCCCCTTCATTCATATCCCACGTCACACTGCAAGATTAAATTCATCTCTTGGATTCAGCCCCCCCCCCCTCCCAACACCACCACCAATACAATATTCTCTTGGTTACAATTGACGGTTTGATTCCTCACAACAACCACCAATATAGGGGGCTACAGATGTACACAACTGAAAAGTTTGAAAATATATTTTTTAATTTCAAGTCAATTGAAATTTCGAAATTCAAATTTTGGAAGACCGCTATATTTGCTCTATTATTTTATTTTCTATTCTATTCTGTTATTTTCTGTTCTATTTTATTATTTTATATTCTATTTTATTATATTCCTTTATTTTCTATTTTATTCTATTCCATCCTTTTCTATTCAGTTATATCCTATTCCTTTATTTTCTATTTTTTTTTTTCTATTCTTTTCTATTCTATTAAGCATCATCTTATTTGACTTTTATACCTTACTGTATTTATTGCAATATGTTTCCATTTTGAATTCAAATTCAAAATCATTTTCAAATTTGAATTTGAAATTTTCTAATTCAAAAAATGTGTTTAGTTAAAATTTGTTACTATCGCTTTTTCAGAAATTCGGATACATGCGAATCTCCGAATAACAAAAATTTTGTCCGGATTTCGATTCATAACGAAACGAATCGAACATAAGGAACATTCTTCCTAGTGACCACCACCTCAATGTACTGTAGATACAGTAATTATTAACAGGAGATCAGAAAGTCATTTCAAGAGTTCCTCTCTCGTAAAAAAACTTGAGAAAGGGCGGTCTAACCGCTTGACATAGTGTAGACAAATATCTATCTCACCCATTTCCAGGTACTCATAGAAAAGTCCCAGGTTTCCAAAGATCTGCATGTCATAGTCCTGCTCCCAGCGGCTGTACAGGTTCTCTGGGCTGTTCCTGGCTCTCCGGCGCCCCCACCAGTTCAAAATCCACCTGTAACATAGGAAAGGGTCACAGACCACCAATGATGCACAAAAAAAAATAAAAAAATAAAGGGGTTTTGACAAACAAGGCAATTAATTCTGACTTCCAGCCTTCCCTTCAGTCTTCCTCCGATTTCACTGCACACTGAGTTTCTCACCATGTGCATCCAACAGAAGATAATTGAAAAGTTACATTATCTGTATAATAGTTTTTCTGGTTAATGGTGGTCTACAAACAGTGGTTCTCAACCCTGTCCTCAAGTACCCCCGACAGGCCATGTTTTGGGAATTTCTCTTACATCAAATAGCTGTCCAAAATACCAAGCCATTGACTCTTTAAAGCACCTGTGCAAGATGAAGGAAAACCTGCAAACATGGCCTGTTGGGGGTATTTGAGGACAGGGTTGAGAACCACTGGTCTACAAAATATATCAGCTGCACATATATTATTAGCAGGATTCCCTGAAACATGCACGTTATTTCAATGGTTCCTCCATGTTTAAAAGGTTGAGTCACCCTAGGGCAGGAGTAGGCGACCTCGGCCCTCCAGCTGTGGTGAAACTACAAATCCCATCATGCCTCTGCCCTCTCAGAGTCATGCTTGTGATTGTCAGGGTCTTGCAATGTCTCATGGGATTTGTAGTTTCAAAACAGCTGGAGGGCCGAGGTTGCCTACCCCTGCCTTAGGGGGTCTCCAAATCTTTGTAATATGCTTTTTAAAGGAAGACAGGATTAAAGTTTATTAAAATATTTTAACGAAATCAATGAAAAAAAAATATTTCTACTCACGGAACAAAAGCTTCTTGGATGTTCCCCCAGATCTGCTTTCCAGCCATGACGATGGTCAGTTGCGTGGTGAGCTCTATAAGACAACCGGCCGGGTCACACTGAAGGGGTCAAAAATGAAAAAATTGAAGTCAATACATGGTAGTGTGTGAGCTGGGAGTAGGACGGATTTTTAAAGTCGCTCGTCTAGAGCTGATACCAACACAAGACCCAGAACATTCTCTAAGAGGACAGGACTCACCTCCTCATTCCTCCACTGGTTGAACATGTAGGTGTAGTCTCCCGGGAAGCCCACAAATTTGCCCTTGAAGAACGCCACGTAGAAACAAGATGAATAGTAATTGACGAACTGGAAGAGGAACATTTTCATGGTGAGGCGGTTCTCATATTCCAGATGCGTCCTGGGGATTTCTGCCAGGAAATTAAGCACATTTTAGGTGGTGATGGTAATGGTCTAGGAGAAGACAAGTCTACGTACGGCTATAAAACCCATAAGCATTGTTCAGTCTCAACTTATACATTAGTTTGTAGAGCATCTGCTACAGCAAAGATTTACCAAGACTCCAAAAGCTTTCTTAAAGCGTTCCACCCAGAAATGGAACTTCCGCTGATCCGGTTCCTCCCCCCCTCCGGTGTCATAATTGGTACCTTTTCAGGGGGGGGAAGATACCTATCTAATGCAGGTATTTGCTCCCACTTCCGGCGAAGGACCGCCGCAGTATTCGCAGTGATCTACGTCATGTCCGGCCCCTCCTCCGTCCCCCCCCCCCCCCGCTGTCTTCTGGGAGACACATAGGTCCCAGAAGACAGCAGGTACCAGTCAGAACGCGCAGGGCGCCTCGCACATGCACAATAGGGAACCAGGCAGCGAAGCCACAAGGCTTCACTGCCTGATTCCCTTACTGAAGATGCCGGTGCCTCCACCCAGAGCCGAGGGACAGATGGGCTTCGGGTGAGGACATTGCGGGCTCCCTGGACAAGTGTTCTTATTTTAACAACTTGACCTCCGGACGACTTTCCCCCTTCAAGACCAGGAATTTATTTTTTTTTGCTATTCAGCACTGCGCTACTTTAACTTGTAATTGCAACACTGTACCCAAATGAAATTTATATCTTTTTTTTTTTTTTTACACAATAAGAGCTTTCTTTTAGTGGTATTTAATCACCACTTGTTTTTCTTTGTTTTTTTGCTATATAAAACAAAAAAAAATACCATAATAAAAAAAACAAAAAAACAAAAACAAAAATACACACTTTTCTTAGTTTCTGTCAGTGGCGACCCATCCATACAGGGCGCCACCCCACTAATCCATGGGATTTTTTTTTTTTTTGAAGCACATGATTAGAGTCTGAGGCTCTAATTGGCTTCAAAAAAGGGTGGGCTCGGGGGGCAGAGCACTGTGCCCTGAGCCCACCCAGTTGTGTTTTTTCTCCTGGCCAATTAGGAAGTGGGTTCTGAAACCCGATTAAAAAGAAGTCCTAAGACCCCATTGGCCGGGAGTCTGAAGACTTGATTGGCCGGGAGAAGAAGCAGCCATTGCCGGGACATGGAGGAGACGGAGAGGGGAAGCTGCAGCCATGACCTGAATGGGGCAAATGCTGACTGATCGGCGAGCGAGGTGGTGGGGTGGTGGGCTGAAGTGACCGGGGGGGGAGGGGGATGTCTCAGGTTTGTTTGGAACACCAGCCACCACTGGTTTCTGTTTTTTTTTTTTTCATAAATTTAGGCCAAAATGTATTCTGCTACATTTCTTTGGTCAAAATAACCCAGATCAGTGCATATTAATTAGTCTGTAGGAAAGTTATAGAGTCCACAAACTATGGGATATATATCTGAAAAGCGATTAATCCTGATGTACTGATGGCCGATCTCATTTTTTGAGGCTCTAAAATGCTAAGACAGTACAAATACCCCCCAAATGACCATTTAGTAAGAGGCATAGCGAGTTTTTTGAAGTTGTAATCGTTTGTTGTAATTTTTTAGAAAAAAGGAGAAATTAAATAGAATATATGTTTTACATACTGTCACCAGTACAGCATCATCATATAATGGGTAAAACTGTATGCAGGCTTTCTTGTGCATCATCTTTAGAAGAGGCTTCCTTCTGGGATGACAGCCATGCAGACCAATTTGATGCAGTGTGCGGCGTATGGTCTGAGCACTGACAGGCTGACCCCCCCCCCCCCCCCCAACCTCTGCAGCAATGCTGGCAGTACTCATACGTCTATTTCCCAAAGACAACCTCTGGATATGACGCTGAGCACGTGCACTCAACTTCTTTGGTGGACCATGGCGAAGCCTGTTCTGAGTGGAACCTGTCCTGTTATACCGCTGTATGGTCTTGGCCACCGTGCTGCAGCTCAATTTCAGGGTCCTGGCAATCTTCTTATAGCCTAGGCCATCTTTATGTAGAGCAACAATTTTTTTTTTCAGATCCTCAGAGAGTTCTTTGCCATGAGGTGCCATGTATAACTTCCAGTGACCAGTATGAGAGAGTGAGAGCGATAACACCAAATTTAACACACCTGCTCCCCATTCACACCTGAGACCTTGTAACACTAACGAGTCACATGACACCGGGGAGGTAAAATGGCTAATTGGGCCCAATTTGGACATTTTCACTTAGGGGTGTACTCACTTTTGTTGCCAGCGGTTTAGACATTAATGGCTGTGTGTTGAGTTATTTTGAGGGGACAGAAAATTTACACTGTTATACAAGCTGTACACTCACTACTTTACATTGTAGACAAGTGTCATTTCTTCAGTGTTGTCACATGAAAAGATAGAATAAAATATTTACAAAAATGTGAGGGGTGTACCCACTTTTTCTGAGATACTGTATATAAACCCAAAGTGTACAAAAAGTACAATATGAGCCACTGCTGACAGAGTATGTGCTCCCACATTTCAAACAAATGAAAGGAATGTTGGTGCCCCTTATTTGTTTATTTAGTTTAGTTTGTTTATATAGTTTAAACAGTTTTTGCTATATAGTTCGGACCTTACACAGCGTGTCCCAAAAGCCTCCATACATAGGAAAAATTAACAAACATATTATATTTTATATAAAATGTTTACTTACTATTAATACTTTACAAAATATTCATTACAAAATGTTACAAAATATTTACAAATAAAGGTACATTTAACCATAATTTTCCCATTTTTCCCAATGTATGGCGACTTTTGGGACACCTTGTATTTTGTGCAATCCTGAGAGTTCCGTCTGAAATCAGACACGGATTCTGACACCTGCCTGCAGGGCCGTCTTTAATTTTGATTGGGCCCTGGGCAAACATTTTCTTGGGCCCCCCCCCCCCCCCTCCATTCTGAGACATACAAAAAATAGCAGGTAGACTCAAAATCAGTTTACTGCAGCAGATCACGCAGCGATTGCAATTGTTTGCCAGAGGTTACAGCCTATCATTACTGCTCAATGACTGGTTTCTAGAGGTTACAACACATAATTTCTGCTTGCCGATTGGTTGCTAGAGGTTAATGTACATTATTAGCGCTCACTAATTGGTTGCTAGGGGTTACAGCACATCATTAGCACTTACTGATTGGTTGGTAGAGATTAAAGCAGATCACTACTGTTTGCTGATTGGTTGCTAGAGGTTCATGCACATCATTACCTCTCACTGAGCAGTGGAGCAATCCCAAATAATTGAGCAAGTAAAGGGGCACATTAATACACATACTACAGGAGAGGTTCAGAGACTGCGGACATACTGCAGGAGACAATCGGAGACTACGGACATACTGCAGGAGATTACCAGAGACTGCGGACATACTGCAGGAGACAATCAGAGACTGCGGACATACTGCAGGAGACAATCGGAGACTGCGGACATACTGCAGGAGACAATCAGAGACTGCGGACATACTGCAGTAGATTACCAGAGACTGCGGACATACTGCAGGAAACAATCAGAGACTGCGGACATACTGCAGGAGACAATCAGAGACTGCGGACATACTGCAGGAGACAATCAGAGACTGCGGACATACTGCAGGAGACAATCAGAGACTGCGGACATACTGCAGGAGACAATCAGAGACTGTGGACATACTGCAGGAGACAATCAGAGACTGTGGACATACTGCAGGAGACAATCGGAGACTGCGGACATACTGCAGGAGACAATCAGAGACTGCGTACATACTGCAGGAGACAATCAGAGACTGCGGACATACTGCAGGAGACAATCAGAGACTGCGGACATACTGCAGGAGACAATCAGAGACTGCGGACATACTGCAGGAGACAATCAGAGACTGCGGACATACTGCAGGAGACAACAGAGACTGCGGACATACTGCAGGAGACAATCGGAGACTACGGACATACTGCAGGAGACAATCAGAGACTGCGGACATACTGCAGGAGACAATCAGAGACTGCGGACATACTGCAGGAGACAATCAGAGACTGCGGACATACTGCAGGAGACAATCAGAGACTGCGGACATACTGCAGGAGACAATCAGAGACTGCGGACATACTGCAGGAGACAATCAGAGACTGCGGACATACTGCAGGAGACAATCAGAGACTGCGGACATACTGCAGGAGACAATCAGAGACTGCGGACATACTGCAGGAGACAATCAGAGACTGCGGACATACTGCAGGAGATTACCAGAGACTGCGGACATACTGCAGGAGACAATCAGAGACTGCGGACATACTGCAGGAGACAATCAGAGACTGCGGACATACTGCAGGAGACAACAGAGACTGCGGACATACTACAGGAGACAATCGGAGACTACGGACATACTGCAGGAGACAATCAAAGACTTCGGACATACTGCAGGAGACAATCGGAGACTGCGGACATACTGCAGGAGACAATCAGAGACTGCGGACATACTGCAGGAGACAATCAGAGACTGCGGACATACTGCAGGAGACAATCAGAGACTGCGGACATACTGCAGGAGACAATCAGAGACTGCGGACATACTGCAGGAGACAATCAGAGACTGCGGACATACTGCAGGAGACAATCAGAGACTGCGGACATACTGCAGGAGACAATCAGAGACTGCGGACATACTGCAGGAGATTACCAGAGACTGCGGACATACTGCAGGAGACAATCGGAGACTGCGGACATACTGCAGGAGATTACCAGAGACTACGGACATACTGCAGGAGACAATCAGAGACTGCGGACATACTGCAGGAGATTACCAGAGACTACGGACATACTGCAGGAGACAATCAGAGACTGCGGACATACTGCAGGAGATTACCAGAGACTGCGGACATACTGCAGGAGACAATCGGAGACTGCGGACATACTGCAGGAGATTACCAGAGACTGCGGACATACTGCAGGAGACAATCGGAGACTGCGGACATACTGCAGGAGACAATCAGAGACTGCGGACATTATACAAGGGATGGTCAGAGAACTTTCAGCAATGCACAGCTTTACAGTTAAATAACACAGCTCAGGGTTTAAACAGTCAGGCATTCTATGGGTGTAAGGACATACCTGGCCAGCCAAACTCACTACATACATTCAGGACTGTGGGCGGGGCTTCCACTCTCTGCTGTCACTAAAGCAGCTGGGAGCTCCACTGATGCTTTGTTGGGTGGGCCCTGGGCCCACATCACCCATGAATTGTCGCCCTGATGACAGCTTTGCAGAGCGCACAGAGGACATGGGAGGATGTATTCCGCGCTGGCCAGCTGAGAGGGGCGGGGCCGGGAGCTCCACTGACGCTCTGACCCCGCCCACGTGCAGCCTGTGCACTGTGTATAGAGCGCCTGTAGTGAGAGCGTCATTGGAGCTCCCGGCCCCGCCCCCGGACCTCTGTATTCACCAGCCAGTATAGAGGGGGCGGGGCCGGAAGCTCCACTGACACTCGCACTCCGATCACTGGCTCTCAACACAGAAGCTCTTTTCCGAGTACACAGGCTGTACGTGGGCGGGGTCAGAGCGTCAGTGGAGCTCCCGGCCCCGCCCCCTCTCAGCTGGCTAACGAGGAATACATCCTCCCGTGTCCTCTGTGCGCTCTGCAAAGCTGTCATCGGGGCCCCAATTCACAGCTAGCGCGGGCCCCCCAACAAAGATTGGGCCCGGGGCAAGTGCCCCGTTTGCCCTGCGCTAAAGACGGCCCTGCCTGCCTGTGACTACTTCTCTACCAGAGATAAAATGTAGCACGCCGTTATTTACCCTTCACACAAGTCTGCTATGGATGTCTTCACTTGTCTGAAGCCGCCCTGTAGATGGAGGTCAGCTCTGGTGACAACTTCCTGCACTCAGAATAGCAGATGGCTCTATATTGTCTGTGACTCAAACGGCCTTCCTTAGTCCTAGAAGTTGGAATACATCATGCCGGTCCTCTGCCTGCTTTATGCAGCACCAGAGAACTGGCTGGCTGGTGGGTTCCCAGCTCCGCCCCATTTCCTGTGACCACTATATCAATTATGACCCAATATCTGACAAATTGCTAATACCGCCTCACACACCGAGATTCAGAAATGAGATTTTCTTTTTTTTTAACCTGTCCTAATATTTGCAAATTCTCTTGTCATGATTGTAAACCCCCTTCCCCCATCTCCCTTTTCCTACCCTGCACTGCCAGAGGGTCACGATGCTCTTTACTAATGCAGATTCTTCCTCACTGGGCTATGCATGAGCAACAACACACTGGCAAAAGATCCAACCTGTGCTGCTCCACCTTCAATGAAGGACCATCTAAGCAGCTACCTCGCCCTGAAACAAGTTAGAATGAGAGCACTGAGTAATGTAGTAGGAAGTAATTGGCTAACAGATAAGACCCTCCCAGTCAGGACCTGGATCCAGAGGCGTTGCTAGGGGGGTTCGGGGGTGTGGTCCGCAACCGGTGACACCCGCTAGAGGGGTGACAACCTCTTGATGGTGAGGAAAGCCCTGGTATTTTTTTTTTTTTCAGCTGTTCCGTTCACCGCGCAGCCCACTGGGCTGGAACAACCCACCTCCAGCACCGCGGCCGTGCCTGGTGTGTCACTGTGTGAGTGTGTCCTTCTTCTTCTTCTTCCTGCTCCTCCCTACCCTACTGAGCCATCGAGCCTCAGCCTGTCACATCTCACACTGTACTGCAGACATAATGATGACGTCACTACACACACTACTAGTATCTCCACCCGGGCAGCGCTGTGAAGCTGCCCTCCTCTCCAGACTCCAGCTGCCGTCCGGCGCCCAGGTTCAGAACAGTTGCAGGGGGGGGTGTCCTGGTGTCCACCGCCGGCCCGAGCCCAGGGTGAGGTGTGTGTGTGTGTGTGTGTGTGTGTGTGTGTGTGAGGGGGGGTGTCCACCGCCGGACTGAACCCAGGGTGAGGTGTGTGTGTGTGTGGCAGGGGGGGGCTGTCCACCGCCGGACCGAGCCCAGGGTGAGGTGTGTGTGTGTGTGTGGCAGGGGGGGGCTGTCCACTGCCGGACCGAGCCCAGGGTGAGGTGTGTGTGTGCGGTGACACCATGTTATACCGCACCAGGTGACACCAACCCTAGTGACGCCACTGCCTGGATCACCTGCTTGTGGCACTGTGCTTCCCAAAGCACAAGGATTGTCATTCCGGTGTCCACCAGCGGGTGTCTCCCAGCAGATCCCAGTAATCAGTTCCCACCTGATGCTGGCTGCTGTGAGGGTAGTTGGTCCTCCCTTACTAGTGCCTCTCACTCCAGTGTTTTGCTCTCCTGCCAGATATTGTGTGCCATTTATTCTGATCCTAAAAATACTGGAGAAACCCTCTGCACACTGCTGTATACCATTTTCAGTATTTGTACTATTAATATGTGGTCACACGCACCCCTTTATCGCCTGATAGATTATATGTATGTACAAACTATTGGGATCTGAGCACAGGTATATCTTCTTTCTTATTTATTCTGATACTGATCCTATACTTGCTTCCTGCCCTGCATTCTGTACCCTGCTGCCTTATATCTGCTCTGCTTGTTTCTGATCCCAGTCCTGGTTCCCCCTTGCCATCTGCTCCTGTTACCTTGTTGATATGTGTTCCCTATTTACAGTTAGTTTATTAATTAGGCTGAGCAAATAATATGTGAGCAGACTTCTGGTATTTCTACACACAGTATAAAGGCATCTATAGGATTTTCATAAAATTTCCTAATTTATTGGCCATGTTTGGTCTCGTATCTCTACTGAGTTTTTGATTTCAGTTCTCTTATTGTTCTGGAACACCTATCGTATCCATCTCTATTTCACTGGATTTCATTATGTACAGCGGGGGGTCCCCAACCCCCGAGCCATGGACCAGCGCTGGTCCTTGATCTGTTGGGGGGGCCAGGCCGTGTGGCGGGGGGGTTGGCGGCAGGCGAGCGAGGCTTGATCTGTATTGGCAGTCACCTAGCATTGCCACCTGGGCTGCAACTCTTGTCTGGTCGGTGAGCCCCGTGAGCGGCAGGCGAGCGAGTGAAGCTCCGTCACCAATCAGTGGTGGCTACTCTCCTCCTTCTGATGCCCTGGGGCACAACAAATATAGGTTTTGGAAAAAAAAAAACTTCTACCAGGTATAAAGTGAGGAGAGATGTATGGATGCAGGAGCCTGCTGATCGGAGGTGGAGCTCTGTCCAGTGATCCACTCACTAATAGGGTTTTCATAAGAAAGTAATTTCCTATTAAAACCCTATCAGTGAGTGGCAACCATATCATCCACCCCATCACCACTACCAACCCCCCTGCAGAAAACCTCCCTTCCCCCCTCCTTCCCCCTCCATGGTCCCTGGAAACATTTTCTGCCATGGAACTGGTCTCTGGCACCAAAAAGGTTGGGGACCGCTGAATAAAGTATGTTTTATGATGGTGACATCTAGTGGCAATTCAGTGTAACTACAAATTGTTATTACTGTATTTCTGAGTGGTACAATCCAGTTTACCTGTATGTTGGGACGTTGGTTTAGTTTTTACATATACATATTCCTTCTTTTTTTATGTTTCCTCAGTAAGTTACCGGCCGACATACTAGGCACAAGACTTAGATGATTATTGCTCCTTTACACTTCAAATGACCAGTGAATACTGTTGGATTAAGCTGCCATGTCTTATTGAGGGCCGTTTCACGTGCATTCCGGATTCGAGAGCCCGTTCATTTGAACGAGCCGGCAAACACAAGGGAATGAGCTGAAAGTAGTGCAAGCACTACTTTTGCAAATAACGCCGCTGCAAACCGAATGATACTGCGATGCAATGCGGTTTGGTGGCCGTAGACGGGCTGCAATGGCAAGATGTATTTAGGGTGCCCTTAACAATTAATGGCACCCACATACGTCT